>CM069868.1:51287885-51470385 GCA_036172795.1 Pelodytes ibericus | reverse complement strand
TTTTTCGAGGGACCCGTCTTCTCCCATGACAAGATTCGATTCAGGGACTTTGTAGACGATGTGGAGGATTTCCTGGAAGACCTGGCGAGGAGAGAGACGGGGGATGATGATGCTGTGGATGATTTTGAGAGATATGTGTATGTCAGCTTCTTTGGAGAGGCGGCCACCAACAAGAAGAAGTGAGTCTTATACCCTGCCAAAAATATGAAAAGTACAGGGGCTGTATCACCTAACCATAACTTATACTGCATGTAGGAAAAATGATCTATACATTGTGTTAGGAGAAAACCAGCCCCCGCGTGCTATCACTGGCCCACCAGCCCCGGCGTGCCATCACTGGCCCACCAGCCCCGGCGTGCCATCACTGGCCCGCCAGCCCCCGCGTGCCATCACTGGCCCGCCAGCCCCCGCGTGCCATCACTGGCCCGCCAGCCCCCGCGTGCCATCACCAGCCCCGGCGTGCCATCACTGGCCCGCCAGCCCCCGCGTGCCATCACTGGCCCGCCAGCCCCCGCGTGCCATCACTGGCCCGCCAGCCCCCGCGTGCCATCACTGGCCCGCCAGCCCCCGCGTGCCATCTGCGTTTTCTTGTGATGCTGCTAGTTGGCGAGATAAGGTCAATGATATTATGCTTTGTTTGTTCTGCTCTGTCGGTTCCTCTAATAATATGTTGCAGGACTCAATAAATTGCTTTTCTAGATTCCGTAACAAAGATGCCAACAAGAAAACTGAGGAAGAGCGCAGGAGAGGGACCGGCCCCCGCGGGTTACACCCCCACCATGACACTGAAAATCCAGTGACCACATCCCACCATGTACCCAAACAATTCAGAGAAGTAGCAGACCCTTCTTCCAACAAGGAGCATAACCCAGGGGATCAGCACAGGTCACCAAAGCAGCCATACCAAGCAGAACTGTCTGGAAACCACCAAGATCACCATCCAATAAACCACAAACACATGGAGGACGGACACCAAGATTATAAACATTCACACAAGACCAGACCTCAGCCAGACAATCACAGACACAAAGAGAGCAAGGCTCAACACAAGGAGGACGGACACCAAGACTATAAACATTCACACAAGACCAGACCTCAGCCAGACAATCACAGACACAAAGAGAGCAAGGCTCAACACAAGGAGGACGGACACCAAGACTATAAACATTCACACAAGACCAGACCTCAGCCAGATAATCACAGACACAAAGAGAGCAAGGCTCAACACAAGGAGGACGGACACCAAGACTATAAACATTCACACAAGACCAGACCTCAGCCAGACAATCACAGACACAAAGAGAGCAAGGCTCAACACAAGGAGGACAGACACCAAGACTATAAACATTCACACAAGACCAGACCTCAGCCAGACAATCACAGACACAAAGAGAGCAAGGCTCAACACAAGGAGGACGGACACCAAGACTATAAACATTCACACAAGACCAGACCTCAGCCAGATAATCACAGACACAAAGAGAGCAAGGCTCAACACAAGGAGGACGGACACCAAGACTATAAACATTCACACAAGACCAGACCTCAGCCAGACAATCACAGACACAAAGAGAGCAAGGCTCAACACAAGGAGGACGGACACCAAGACTATAAACATTCACACAAGACCAGACCTCAGCCAGATAATCACAGACACAAAGAGAGCAAGGCTCAACACAAGGAGGACGGACACCAAGACTATAAACATTCACACAAGACCAGACCTCAGCCAGACAATCACAGACACAAGGACGAACCTAATCACCATCATGGGCATGTTAAGGTGGAGTGGAACCACCACCCTTATGAGAAGATAGAAGAGAACAAGCACACAAATCACTGGGAAAATAATCAGGTAGAGGGGCAGCGCGTCCCCCAGACTAAACTACACCCAGAAGAAGAGGGATATGTATCATACAAGCGAGAGGCGCGAGGAAAGGAAGTGAGAGGATACAGAGAGAGATACGAATCCTCCCAGACCCCAGATACTGGGAAACACACCTCCTACAAGGATCACGAGCCCTACAAACCACAGCAGGATAAACACTATGAGATGCATCACCAGTCATACTACAAACAGTGGAAGGATGCAAGTCACAACCAGAGATCCAATGATTTACCCTACTTTAAGGACAGGGGGCACAGGCATCAGCCCAAGACACCCGCCAACTGGCAAGAGGAAAATCCACATCAACACAGCATAAAGGAAGACCACCAGCTCCGGGAGGCGGATCAGAAGGCCAGGAAGCAGTGGTAACGCTGCAGGTGTTTGTGCAGACCTCCAGTCATTGGCCACCTGTATTTAAACCTACATTTTCTCTCACTTTCGGAAATATGACATGACTTCCTGTCTGTGAGCATTGTAATAATAATGAAACATTGCTTGTGTTGTACTGCACTGCCCCCCTAGCCCACAGTGTGTGTGCCCTACTGCCCCCCTAGCCCACAGTGTGTGTGCCCTACTGCCCCCCTAGCCCACAGTGTGTGTGCCCTACTGCCCCCCTAGCCCACAGTGTGTGTGCCCTACTGCCCCCCTAGCCCACAGTGTGTGTGCCCTACTGCCCCCCTAGCCCACAGTGTGTGTGCCCTACTGTCCCCCAGCCCACAGTGTGTGTGCCCTACTGCCCCCCATAGCACACATTGTGTGTGCCCTGCACTGCCCCCCATAGCACACATTGTGTGTGCCCTGCACTGCCCCCCCCCCCCCCCCGCCCCCCTATAGCACACAGTGTGTATACTCCAGTTCAGAAGATTTTTGTTTATTTATTGCTATAAATTTGAGTGCTCCTTAGCACAACACCTCCGGTCCAGACCCCTGACTGTGGTCCATTGGATGAAGATCTTGTATATACCAGCTCTCCAGTTTGGCTCCTCCTGCACCATGTGACTGACTGGTTATTCTGGTAACTGCAGCTTGACGTGTCTGCCCCTCCTGTGCACCACACAATGTGCCTTATCAAGCTGCTCACAGAGCACCCTTATTAATGTGTGTTTAATGTATGAGTGCGTCACGCTGTGCGGTTTTCACGCATCTTTGTGGTATTTTAACCTGTAGTTGTTGCTGTGGATTGGTATATAGTGTGTTTTGCGGTTTCTTTTTTAATGTTTATTAATGAACTTGTTTCACAAATCCACGCACCCCCAAGGTTTGGAGAGAATGGAAACTTGGGACTTTATTTATCAAAAAGGGACTTGAGAAGGGAATTTCCAACTTCAGGCCAAAGTAGCAGAGTTGGAAAAATTCTCCCATTGACCAGAATTGAAGAATTTTTCCAACTCTGCTACTTTGGTCTCAGGTTTGAAATTCCCTTGATCACAAGCAATGCCTTTATTAATGGAAATATTATCTGACTGAGGTTCTGTGACCTCACCCAATTCAGGCTAGTGATGTCATGGGGCCAAGGCTGGCCTTGAGTTCAGGCGCCCTGCGCCGGCCACCCCTGTGCACCCCCCCACCCCCCTACCTTAAGTCTGCCTCTTTCCTCTCCCTTCCCATGTCTGCCTCTTTCCTCTCCCTTGCCATGTCTGCCTCTTTCCTCTTCCTTGCCATGTCTGCCTCTTTCCTCTCCCTTGCCATGTCTGCCTCTTTCCTCTCCCTTCCCATGTCTGCCTCTTTCCTCTGCCTTCCCATGTCTGCCTCTTTCCTCTCCCTTCCCATGTCTGCCTCTTTCCTCTCCCTTGCCATGTCTGCCTCTTTCCTCTCCCTTGCCATGTCTGCCTCTTTCCTCTCCCTTGCCATGTCTGCCTCTTTCCTCTTCCTTGCCATGTCTGCCTCTTTCCTCTCCCTTGCCATGTCTGCCTCTTTCCTCTCCCTTCCCATGTCTGCCTCTTTCCTCTGCCTTCCCATGTCTGCCTCTTTCCTCTCCCTTCCCATGTCTGCCTCTTTCCTCTCCCTTGCCATGTCTGCCTCTTTCCTCTCCCTTGCCATGTCTGCCTCTTTCCTCTCCCTTGCCATGTCTGCCTCTTTCCTCTCCCTTCCCATGTCTGCCTCTTTCCTCTCCCTTGCCATGTCTGCCTCTTTCCTCTGCCTTGCCATGTCTGCCTCTTTCCTCTGCCTTGCCATGTCTGCCTCTTTCCTCTCCCTTGCCATGTCTGACTCTTTCCTCTGCCTTGCCATGTCTGCCTCTTTCCTCTCCCTTCCCATGTCTGCCTCTTTCCTCTCCCTTGCCATGTCTGCCTCTTTCCTCTCCCTTGCCATGTCTGCCTCTTTCCTCTCCCTTGCCATGTCTGCCTCTTTCCTCTCCCTTGCCATGTCTGCCTCTTTCCTCTCCCTTGCCATGTCTGCCTCTTTCCTCTCCCTTGCCATGTCTGCCTCTTTCCTCTCCCTTGCCATGTCTGCCTCTTTCCTCTCCCTTGCCATGTCTGCCTCTTTCCTCTCCCTTCCCATGTCTGCCTCTTTCCTCTCCCTTGCCATGTCTGCCTCTTTCCTCTCCCTTGCCATGTCTGCCTCTTTCCTCTCCCTTGCCATGTCTGCCTCTTTCCTCTCCCTTGCCATGTCTGCCTCTTTCCTCTCCCTTGCCATGTCTGCCTCTTTCCTCTCCCTTCCCATGTCTGCCTCTTTCCTCTCCCTTGCCATGTCTGCCTCTTTCCTCTCCCTTGCCATGTCTGCCTCTTTCCTCTCCCTTGCCATGTCTGCCTCTTTCCTCTCCCTTGCCATGTCTGCCTCTTTCCTCTCCCTTCCCATGTCTGCCTCTTTCCTCTCCCTTGCCATGTCTGCCTCTTTCCTCTCCCTTGCCATGTCTGCCTCTTTCCTCTGCCTTGCCATGTCTGCCTCTTTCCTCTGCCTTGCCATGTCTGCCTCTTTCCTCTGCCTTCCCATGTCTGCCTCTTTCCTCTCCCTTGCCATGTCTGCCTCTTTCCTCTCCCTTGCCATGTCTGCCTCTTTCCTCTCCCTTGCCATGTCTGCCTCTTTCCTCTCCCTTGCCATGTCTGCCTCTTTCCTCTCCCTTGCCATGTCTGCCTCTTTCCTCTCCCTTGCCATGTCTGCCTCTTTCCTCTCCCTTGCCATGTCTGCCTCTTTCCTCTCCCTTGCCATGTCTGCCTCTTTCCTCTCCCTTGCCATGTCTGCCTCTTTCCTCTCCCTTCCCATGTCTGCCTCTTTCCTCTGCCTTGCCATGTCTGCCTCTTTCCTCTCCCTTGCCATGTCTGACTCTTTCCTCTGCCTTGCCATGTCTGCCTCTTTCCTCTCCCTTCCCATGTCTGCCTCTTTCCTCTCCCTTGCCATGTCTGCCTCTTTCCTCTCCCTTGCCATGTCTGCCTCTTTCCTCTCCCTTGCCATGTCTGCCTCTTTCCTCTCCCTTGCCATGTCTGCCTCTTTCCTCTCCCTTGCCATGTCTGCCTCTTTCCTCTCCCTTGCCATGTCTGCCTCTTTCCTCTCCCTTGCCATGTCTGCCTCTTTCCTCTCCCTTGCCATGTCTGCCTCTTTCCTCTCCCTTGCCATGTCTGCCTCTTTCCTCTCCCTTCCCATGTCTGCCTCTTTCCTCTCCCTTCCCATGTCTGCCTCTTTCCTCTCCCTTCCCATGTCTGCCTCTTTCCTCTCCCTTCCCATGTCTGCCTCTTTCCTCTCCCTTCCCATGTCTGCCTCTTTCCTCTCCCTTCCCATGTCTGCCTCTTTCCTCTCCCTTGCCATGTCTGCCTCTTTCCTCTCCCTTGCCATGTCTGCCTCTTTCCTCTCCCTTCCCATGTCTGCCTCTTTCCTCTCCCTTGCCATGTCTGCCTCTTTCCTCTCCCTTCCCATGTCTGCCTCTTTCCTCTCCCTTGCCATGTCTGCCTCTTTCCTCTCCCTTGCCATGTCTGCCTCTTTCCTCTCCCTTGCCATGTCTGCCTCTTTCCTCTCCCTTCCCATGTCTGCCTCTTTCCTCTCCCTTGCCATGTCTGCCTCTTTCCTCTCCCTTCCCATGTCTGCCTCTTTCCTCTCCCTTGCCATGTCTGCCTCTTTCCTCTGTCTTGCCATGTCTGCCTCTTTCCTCTCCCTTGCCATGTCTGCCTCTTTCCTCTCCCTTGCCATGTCTGCCTCTTTCCTCTGTCTTGCCATGTCTGCCTCTTTCCTCTCCCTTGCCATGTCTGCCTCTTTCCTCTCCCTTGCCATGTCTGCCTCTTTCCTCTCCCTTGCCATGTCTGCCTCTTTCCTCTCCCTTGCCATGTCTGCCTCTTTCCTCTCCCTTGCCATGTCTGCCTCTTTCCTCTCCCTTCCCATGTCTGCCTCTTTCCTCTCCCTTGCCATGTCTGCCTCTTTCCTCTCCCTTCCCATGTCTGCCTCTTTCCTCTCCCTTGCCATGTCTGCCTCTTTCCTCTGTCTTGCCATGTCTGCCTCTTTCCTCTCCCTTGCCATGTCTGCCTCTTTCCTCTCCCTTGCCATGTCTGCCTCTTTCCTCTCCCTTCCCATGTCTGCCTCTTTCCTCTCCCTTGCCATGTCTGCCTCTTTCCTCTGCCTTGCCATGTCTGCCTCTCTAACTTCCCATGTTTGTGTCTCTCTCCCTTCTCATGAATGTCAGTTTACTCCCCCATATCTCTCCTCCTCCCCATATCTTTCCTCCTCCCAAAATCTGTTCTCTCTCCCCCTCCTCTCACCATACCTGTTCTATTCTCCTCCTCTTTCTCCCCCTCCTCCCCCATTAGTTCTTTCTCCCCAGATCCATCAGTTGAACCGTGCTGAGGGGAGATCGTCTGATCCCCCAGCCAGTGCTTCTACCGGCAAACTTTTTTTATTTTTTTACTTTTCGCCCCCTGGGGAAAAGGGGGGGGGGGGGCCTGCATGGGCTGCCACCAAAGACAGATCTCTGCAAACCTGACTGGGGGTGCACACGTGAGGGAGTTATGTTAACCCTGGGAGTGTCAGGGAATTGAAGGGAGGGGTTAATTGGCCTTGGTGGATTAATGCAATAAAAACAATAAAAAAAAAAAAATGTAAAAGCTGTGTCTTCTGTGACCTTAAACTGATCCAAACCTGACGTGAATGGGAAGGCCAGAGAAACATCGACCATGTATAAACTATATAATGCAGCTATATCCCCCCGACACATGTATAAACTATATAATGCAGCTATATCCCCCCGACACATGTATAAACTATATAATGCAGCTATATCCCCCCGACACACGTATAAACTATATAATGCAGCTATATCCCCCCGACACATGTATAAACTATATAATGCAGCTATATCCCCCCGACACACGTATAAACTATATAATGCAGCTATATCCCCCCGACACATGTATAAACTATATAATGCAGCTATATCCCCCCGACACACGTATAAACTATATAATGCAGCTATATCCCCCCGACACATGTATAAACTATATAATGCAGCTATATCCCCCCGACACATGTATAAACTATATAATGCAGCTATATCCCCCCGACACACGTATAAACTATATAATGCAGCTATATCACCCCCGACACACGTATAAACTATATAATGCAGCTATATCCCCCCGACACATGTATAAACTATATAATGCAGCCATATCCCCCCGACACACGTATAAACTATATAATGCAGCTATATCCCCCCTGACACACGTATAAACTATATAATGCAGCTATATCCCCCCGACACACGTTTAAACTATATAATGCAGCTATATCCCCCCGACACATGTATAAACTATATAATGCAGCTATATCCCCCCCCGACACACGTATAAACTATATAATGCAGCTATATCCCCCCGACACATGTATAAACTATATAATGCAGCTATATCCCCCTGACACACGTATAAACTATATAATGCAGCTATATCCCCCCGACACACGTATAAACTATATAATGCAGCTATATCCCCCCTGACACATGTATAAACTATATAATGCAGCTATATCCCCCCTGACACACGTATAAACTATATAATGCAGCTATATCCCCCCTGACACATGTATAAACTATATAATGCAGCTATATCCCCCCTGACACACGTATAAACTATATAATGCAGCTATATCCCCCCTGACACACGTATAAACTATATAATGCAGCTATATCCCCCCGACACACGTATAAACTATATAATGCAGCTATATCCCCCCGACACATGTATAAACTATATAATGCAGCTATATCCCCCCGACACACGTATAAACTATATAATGCAGCTATATCCCCCCGACACACGTATAAACTATATAATGCAGCTATATCCCCCCGACACACGTATAAACTATATAATGCAGCTATATCCCCCCGACACATGTATAAACTATATAATGCAGCTATATCCCCCCGACACATGTATAAACTATATAATGCAGCTATATCCCCCCGACACACGTATAAACTATATAATGCAGCTATATCACCCCCGACACACGTATAAACTATATAATGCAGCTATATCCCCCCGACACACGTATAAACTATATAATGCAGCCATATCCCCTCGACACACGTATAAACTATATAATGCAGCTATATCCCCCCTGACACACGTATAAACTATATAATGCAGCTATATCCCCCCGACACACGTTTAAACTATATAATGCAGCTATATCCCCCCGACACATGTATAAACTATATAATGCAGCTATATCCCCCCCCGACACACGTATAAACTATATAATGCAGCTATATCCCCCCGACACATGTATAAACTATATAATGCAGCTATATCCCCCTGACACACGTATAAACTATATAATGCAGCTATATCCCCCCGACACACGTATAAACTATATAATGCAGCTATATCCCCCCTGACACATGTATAAACTATATAATGCAGCTATATCCCCCCTGACACACGTATAAACTATATAATGCAGCTATATCCCCCCTGACACACGTATAAACTATATAATGCAGCTATATCCTCCCTGACACACGTATAAACTATATAATGCAGCTATATCCCCCCTGACACACGTATAAACTATATAATGCAGCTATATCCCCCCTGACACATGTATAAACTATATAATGCAGCTATATCGCCCCGACACACGTTTAAACTATATAATGCAGCTATATCCCCCCTGACACACGTATAAACTATATAATGCAGCTATATCCCCCCGACACACGTTTAAACTATATAATGCAGCTATATCCCCCCGACACATGTATAAACTATATAATGCAGCTATATCCCCCCGACACATGTATAAACTATATAATGCAGCTATATCCCCCCGACACATGTATAAACTATATAATGCAGCTATATCCCCCCCCGACACACGTATAAACTATATAATGCAGCTATATCGCCCCTGACACATGTATAAACTATATAATGCAGCTATATCCCCCCGACACATGTATAAACTATATAATGCAGCTATATCCCCCTGACACATGTATAAACTATATAATGCAGCTATATCCCCCTGACACATGTATAAACTATATAATGCAGCTATATCGCCCCTGACACATGTATAAACTATATAATGCAGCTATATCCCCCCGACACATGTATAAACTATATAATGCAGCTATATCCCCCTGACACATGTATAAACTATATAATGCAGCTATATCCCCCTGACACATGTATAAACTATATAATGCAGCTATATCCCCCTGACACATGTATAAACTATATAATGCAGCTATATCCCCCCTGACACATGTATAAACTATATAATGCAGCTATATCCCCCTGACACATGTATAAACTATATAATGCAGCTATATCCCCCCTGACACATGTATAAACTATATAATGCAGCTATATCCCCCTGACACACGTATAAACTATATAATGCAGCTATATCCCCCTGACACATGTATAAACTATATAATGCAGCTATATCCCCCCTGACACATGTATAAACTATATAATGCAGCTATATCCCCCCTGACACACGTATAAACTATATAATGCAGCTATATCCCCCCTGACACACGTATAAACTATATAATGCAGCTATATCCCCCCTGACACACGTATAAACTATATAATGCAGCTATATCCCCCCTGACACACGTATAAACTATATAATGCAGCTATATCCCCCCTGACACACGTATAAACTATATAATGCAGCTATATCCCCCCTGACACACGTATAAACTATATAATGCAGCTATATCCCCCCTGACACATGTATAAACTATATAATGCAGCTATATCCCCCCTGACACACGTATAAACTATATAATGCAGCTATATCCCCCCGACACACGTATAAACTATATAATGCAGCTATATCCCCCCGACACACGTATAAACTATATAATGCAGCTATATCCCCCCGACACACGTATAAACTATATAATGCAGCTATATCCCCCCGACACACGTATAAACTCTATAATGCAGCTATATCCCCCCGACACACGTATAAACTATATAATGCAGCTATATCCCCCCGACACACGTATAAACTCTATAATGCAGCTATATCCCCCCTGACACACGTATAAACTCTATAATGCAGCTATATCCCCCCTGACACATGTATAAACTATATAATGCAGCTATATCCCCCCGACACACGTATAAACTATATAATGCAGCTATATCCCCCCGACACACTTATAAACTATATAATGCAGCTATATCCCCCCGACACATGTATAAACTATATAATGCAGCTATATCCCCCCTGACACACGTATAAACTATATAATGCAGCTATATCCCCCCTGACACATGTATAAACTATATAATGCAGCTATATCCCCCGACACATGTATAAACTATATAATGCAGCTATATCCCCCCGACACATGTATAAACTATATAATGCAGCTATATCCCCCCGACACATGTATAAACTATATAATGCAGCTATATCCCCCGACACATGTATAAACTATATAATGCAGCTATATCCCCCCTGACACATGTATAAACTATATAATGCAGCTATATCCCCCGACACATGTATAAACTATATAATGCAGCTATATCCCCCCGACACACGTATAAACTATATAATGCAGCTATATCCCCCCGACACATGTATAAACTATATAATGCAGCTATATCCCCCCTGACACATGTATAAACTATATAATGCAGCTATATCCCCCCTGACACATGTATAAACTATATAATGCAGCTATATCCCCCTGACACACGTATAAACTATATAATGCAGCTATATCCCCCCTGACACATGTATAAACTATATAATGCAGCTATATCCCCCCGACACACGTATAAACTATATAATGCAGCTATATCCCCCCGACACACGTATAAACTATATAATGCAGCTATATCCCCCCGACACATGTATAAACTATATAATGCAGCTATATCCCCCCGACACACGTATAAACTATATAATGCAGCTATATCCCCCCGACACATGTATAAACTATATAATGCAGCTATATCCCCCCTGACACATGTATAAACTATATAATGCAGCTATATCCCCCCTGACACACGTATAAACTATATAATGCAGCTATATCCCCCCTGACACACGTATAAACTATATAATGCAGCTATATCCCCCCTGACACATGTATAAACTATATAATGCAGCTATATCCCCCCTGACACATGTATAAACTATATAATGCAGCTATATCCCCCGACACATGTATAAACTATATAATGCAGCTATATCCCCCCCGACACATGTATAAACTATATAATGCAGCTATATCCCCCCTGACACATGTATAAACTATATAATGCAGCTATATCCCCCCTGACACACGTATAAACTATATAATGCAGCTATATCCCCCCTGACACACGTATAAACTATATAATGCAGCTATATCCCCCCTGACACACGTATAAACTATATAATGCAGCTATATCCCCCCTGACACATGTATAAACTATATAATGCAGCTATATCCCCCCTGACACATGGATAAACTATATAATGCAGCTATATCCCCCCTGACACATGTATAAACTATATAATGCAGCTATATCCCCCCGACACACGTATAAACTATATAATGCAGCTATATCCCCCCGACACACGTATAAACTATATAATGCAGCTATATCCCCCCGACACACGTATAAACTATATAATGCAGCTATATCCCCCCTGACACACGTATAAACTATATAATGCAGCTATATCCCCCCTGACACATGTATAAACTATATAATGCAGCTATATCCCCCCTGACACATGTATAAACTATATAATGCAGCTATATCCCCCCTGACACACGTATAAACTATATAATGCAGCTATATCCCCCCTGACACACGTATAAACTATATAATGCAGCTATATCCCCCCTGACACACGTATAAACTATATAATGCAGCTATATCCCCCCTGACACATGTATAAACTATATAATGCAGCCATATCCCCCCGACACACGTATAAACTATATAATGCAGCTATATCCCCCTGACACATGTATAAACTATATAATGCAGCTATATCCCCCCGACACACGTATAAACTATATAATGCAGCTATATCCCCCCTGACACATGTATAAACTATATAATGCAGCTATATCCCCCCGACACATGTATAAACTATATAATGCAGCTATATCCCCCCTGACACATGTATAAACTATATAATGCAGCTATATCCCCCCGACACACGTATAAACTATATAATGCAGCTATATCCCCCGACACACGTATAAACTATATAATGCAGCTATATCCCCCCGACACACGTATAAACTATATAATGCAGCTATATCCCCCCGACACACGTATAAACTATATAATGCAGCTATATCCCCCTGACACATGTATAAACTATATAATGCAGCTATATCCCCCTGACACATGTATAGACCCCGATATATTTTATTATGACAGCTCCTGCCAATCACTCCCTCTGTGGGCGGGCCAAGTGGGCTGACAGTGGAGAGATCCTAAGAGGGCGGAGTTCGCATTGCCGCCAGGCATTGGCTAGCAGTGTAGTGGGCGGGGCATTATCCCGGAAGTGCTGTCAGTGTGCTGGGATGGAGAGGCCGCTGCTGCTGCTTCTCTTCAGCGGGAAGAGGAAGTCTGGTAAGGACTATCTGACGGAGCTCATCAGGGACAGGTGAGAAGGGGTCACCGGGCGAGCGTGAGAGAGGGGGTCACCGGGCGTGCCTGAGAGAGGGGGTCACCGGGCGTGCCTGAGAAAGGGGGTCACCGGGCGAGGGTGTGAGAAGGGGTCACCGGGCCAGCCTGAGAGAGGGGGTCACCGGGCGAGCCTGAGAGAGGGGGTCACCGGGCGAGCCTGAGAGAGGGGGTCACCGGGCGAGGGTGAGAGGATGTTGATGTGCCTGGAGTGATAACTGTAAATGGAACCTGATTTAGTTAAACTAGAGAAATAGTCAGAGTTGTGACAGCTGACTGTGTATGGGGGGGCGGACTGTGTATGGAGGGGAGATGGGGGGGGGGGGGCGGACTGTGTATGGAGGGGGGGGGGGCGGACTGTGTATGGAGGGGAGATGGGGGGGGGCGGACTGTGTATGGAGGGGAGATGGGGGGGGGGCGGACTGTGTATGGAGGGGAGATGGGGGGGGGGGCGGACTGTGTATGGAGGGGAGATGGGGGGGGGGGCGGACTGTGTATGGAGGGGAGATGGGGGGGGGGGCGGACTGTGTATGGAGGGGAGATGGGGGGGGGGGCGGACTGTGTATGGAGGGGAGATGGGGGGGGGGGCGGACTGTGTATGGAGGGGAGATGGGGGGGGGGGCGGACTGTGTATGGAGGGGAGATGGGGGGGGGGCGGACTGTGTATGGAGGGGAGATGGGGGGGGGGCGGACTGTGTATGGAGGGGAGATGGGGGGGGCGGACTGTGTATGGAGGGGAGATGGGGGGGGGGGCGCGACGGACTGTGGATAGAGGGGAGATGGGGGTGGGGGGGACGGACTGTGGATAGAGGGGAGATGGGGGTGGGGGGGACGGACTGTGGATAGAGGGGAGATGGGGGTGGGGGGGACGGACTGTGGATAGAGGGGAGATGGGGGGGGGGGGGGACGGACTGTGGATAGAGGGGAGATGGGGGTGGGGGGGACGGACTGTGGATAGAGGGGAGATGGGGGTGGGGGGGACGGACTGTGGATAGAGGGGAGATGGGGGTGGGGGGGACGGACTGTGGATAGAGGGGAGATGGGGGGGACGGACTGTGGATAGAGGGGAGATGGGGGGGGGGGACGGACTGTGGATAGAGGGGAGATGGGGGGGGGGGGGACGGACTGTGGATAGAGGGGAGATGGGGGGGGGGGACGGACTGTGGATAGAGGGGAGATGGGGGGGGGGGGACTGTGGATAGAGGGGAGATGGGGGGGGGGGGACGGACTGTGGATAGAGGGGAGATGGGGGGGGGGGACGGACTGTGGATAGAGGGGAGATGGGGGGGGGGGGACTGTGGATAGAGGGGAGATGGGGGGGGGGGGACGGACTGTGGATAGAGGGGAGATGGGGGGGGGGGGACACTGGATAGAGGGGAGATGGGGGGGGGGGACTGTGGATAGAGGGGAGATGGGGGGGGGGGACTGTGGATAGAGGGGAGATGGGGGGGGGGGACTGTGGATAGAGGGGAGATGGGGGGGGGGACTGTGGATAGAGGGGAGATGGGGGGGGGGACTGTGGATAGAGGGGAGATGGGGGGGGGACTGTGGATAGAGGGGAGATGGGGGGGGGGACGGACTGTGGATAGAGGGGAGATGGGGGGGGGCGGACTGTGGATAGAGGGGAGATGGGGGGGGGGCGGACTTTGGATAGAAGGGAGATGGGGGGCGGCGGGGGCGGACTGTGGATAGAAGGGAGATGGGGGGCGGCCGGGAGGACTGTGGATGGAGTGGGTGCATTTTTCTGTCCCTGTATTATATCTATATATATATATATTATGTTTCCCACAGGTTGGGCCCTGATACCTGTGTTATTTTGCGTCTCTCGGGACCACTAAAAGAACAATATGCCCAGGTGAGTGGGATTAGGTAGGTGGGTAACAGTCAGTGCTGGGCCTGGTTGTCTAAGTGAGTTATATTGAGTTCTGGTGTAACCTGTACCCCGTACCCCAGGAGAAAGGTCTGGATTTCCAGCGCCTACTGGATGCCAGTGAATATAAGGAGCTGTACAGAGCAGACATGATACGTTGGGGAGAGGAGAAGAGGAAAGCAGAGCCTGGCTTCTTCTGCCGGATTATTGTAAATGGGGTGACACACCCAGTCTGGGTAAGTGTGGGCGAGTGTTGAGGGTGGAGAGGGAAGTGCTGGGATGGAGTAATGTGCAGCTCACTGGGTGATTTTGGAGAGCTGCCATAATAAGATTGTCTTCATGCAGTGCTTCCTCCAGCAGGGGGCGCCTCTAGTACAGCTGATAAATTAATGGAAATCATGTCATAGTGTCTGTGATGCTGAGCTTGTAATGGCGGGATCTTTTCCTCCCACAGATCATCAGTGATGCTCGCAGGAGATCCGATGTGGACTGGTTTGTGTCTTCCTATGGTGCTGTGACGCAGACTGTCCGTGTGGTGGCCTCGGAGGAGACAAGGACCTCCAGGGGTTGGGTCTATACCCCAGGTGAGTGCTTGATCTCTGTGTCTGACAGGTGATGGGGCTAGGTGTACATTCCATGAAATCCCCTATCTCCTTTATATTGCAGACATTGATGAGGCAGAATCCGAGTGCGGCCTGGATCACGGGGTCTCCTTTAACTGGACCATTCGCAATGATGGTGATCAGACTGCCTTAGAGGAGCAGCTTAGAACTCTAATGGACTATATCTACAGCAAGCTGGACTCTTCTGTTTGAGCAGTGCTGCAGGGACCTTGTTAATGGTGCAGAGAGTTTGTCTGAAGATTGGCCTCTTACTGGCTGCCCCATCCCCTCACTCCAAGATCCAGGACTGTGTGGGTTTTGTCATACATCACATATGTCTTGGCCGATGGGTTAGAGCAGCGAATGTCTAAAGCCAGGGATGAGCATGAAACCATGAAGAAATATCACATGGTGTTAATTACATGCACAATTTGATACACATTTTTAAAATAAATATTAAGAAATACATGTACATCATATTGATTCTTGTATGTCATTTTTGAACTGGCTATCTGTATTTGTTTCAATCAGTTACATGTATAACACATGTTTTTACAAGCTTAATGGAGTATTATTTTAAAGGACAATTGTACCAACAAATTAACTTATGTTGAAAGAGGGCTTCAAGTGTAGGCATTTTTACATAGAAATGTTTTAATGAAAGAATACAAATAGTGTACTTTATTGAGCGCTCTTTGCTTCATATACCTCCTAATGGGGGCAGACATGTTGTTTAGAATCTTGGGGCAGATCTTCATTCGCCCTGCATGTTTTGACCCAAGGTGCTAAACAACATGTCTGCCCCCTGTTTAGAGCTTTATGAAGTAATGAGTGCTCAATAAGGTGCTTTAATTGTATTCTTTCATTAAAGCATCTCTCTACACATATCTTCACTTTATGTAATCTTTCCATTAAACATGAGGCCTACAGTCTACTGAGCGTACTAAATCCAGTAATGAGCGATATGGCATTCATATTGATTTTAATGCAAGAAGATAGTCTGTCAACATCATTTCGTAAGGCACATTTTACATGTCAGAGGCGCATGTGGCTCGTAATCTGGGGTTTGGTCACTCATGTCCTAAGCTGAGGCATGTAGCTGACATACAGGGCTAACTTAACATGTGTGACCTCTTCCCCATCATAAAAATGAGAAGCAGACAAACAAATAACAAATGAATGGGAAAGTTACAACTGGAAATGACAGAAGAAAGCAGCTGGGGTATATACTGGTATAACATTGATTTATATGGCACTGCCAATTAATGTAGCTTGGAAGAGAACTTACAGGGGAAGGTCAGACTGAGATGTGATGCATCCTGGAGGCCGCCTGAGGTCACATTTTATTAAAATACACTTGAACACTCTTAAATTGAAACTAAATTTCAATAAATTAATTGGAATCATTTCACCTCTCGTCTTACTATTCATATGTATTTAATGCCATTTTCTATCCCATTAGATATGATTTCTCTATTATAGGATATTGTGCCATTTAAGACCCTCTGTCACCTAACCATCATGTGAGCAGAATCATGACATCATCTGTGGATTGATATGCAAATGAACTACTTTTTAATTAGGGATGTGTGCTTTGCATATCAAGCCACAAGGTGATGTCATAAGCCGGAGACACGTTTAAAACATATTTCTCATATTTTCTGTGTTTGCTGCAATTCTGCTAACACAGTGTATAGGTAACTACGGATTATCTATACTCACAGTATAAGCAATGTTTAGGTGGCAGAGTCCCTGTATCTGTTTAGTAAATACACATTATGATCATCAGCCCCAACGATAAGCAGTGATAACATTTTTAATAAAGAGAATTGCAGGGATTTTTCGACTTAAAGGGACGGTATCACCCAAACATTGTATTTACTGGGCATTGATCTATACATTGTATTAGCAAAACTGCAAGAAATGCCTACATTAGGAGAAAAATGTGTTTTAAATGTGTCTGTGTCTCCTGCTTATGACATCACCTGTGGCACCGTGTACAGATCACACAGTTAATTAGCATACCGTGCCGCAGGTGATGTCATAAGCAGGAGACTGTACATTCACAGTACAACCAATCATCAGGTGCCTTTGAGTTGTGCTCATTTTGCTATTCAGCTTCATTCCATTTCCAACTCGCCTACAGTGGCCTCAAGTAAGAAATTCCCTTGGCAATTCCCTGCACGTGTTCTCTTTATTAAGTAGACGAGCAGATCTGACGCTGCTTCACAAGGGCTGTATGTTAGAATATAACATGCTATAGGTTTCCATGGTAACTGCCCCCCCCCCCGTATGACGTTTTGGATGAGGGACAGTGGTGACAGGGGGTGGCACTTATATCTAAACCACGTGGTCTCCCTGGTGTCAGATGAGCGCATTCCCGGGTCACGTGGCTTGTAACCGTTTGCTTATGGTCACATGAGGCGTGGCCTCCCACGTGTTTCACTGCGTCATCCAGGCGCCGCCCAACGGTAGTACGCATGCGCCGCGTGAGGAGGCGGCCGAGGCCCGGATTGCTTGTTTACGTGAGAGACGCCGGGAGAAGAGACCGGGAACCTCGAGAAACTGCCGCCCAGACCCGAGAAGGACCCGCTCCCAGGAAGAGCCAGGGGCCCGAGATTTACTATCAGGACCAACCAGGGGCCCCCATATTCACTCGCTCCTAGGAAGAGCCAGGGGCCCAAGATAAACTACCTGGGGCCCCCATATACACTCAGTCCTAGGAAGAGCCAGGGACCACCATATACACTCAGTCCTAGGAAGAGCCAGGGACCCCCATATTCACTCAGTGCTAGGAAGAGCCAGGGGCCCAAGATATACTACCTGGGGCCCCCATATACACTCAGTCCTAGGAAGAGCCAGGGACCACCATATACACTCAGTCCTAGGAAGAGCCAGGGACCCCCATATTCACTCAGTGCTAGGAAGAGCCAGGGGCCCAAGATATACTACCTGGGGACCCCATATACACTCAGTCCTAGGAATATTCACCCACTGCCAGGAAGAGCTAGGGGCCCCAGTTACACTACCAGGGGCCCCCATATTCACTCATAGGAAGAGCCAGAGGCACCAGATATACTCAATACCAAGAATTGACAGGGGCACCACTATCTCCCACTCATAGGAACCGGCAGGGACTCCAAAAGCATCCCATTTTAATGGAACATGTGGGGGTTTAGAGGAGCCCATCCCCATACAGACAAGGCACCCTAAGCACAGCCCCTCAAACCCTGTCACTATCAGGAACTGAGAATCTACTGAGCATCCCCTATCCACCAGTATTAGAGCCCCCAGTAATCTATTGAAATCACAGGGACATTATGAACCCCCCTGTCTGCTGTCAGTGATCACGGCATCCCGCTAAACCCTCAAAACTGCCTTAACCCCCCCCCCCCCTGTACAGTTGTTTACACTGAAGGCTAAATTGTTCCTGGACACGCTGTAAGAGACTGGGGAGTCTGGTGGTAGCCACGCATTTGTAAGTTATCCTGTTTATTCAGGGATCAGGCAATACACATTTGGGGTCACTGAACTGCAGCTGACCCATCTACACCAGCCCAGCATGGCGTCCGCTATCTCCGAGTCGATGAGTGGCACTAGCACAGGTAAGACACCATGACCAACAAATATCATTTTATAGAAATACTGGTAGCTACCTGGAGCATCCTTCCAGCAGAAGTAGTAAAGGATGTGAAGAACTCCACATTTCTTTAAATAAACTGCATCTGGGTCTGTAAATGTGAACTGCAGACATCCGACAATATTAATGGAGTTGGAATGATGGGCAAGTTGGAGACTTATTCCTCCTTGGCTTTTAATACTGGATTTTTGCACTGGGGACGATTGGTTTGGGACAAAGGTATTGCACTTATTGTCCCTGTGTCACTCACTGGCCACCGAGGGCTGTGCACCCCCCATCTCACGGACAATACGCACACACTGGCTTACCTATCTCAGCACCATGACAGTAACACTGCACACCTTCCTTATGGGAGGAATCCCTCGTGGGGGAAGGGAGAGTTTGACCCCACACAAAGGATTTAGGCTGGCTCCATACAGTGCTAATCTGCCTGGCCAGGCTTCCCTGTGCCAGAGCTAGTTATACATTGTTATTGGTACAGCTGATGTGTCCCAGGCCCTGCTAAACACCAGTTTCTATTTCCTGAGCCCTGCTTGTGATTCGACCTATGGATCACTAACGCTACATGTTCATTAGACTGGGGAGAACGGCAGGTCTCTATATAAAGTACTTGTGACATCTTTAGGAGCCCGGGCTCCTGGCGTTTGTCTGTGGAAGCTGCAATCTCTGCTAATATTGGCCCGTCTTGGCTCTATCACATAAGGCCACTATTATCAGTCTGTTGCTGTGCACACTATTCCTCTGACTGTATTAATTGCTCGGCTGGAATGTCTTTGGGTTTCATTAGCCTACCACACCTGTCTAGCAGCTACAAACGTCACACGTGTGCAGTACAGTGACATGTCTGTGTACATACGCACATGCCAAGGTATGAGGGGCTGGAATAGTTTCTGTCATGCTCACACATTCAGCACTGCCAGGTAATGGGAAAGCCCAGGCAGGGTTAACTGCTAGAGTGTAAGCTCTTGGCTCCACCTTATCTGAAGGAACGAGGTGTGAGGGGATGGGCTGAGGGTGCTGCCCAGGTTATGTATAGGACTGATGACGCACTGTGCTGGGTCATACGGCCTGCTGCCGTGATCTAACCTCCCGTGTCACCCTGCACTTGGGATGTGATTTAAGGGGTCATGTATACAGAGAAAGTGGAGCAGTCACCATGGAAACCAGTGGAATGTTCCTGCTGATTGCTCCATTTTTAGTACTTTATCTCCATATTTCTCCCCAATCTAACTGTAAGCGAATAATACAAAGATTATTCCAAATGCACAGTGCCCAAAATAGAGGCTTCTGAGCTCCCCACATGTGCTGTCAGTGTTATTATATTTATTGTTATTATAGCATCCCTATCACATGTTATATTTGTGTGCCACACGGCAGAGCTTGGCAAGTTGTGTGACCAGGGGATATAAAGCCCAGTGTGTTGTGTAATCCATGCAGTAAGGTAGTAGTGGTGTCAGCATGCAGGAATGACCTGTCGTAGCGGAAACAGGAATATCCCCCCTGCTTTGTCATACTAATTATAAAGCACCATCATATTCCACAGCGCTGTACAATGGGCTAAGCGCAGGTTGAGATGGATGGTACAATGCAACAGAGCAGATCCTGCCATCGGCTCAGATTAATACTTATTAGAACTGATAAAATCTCACATGCGTGTGACTTGGAGATATGCTTATCAGTGTGTTCAGGCACCACGCCACTTCTAAGCGCCTCGCAAGAGGGAGATGGGATCTTGTTAAATGATAATGGCAGAGCTTGCAATCAAATCCTGCTCCAACCAATAAACGGATCATTTTGCTATACTGGTACCTAATAGAGTTGTGCAGTAAGGATTGGAGGAGCCTGGCTCCTGGGGTTTGATTCCCTGGCCAAGGCTCGGGCTATGGATAGGCAGTGTGGTCTGTATTGAAATCACTGGGGCTCAGATTAACACATACATGTTATAACACTGATGGATTCACTGGTTCAGGAAGCTGCCATTTGTCCTTGTTCCTGCTGGTCACTGACCAGTGTCTTCTGATTGGCTGCTCCTCAGATGATGATGATGATTCCTTGGTAATGGACTAGAGTTTCCCTGTAATGTTCTGTAAGGCATATTAGTGTCACTGGCTCTTTAAACTCCCAGCTGCTGTGTGATGCTAGTTTTCAGGCAGTGAGGGGTTAATCCAGGTGTGGCCCTCCTATGTTATAACTTGTCTTGCTACTTCTAGCCTGCCTCACCTTGTGTTTAATTAGCACAGCCCTCCTGTCCTGTATCTCATTCCTGTATACACCACAATCCTACCCCCAGCCTGCTGTGTGCCATGCCAGGCACAATGATACAACTGCCTGCCTCTGCAGGCTGAGGATTAGATGAGTTTATACCAAGCTCACCCACCAGAGTGATGAGATTTTGACTCTTCTTATTTCTATCTTCTGTTAGTCTGGGAAGCAGTTACCAGGCCTGACACTGGTTAAAAGACCACTCGTGCTTGAAAGGGTTAGCCTCGAAATAATTATACAAAGCTAGTGTATAAATGTGTTTAATGGTCAGGTTTCTTGCCCTCTGCTCCTGGCACTTGGAGCCTGTACAGAGCAGACTGTGCGTCAGAGGGCAATGCATAACTAATTTGATTAACTGGTGGATTTCCCTCTGTGCTCCTGTGAAATCTACATTCTGAAGGGTCGCAAGTGAAAGGTATGTGTGAAATGGCGGATCATACAGCTGAATGCTTGGAATCCTTTGGATTCAGACATTAGGAGGGATTAAAGAAAGACCTTTTCAGGTTGGTAGCAATTCAGCAAGTGTTATTCTGAAAGATGGCAGCTTAGAGTACAAGTAATGTGAGCCTTTCATTTAACTTGCAAGTTCTTATGAACTTAACTAGTCAGATGGACTTCAGTGCCTTTAATGTTAACCAGTTGCGTCCCAGAGCCACTGAGCATGTCACCCCATATCTGGACTCTCATATTTAGGGTGTTGTACGCCTCTCTGGGGCGGTATGCTTTCTGCCGCTGCTACAATTACTATGAGATGGTAAGGCTGGGTCGCTGTTTCAATATAAACCTCTACCACCTCTGGAGTGCGGTTCCTTAAACCTACTAATTTTCTGTACAGTATGAAGTGGCAGTGTAATCTCAGCAGTGGTCTCTTTGTTTCCTGGCAGTGTTCAGCTTTCTGTGCTGTGGGCTGGGTAATCGATTACCCAATAGAGGTACTGGATGTGAGTGTGCAGTGTGACCAGCAGTTTGCACGGTTTTTGGCTCCCTGGGTGTACTGGCTGTGTAATGATTACACACACACACTGAGAATAGTTGCAGTGTGTGCCACAAGACCCAAAATGCATTGCATCATTAACCCCTGCAGTTCTGGACTCCTGCATGGTGTTGGCCTTATATGACCTGTGTGTTTATGCTGTCCTGAGAAGCTGACAATCTCTAGTGTAATAATGGGAGACCCTGTCCTGAGAAGCATCCAGTGTAATAATGGGAGACCCTGTCCCGAGAAGCATCCAGTGTAATAATGGGAGACCCTGTCCTGAGAAGCATCCAGTGTAATAATGGGAGACCCTGTCCTGAGAAGCATCCAGTGTAATAATGGGAGACCCTGTCCTGAGAAGCATCCAGTGTAATAATGGGAGACCCTGTCCCGCAAAGCATCCAGTGTAATAATGGGAGACCCTGTCCTGAGAAGCATCCAGTGTAATAATGGGAGACCCTGTCCCGCAAAGCATCCAGTGTAATAATGGGAGACCCTGTCCCGCAAAGCATCCAGTGTAATAATGGGAGACCCTGTCCCGCAAAGCATCCAGTGTAATAATGGGAGACCCTGTCCTGAGAAGCATCCAGTGTAATAATGGGAGACCCTGTCCTGAGAAGCATCCAGTGTAATAATGGGAGACCCTGTCCCGAGAAGCATCCAGTGTAATAATGGGAGACCCTGTCCTGAGAAGCATCCAGTGTAATAATGGGAGACCCTGTCCTGCAAAGCATCCAGTGTAATAATGGGAGACCCTGTCCTGAGAAGCATCCAGTGTAATAATGGGAGACCCTGTCCCGCAAAGCATCCAGTGTAATAATGGGAGACCCTGTCCTGAGAAGCATCCAGTGTAATAATGGGAGACCCTGTCCCGAGAAGCATCCAGTGTAATAATGGGAGACCCTGTCCTGCGAAGCATCCAGTGTAATAATGGGAGACCCTGTCCTGAGAAGCATCCAGTGTAATAATGGGAGACCCTGTCCCGAGAAGCATCCAGTGTAATAATGGGAGACCCTGTCCCGCAAAGCATCCAGTGTAATAATGGGAGACCCTGTCCTGAGAAGCATCCAGTGTAATAATGGGAGACCCTGTCCTGAGAAGCATCCAGTGTAATAATGGGAGACCCTGTCCTGAGAAGCATCCAGTGTAATAATGGGAGACCCTGTCCCGCAAAGCATCCAGTGTAATAATGGGAGACCCTGTCCTGAGAAGCATCCAGTGTAATAATGGGAGACCCTGTCCTGCGAAGCATCCAGTGTAATAATGGGAGACCCTGTCCTGAGAAGCATCCAGTGTAATAATGGGAGACCCTGTCCCGAGAAGCATCCAGTGTAATAATGGGAGACCCTGTCCCGCAAAGCATCCAGTGTAATAATGGGAGACCCTGTCCTGAGAAGCATCCAGTGTAATAATGGGAGACCCTGTCCTGAGAAGCATCCAGTGTAATAATGGGAGACCCTGTCCTGAGAAGCATCCAGTGTAATAATGGGAGACCCTGTCCCGCAAAGCATCCAGTGTAATAATGGGAGACCCTGTCCTGAGAAGCATCCAGTGTAATAATGGGAGACCCTGTCCCGAGAAGCATCCAGTGTAATAATGGGAGACCCTGTCCCGCGAAGCATCCAGTGTAATAATGGGAGACCCTGTCCCGCAAAGCATCCAGTGTAATAATGGGAGACCCTGTCCTGAGAAGCATCCAGTGTAATAATGGGAGAGCCTGTCCTGAGAAGCATCCAGTGTAATAATGGGAGACCCTGTCCTGAGAAGCATCCAGTGTAATAATGGGAGACCCTGTCCTGAGAAGCATCCAGTGTAATAATGGGAGACCCTGTCCTGAGAAGCATCCAGTGTAATAATGGGAGACCCTGTCCTGCAAAGCATCCAGTGTAATAATGGGAGACCCTGTCCTGAGAAGCATCCAGTGTAATAATGGGAGACCCTGTCCTGCAAAGCATCCAGTGTAATAATGGGAGACCCTGTCCTGAGAAGCATCCAGTGTAATAATGGGAGACCCTGTCCTGAGAAGCATCCAGTGTAATAATGGGAGACCCTGTCCCGCAAAGCATCCATTGTAATAATGGGAGACCCTGTCCCGCGAAGCATCCATTGTAATAATGGGAGACCCTGTCCCGCGAAGCATCCAGTGTAATAATGGGAGACCCTGTCCCGCGAAGCATCCAGTGTAATAATGGGAGACCCTGTCCCGCGAAGCATCCAGTGTAATAATGGGAGACCCTGTCCCGCGAAGCATCCAGTGTAATAATGGGAGACCCTGTCCTGAGAAGCATCCAGTGTAATAATGGGAGACCCTGTCCTGAGAAGCATCCAGTGTAATAATGGGAGACCCTGTCCCGCAAAGCATCCAGTGTAATAATGGGAGACCCTGTCCTGAGAAGCATCCAGTGTAATAATGGGAGACCCTGTCCTGAGAAGCATCCAGTGTAATAATGGGAGACCCTGTCCCGCAAAGCATCCAGTGTAATAATGGGAGACCCTGTCCTGAGAAGCATCCAGTGTAATAATGGGAGACCCTGTCCCGCGAAGCATCCAGTGTAATAATGGGAGACCCTGTCCCGCGAAGCATCCAGTGTAATAATGGGAGACCCTGTCCCGCGAAGCATCCAGTGTAATAATGGGAGACCCTGTCCTGAGAAGCATCCAGTGTAATAATGGGAGACCCTGTCCTGAGAAGCATCCAGTGTAATAATGGGAGACCCTGTCCTGAGAAGCATCCAGTGTAATAATGGGAGACCCTGTCCCGCGAAGCATCCAGTGTAATAATGGGAGACCCTGTCCCGCAAAGCATCCAGTGTAATAATGGGAGACCCTGTCCCGCAAAGCATCCAGTGTAATAATGGGAGACCCTGTCCCGCAAAGCATCCAGTGTAATAATGGGAGACCCTGTCCCGCAAAGCATCCAGTGTAATAATGGGAGACCCTGTCCCGAGAAGCATCCAGTGTAATAATAGTGTGCGGTAGAATAGGGAGCCGCTGTCCCCAGGAGGTTATATTTTACCGTCTGGTATGGTAAGCCGGTGTAGATTATGCAGTATATGTTTTGAGGCTTGATTAACGTGTCCTACAGAATATTGGGACTTGTCTGTGAAATGCAAATAACTCGTAAGCTCTCATTGTGCCTGAATCTCCTCCCAAGCAATACACAGAGTCCAGGAGGAGCTAGTTCTGCTCTGATGGACCAAGGGGTGGTACTTAGTGCTTGGCGCCATTGTGGCTGTATGGTGTAAATGCTAACAATACCCTCTCTCTGCATATCGCCAGTCCATGTAAGCACTCCTTCATGTGGCACCTGTTTAATATCTGTATTTGTCTTCATTTACAGCAACCGCTACCACAGGGAGGAACCTGCCATCTGAGGTAAGAGCACATTGGTAGGGGAGTCCTTGTACCCTTGTTTGGATCCCAGCTCACATGACCTCAAGATGAGCTTAGGACTCGCTGTGGAGTCGCTATGACTGCCATTGAGTGTTGCCTCTTCCGGGGGAATGGAGAGTTTATCCTGGGTTACACTCCTGCCCGCAGGGTAGGTGGGATCTTGTGAGTCTCTTGGCAGTAGACTAACAGTGTGTTCTTTTGCTGGCAGATGGCCAGCTCTTCGGGTCAGTTCGGTACGCAGACCATGAAGAAGATTGGCCACAGAGGGGTTGACTCCACGGGAGAGACCACTTATAAAAAGGTTAGCAGGGGTTTATTGTGGCAGTCACAAGCCTTAATCTCTGAACGCAGGCAGCTTCCAGACCTTTCACACCCTCTTCTTTCCACAGACCACATCGTCTGCCCTGAAAGGGGCCATCCAGCTGGGCATCACACACACAGTAGGCAGTCTGAGTACCAAGCCTGAGAGAGACGTTCTCATGCAGGATTTCTATGTGGTGGAAAGTATCTTTTTCCCAGGGTATGTTTCATTGTGATTCTGGGAACCTGCTCAGCTGGCAAGTTTAATGTATTAATCATCTTATTCTTTTCCTGTAGCGAGGGGAGCAATCTGACCCCTGCCCATCACTATAATGACTTCCGATTTAAGACCTACGCTCCTGTTGCGTTCCGCTATTTCAGGGAACTGTTCGGCATTCGGCCAGATGACTATCTAGTATGTACTAATGTTATCCTGTGTAACATATCTTCTTCACTGCACATACAACTTGCAATCTATTACTTGGCTTTACTCTTAGAACGTGCATTTTGTGGTATGATAGACTCTGCCAACCAGGGTTTGCTTATCTAACAGTATAGTAAGAGGCCCTATCTCAAAGAGCTTGCAGTCTAGTGGTGTAGTGGGCGCCTGCAGTCTAGTGGTGTAGTGGGCGCCTGCAGTCTAGTGGTGTAATGGGCGCCTGCAGTCTAGTGGTGTAGTGGGCGCCTGCAGTCTAGTGGTGTAATGGGCGCCTGCAGTCTAGTGGTGTAGTGGGCGCCTGCAGTCTAGTGGTGTAGTGGGCGCCTGCAGTCTAGTGGTGTAGTGGGCGCCTGCAGTCTAGTGGTGTAGTGGGCGCCTGCAGTCTAGTGGTGTAGTGGGCGCCTGCAGTCTAGTGGTGTAGTGGGCGCCTGCAGTCTAGTGGTGTAGTGGGCGCCTGCAGTCTAGTGGTGTAATGGGCGCCTGCAGTCTAGTGGTGTAGTGGGCGCCTGCAGTCTAGTGGTGTAGTGGGCGCCTGCAGTCTAGTGGTGTAGTGGGCGCCTGCAGTCTAGTGGTGTAGTGGGCGCCTGCAGTCTAGTGGTGTAGTGGGCGCCTGCAGTCTAGTGGTGTAGTGGGCGACTCTGTTTAATTAGATGTTTAATCATTTGTCTTTTTCTCTTCAGTACTCACTCTGTAATGAGCCCCTCATTGAACTGTCAAACTCTGGAGCTAGCGGGTCTCTGTTCTATGTATCAGGAGATGATGAATTTATTATAAAAACGGTTCAACACAAAGAGGCCGAATTTCTGCAGAAACTACTTCCTGGTTATTACATGGTAATAATGGGGGGGTGTCGTGGCGGGGTTATGGTGGCTGTGGGAGGGGGTCTCGTGGCGGGGTTATGGTGGCTGTGGGAGGGGGTCTCGTGGCGGGGTTATGGTGGCTGTGGGAGGGGGTCTCGTGGCGGGGTTATGGTGGCTGTGGGAGGGAGTCTCGTGGCAGGGTTATGGTGGCTGTGGGAGGGAGTCTCGTGGCAGGGTTATGGTGGCTGTGGGAGGGGGTCTCGTGGCGGGGTTATGGTGGCTGTGGGAGGGGGTCTCGTGGCGGGGTTATGGTGGCTGTGGGAGGGGGTCTCGTGGCGGGGTTATGGTGGCTGTGGGAGGGGGTCTCGTGGCGGGGTTATGGTGGCTGTGGGAGGGAGTCTCGTGGCGGGGTTACGGTGGCTGTGGGAGGGAGTCTCGTGGCGGGGTTACGGTGGCTGTGGGAGGGAGTCTTGTGGCGGGGTTACGGTGGCTGCTGTGGGAGATGGTCACGTGGCAGGGTTACGGTGGTTGTGGGAGGGGTCTGCTGACTTAAATCAAACTGTGTTTCAGAATCTGAACCAGAACCCGCGCACCTTGCTCCCCAAGTTCTATGGACTGTACTGCGTGCAGGCTGGCGGGAAGAACATCCGAATTGTTGTCATGAACAATCTACTTCCCCGGTCTGTCAAAATGCACCTGAAGTATGACTTGAAGGGCTCCACCTACAAACGGCGGGCTTCCCCTAAAGAGCGGGAGAAGAGCTTCCCCACCTACAAGGACCTGGACTTCATACAGGATCTTCTGGATGGGCTTTTCCTGGATCCAGATATGTACAGCGCCCTCTCCAAAACCATCCAGAGAGACTGTCTGGTGAGTCTCTTAGATCTGGCCACATGTACAGTCATGTGACTT
This sequence comes from Pelodytes ibericus, assembly GCA_036172795.1. Classification (NCBI taxonomy): domain Eukaryota; kingdom Metazoa; phylum Chordata; class Amphibia; order Anura; family Pelodytidae; genus Pelodytes; species Pelodytes ibericus. The sequence continues at coordinate 51,442,213 of CM069868.1, read as the reverse complement.
CCCACTGTCTAGAGAGTCGCCCACTGTCTCCTCCATTTCTCCAGGTTCTCCAGAGCTTCAAAATCATGGATTACAGTCTGCTGGTGGGAATCCACAACATGGACCATGCCCAGAAGGAGAGGGCGGCAGTGGACGGTCACTCGAATTCTGACACGAAGCGGCCAGCTGCCCAGAAAGCTTTGTATTCCACCGCCATGGAAGCCATTCAGGGAGAAGCGCGGCATGGCGGATCCATAGAAACTGACGATCAGTAGGTTCCTGTTATTACTGATGGTTCTGCTGCCTGCCTCCGTGTGGGCATAGGTACTTACTGTATGTCCTGTGTCTGTGCTTTTTTCACAGAATGGGTGGGATTCCTGCTCGCAATGCAAGAGGCGAGCGACTGTTACTGTATATTGGGATTATCGACGTGTTACAGTCATACAGGTGAGTCTGAAAGCTGCACCCCTTATTATATGACCCCCTCTTACCCTGCACCCCTTCTTATTATATGACCCCCTCTTACCCTGCACCCCTTCTTATTATATGACCCCCTCTTACCCTGCACCCCTTCTTATTATATGACCCCCTCTTACCCTGCACCCCTTCTTATTATATGACCCCCTCTTACCCTGCACCCCTTCTTATTATATGACCCCCTCTTACCCTGCACCCCTTCTTATTATATGACCCCCTCTTACCCTGCACCCCTTCTTATTATATGACCCCCTCTTACCCTGCACCCCTTCTTATTATATGACCCCCTCTTACCCTGCACCCCTTTTTGTTATAACCCCTGCGTCCCTTCCAGACAGACCTCCATTGGGTAATGGGGGGTCTGACAGAGGTGGATCATATTCTAATCTGTAGTATTGAGATAGGCACACCTCCATTGTTTAATGGGGGGTCTGACACAGAGGTGGATCAAAACCGGATTCTTCCCCCTTTCCAGGTTTATTAAGAAGCTTGAACACTCATGGAAGGCTCTGGTGCATGATGGGGTGAGTATTTCTGATTAGCTGAGTCCTATCCTCATTGTATATGCCGTCATGTTTCCGATTCTGATGTTTTCTCTTACACAGGACACAGTGTCTGTTCACAGGCCAGGTTTCTATGCCGAGCGCTTCCAGAGGTTTATGTGTAACACGGTTTTCAAGAAGATTCCATGTGAGTGTCTGTCCGAGAGCTTTGGGGGCATCTGAGCCGGAGCCCAGTTCTCTCTTAAACGGGGATCTGCCTTTGTAGTAATCTGATGGGTGGGCTGGGCTTTGTGACGCCCCGGGGGCCGTTGGTTTGTTTTGGCGGGGCTGATGCCTTTTCTTTGGAGTCAGTGGGCAAGTTTTGATTCAGCATAAAGTGTGTCTCACGTAAGTGCGGAAATTAAAGGGTTTGAACCTTCTCTTCTCAGTAAAAGCCTCTCCCTCCAAGAAAAGCAGAACGATGCCTGGTTTGACCCGAAAGACCACCCAGACAGCCGTGCCCACTCAGCTGCAGTTGACTGGAGATTCCAGACAGTACCTTGTGGCTGAAGCAGAGGCAGAGCATGGTGAGTCCCTAGTTATTGTCCAGACCCCTCCAGCCCCAGTATATGCTAAATAATTCACACACATCTTGTCTTTCTGCAGGGCTTTTGGGACGACCAGACTTACTTCCTCGAACACCACCTGTGGATGAAGCTGCCAGTGATTCACTAGCGACCACATTATCCACGTCCTCTCTGGGCAGTGGGGGGTTACATTCTCCTGCACACAGGTGGGTTATTATGTGCACTGGTTACGGTAATTGCTGCTCCCCAGGCGGCCATTCCACACTGGCTGACCAGTCTCCTTGTTACAGGTCCGTGGGAGTGGAGGTGCATAAATCTGAGGTTCCCGATGCGGAGTTCAAGGCCCGGCGCAGTAGCGACTCATCTGATAGGTGAGAGCTGCTTTCTGCCCGTTACAAAAATATTCTTTAGATGCTGCTAATAGTTTACATAACGTTTGATACATGAGGTAGAGAACCCGGCTTGCAGAGCTTACAGTCTAGAGGGAGTGTGGGAGATTCATAAGGTGAAGGGGTGGTTACAGTATTTGGGGACAGGGGGAGCTGGGTGGGTTTGGCCAGAGGTTAATTAATGGGTGTTCTAGTGAGAGGAATAGTAAGCTTCCTTATTCCTAACAGTATTTGGGGACAGTGAGAGCTGGGTGAGTTTGGTCAGAGGTTAATTAATGTGTGTTCTAGTGGGATGAATAGTAAGCTTCCTTATTCCTAACAGTATTTGGGGACAGTGAGAGCTGGGTGGGTTTGGCCAGAGGTTAATTAATGGGTGTTCTAGTGGGATGAATTGTAAGCTTCCTTATTCCTAACAGTATTTGGGGACAGTGAGAGCTGGGTGGGTTTGGATAGAGGTTAATTAATGGGTGTTCTAGTGGGATGAATTGTAAGCTTCCTTATTCCTAACAGTATTTGGGGACAGTGAGAGCTGGGTGGGTTTGGCTAGAGGTTAATTAATGGGTGTTCTAGTGGGATGAATAGTAAGCTTCCTTATTCCTAACAGTATTTGGGTACAGTGAGAGCTGGGTGGGTTTGGTCAGAGGTTAATTAATGGGTGTTCTAGTGGGATGAATAGTAAGCTTCCTTATTCCTAACAGTATTTGGGGACAGTGAGAGCTGGGTGGGTTTGGTCAGAGGTTAATTAATGGGTGTTCTAGTGGGATGAATAGTAAGCTTCCTTATTCCTAACAGTATTTGGGGACAGTGAGAGCTGGGTGGGTTTGGTCAGAGGTTAATTAATGGGTGTTCTAGTTGGATGAATAGTAAGCTTCCTTATTCCTAACAGTATTTGGGGACAGTGAGAGCTGGGTTGGGTTTGGCCAGAGGTTAATTAATGGGTGTTCTAGTGGGATGAATAGTAAGCTTCCTTATTCCTAACAGTATTTGGGGACAGTGGGAGCTGGGTGGGTTTGGTCAGAGGTTAATTAATGGGTGTTCTAGTGGGATGAATAGTAAGCTTCCTTATTCCTAACAGTATTTGGGGACAGTGAGAGCTGGGTGGGTTTGGTCAGAGGTTAATTAATGGGTGTTCTAGTGGGATGAATAGTAAGCTTCCTTATTCCTAACAGTATTTGGGGACAGTGAGAGCTGGGTGGGTTTGGCCAGAGGTTAATTAATGGATGTTCTAGTGAGATGAATAGTAAGCTTCCTTATTCCTAACAGTATTTGGGGACAGTGAGAGCTGGGTGGGTTTGGCCAGAGGTTAATTAATGGATGTTCTAGTGAGATGAATAGTAAGCTTCCTTATTCCTAACAGTATTTGGGGACAGTGAGAGCTGGGTGGGTTTGGCCAGAGGTTAATTAATGGGTGTTCTAGTGGGATCAATAGTAAGCTTCCTTATTCCGAACAGTATCTGGGGACAGTGGGAGCTGGGTGGGTTTGGCCAGAGGTTAATAAATGGGTGTTTTAGTGGGATGAGTAGTAAGCTTCCTTATTCCTAACAGTATTTGGGGACAGTGGGAGCTGGGTGGGTTTGGCCAGAGGTTAATTAATGGGTGTTCTAGTGGGATGAATAGTAAGCTGCCTTATTCCTAACAGTATTTGGGGACAGTGGGAGCTGGGTGGGTTTGGCCAGAGGTTAATTAATGGGTGTTCTAGTGGGATGAATAGTAAGCTTCCTTATTCCTAACAGTATTTGGGCACAGTGGGAGCTGGGTGGGTTTGGCCAGAGGTTAATTAATGGGTGTTCTAGTGGGATGAATCGTAAGCTTCCTTATTCCTAACAGTATTTGGGGACAGTGAGAGCTGTGTGGGTTTGGCTAGAGGTTAATTAAATGGTGTTCTAGTGGGTGGAATAGTAAGCTTCCTTATTCCTAACAGTATTTGGGGACAGTGGGAGCTGGGTGGGTTTGGCCAGAGGTTAATTAATGGGTGTTCTAGTGGGATGAATCGTGAGCTTCCTTATTCCTAACAGTATTTGGGGACAGTGAGAGCTGTGTGGGTTTGGCTAGAGGTTAATTAATGGGTGTTCTAGTGGGTGGAATAGTAAGCTTCCTTATTCCGAACAGTATTTGGGGACAGTGGGAGCTGGGTGGGTTTGGCCAGAGGTTAATTAATGGGTGTTCTAGTGGGATGAGTAGTAAGCTTCCTTATTCCTAACGGTATTTGGGGACAGTGGGAGCTGGGTGGGTTTGGCCAGAGGTTAATTAATGGGTGTTCTAGTGGGATGAATAGTAAGCTGCCTTATTCCTAACAGTATTTGGGGACAGTGGGAGCTGGGTGGGTTTGGCCAGAGGTTAATTAATGGGTGTTCTAGTGGGATGAATAGTAAGCTGCCTTATTCCTAACAGTATTTGGGGACAGTGGGAGCTGGGTGGGTTTGGCCAGAGGTTAATTAATGGGTGTTCTAGTGGGATGAATAGTAAGCTTCCTTATTCCTAACAGTATTTGGGGACAGTGGGAGCTGGGTGGGTTTGGCCAGAGGTTAATTAATGGGTGTTCTAGTGGGATAAATCGTAAGCTTCCTTATTCCTAACAGTATTTGGGGACAGTGAGAGCTGTGTGGGTTTGGCTAGAGGTTAATTAATGGGTGTTCTAGTGGGTGGAATAGTAAGCTTCCTTATTCCTAACAGTATTTGGGGACAGTGGGAGCTGGGTGGGTTTGGCCAGAGGTTAATTAATGGGTGTTCTAGTGGGATGAATCGTAAGCTTCCTTATTCCTAACAGTATTTGGGGACAGTGAGAGCTGTGTGGGTTTGGCTAGAGGTTAATTAATGGGTGTTCTAGTGGGTGGAATAGTAAGCTTCCTTATTCCTAACAGTATTTGGGGACAGTGAGAGCTGGGTGGGTTTGGTCAGAGGTTAATTAATGGGTGTTCTAGTGGGTGGAATAGTAAGCTTCCTTATTCCTAACAGTATTTGGGCACAGTGGGAGCTGGGTGGGTTTGGTCAGAGGTTAATTAATGGGTGTTCTAGTGGGTGGAATAGTAAGCTTCCTTATTCCTAACAGTATTTGGGGGCAGTGGGAGCTGGGTGGGTTTGGCCAGAGGTTAATTAATGGGTGTTCTAGTGGGTGGAATAGTAAGCTTCCTTATTCCTAACAGTATTTGGGGACAGTGGGAGCTGGGTGGGTTTGGCCAGAGGTTAATTAATGGGTGTTCTAGTGGGATGAATCGTAAGCTTCCTTATTCCTAACAGTATTTGGGGACAGTGAGAGCTGTGTGGGTTTGGCTAGAGGTTAATTAATGGGTGTTCTAGTGGGTGGAATAGTAAGCTTCCTTATTCCTAACAGTATTTGGGGACAGTGAGAGCTGGGTGGGTTTGGTCAGAGGTTAATTAATGGGTGTTCTAGTGGGTGGAATAGTAAGCTTCCTTATTCCTAACAGTATTTGGGCACAGTGGGAGCTGGGTGGGTTTGGTCAGAGGTTAATTAATGGGTGTTCTAGTGGGTGGAATAGTAAGCTTCCTTATTCCTAACAGTATTTGGGGGCAGTGGGAGCTGGGTGGGTTTGGCCAGAGGTTAATTAATGGGTGTTCTAGTGGGATGAATAGTAAGCTTCCTTATTCCTAACAGTATTTGGGGACAGTGGGAGCTGGGTGGGTTTGGCCAGAGGTTAATTAATGGGTGTTCTAGTGGGATGAGTAGTAAGCTTCCTTATTCCTAACAGTATTTGGGGACAGTGAGAGCTGGGTGGGTTTGGCCAGAGGTTAATTAATGGGTGTTCTAGTGGGATGAATAGTAAGCTTCCTTATTCCTAACAGTATTTGGGGACAGTAGGAGCTGGGTGGGTTTGGTTCGAGGTTAATTAACCCCTTAGTGACAGAGTGCTATGTTGCATTTGACGTGCCTTGAAGACCAGAATTCCATTATTTTTGTCAAATGTTTACTGAACTGTGAATTTCTTTCTTTGTGTTCAGTCCACCCATACAAATTATATATCATTTTTTAAAGGACGGATAGGGCTTTCATTTGATACTATAATTTTCATCATATGATATCATTTACTATTAAAAATATAAAATATGCCATAAAAAACACTTTTTCCAACTTTGACCTGATTTTTTTTTTTACACAATTACAAATGGTAAAAAAGACCCCGTCTATATATCTCTACTATTTGTCCTGAGTTTAGTAATATCAATGTTTCCTTGTTTGTCTGTTTTATTTCACATAATAGGGCAATAAACAAAATTAGTGTTTTTGTTTTCTAACCATTTTCTTCTACAGTGATTTTTTTTAACCCGAACCCTAAATTTACCCCAACTCTAAATTTATCTAACCCTAAATTGACCCCCACCCCTTAATCTAACCCTTGTAATCATCTGAACCCCCGTTTAACCCTAATTATGACCCTATTTGTGACCCTAACCCTAGATCTAGGTTCAGTAGATCAAGGGTTAGCTTTTTCCATTCTATTTATTTAATTTATTTATTTAATTTATTTTCTATTTTTTTAACTGTAATATCGTCTAACTGCCTGTAGGGGCAGTCAAGTAGCGGTTTTGGTCAGAGGTTAATTAATGGGTGTTCTAGTGTGATGAATAGTAAACTTCCTTATTCCTTATAATATTTGGGGACAGTGAGAGCTGGGTGGGTTTGGCCAGAGGTTAACTAATGGGTGTTCTAGTGGGAGGAATAGTAAGCTTCCTTATTCCTAACAGTATTTGGGGACAGTGAGAGCTGGGTGGGTTTGGTCAGAGGTTAACTAATGGGTGTTCTAGTGGGAGGAATAGTAAGCTTCCTTATTCCTAACAGTATTTGGGGACAGTGAGAGCTGGGTGGGTTTGGTCAGAGGTTAATTAATGGGTGTTCTAGTGAGATGAATAGTAGAGAGGTGAGTAAGGAAGTTTGAGGAAGAGAGCTGGGTGCTCTGTGGGAGGAATAGAGAGGTGAGTAAGGAAGTTTGAGGAAGAGAGCTGGGTGCTCTGTGGGAGGAATAGAGAGGTGAGAAAGGAAGTTTGAGGAAGAGAGCTGGGTGCTCTGTGGGAGGAATAGAGAGGTGAGAAAGGAAGTTTGAGGAAGAGAGCTGGGTGCTCTGTGGGAGGAATAGAGAGGTGAGTAAGGAAGTTTGAGGAAGAGAGCTGGGTGCTCTGTGGGAGGAATAGAGAGGTGAGAAAGGAAGTTTGAGGAAGAGAGCTGGGTGCTCTGTGGGAGGAATAGAGAGGTGAGTAAGGAAGTTTGAGGAAGAGAGCTGGGTGCTCTGTGGGAGGAATAGAGAGGTGAGAAAGGAAGTTTGAGGAAGAGAGCTGGGTGCTCTGTGGGAGGAATAGAGAGGTGAGAAAGGAAGTTTGAGGAAGAGAGCTGGGTGCTCTGTGGGAGGAATAGAGAGGTGAGTAAGGAAGTTTGAGGAAGAGAGCTGGGTGCTCTGTGGGAGGTAGTTCCAGTCTTTTCGTGATTGGAAAGAGGCGATGAGGTTGGAGAATTTGCCCTGTTGAGGCACAGAGGGTTGGTGCAGGGTGGAGCCTTCACATTCTAATGAACACGTTTTTGCTGTTGGTTTGGCTGGGCTCCCAGCGCTGGGGGGGCTCGCACTATGGCTGTCCTGTAAAATACTTGCCTGGCTGTTTTGCAGAGCACAGGAAGGGGCGCATGGCGACCTAGGAAAGGAGGAAGAGGAGGATGCACTGGATGTCGACCAGATAGAGACTGAAATCTGCTTTGTGAGTACATTAAATGACCAGCCAGGTAAACCTAGAATATTCCCCGAGTCAGGGAGGAAACTCATCGGGGTGATATCATTTCCCTGGCCATTGCTCCGAGGCTGAAATGGCTCATTAATAAAAACACAGGACATAATCTTTAAGGAGCTGCTAGCAGGTGACAGGGATTGGGTGGGTCACAGACCCCAGGCTTGTTATCCTCATTTTCTGTTCCTCTTTCTGCAGTGAGCTTGGATCCGCTGTTTGCTGACGTTTGCACGCTGGGTTAGTGGAGCTACATGGAATGTAACGTTAGTTAGCTCTGCTGGCCAGAAAGGAGCAGCACTACTCTGTGCTCAGAGAGGACTTGGCTCTGTCAGTGCTCTCCTCTCCCGGTTATCTGTTACACGTGGTTTAAATGGCTGCTCTGGAAGGGGGGATAACTCCCAATTTGCCTTATTCTGCAGCCCCTCGGTGACGAGTGATCCGCTCGTTTTTATTTAATCCAGATATTTTTAATGTAGACAGACTGTTCCACGTAGACCTTGTGCTGGTTGTTGTTTTTTTTACACTGCGCTGAGAAAACACGGACCAAAAATACCTTTTGAAAAAAAAGCATCTGCTGCCTGAACTTGCAGCTCTTTTCCACACGAGGAGCTGTAACCTCACCCACCACCCGCTGTGATGTATCGGGGAGCCCAGTGACCCTCACATGGCGTACTGATTTCCCCCCCTGGAGGACTGAACAATGGAATATGCTTGTTAACACTTACTGTGCCAACACACTGGTTCCACCCCATCTGCTGCCTTTAGCATGTGCATTGACGCCAAAGCCCATATATACCATGACTGTATCGGGGTTGTGCTTTGAGATAAAGCGGGGGGGGGGGGGGGGGGATAGAATGTAACTTTCTGTCAGTGACTGGTGTAATGTCACTTCCTTCCTGTGTACTGAGCGTCTCATCCTTTGCTCCATTGGTACCCATACTGACAGCAGTCCTTTGGATGCTATTTTGGAGCATTGACGTGTATTTAATACCCCTCTTTTTTTCCCAAGTACTCTGGGGGGCTCCTCTTTTTACATTTCAGCTGTCCCTAAACACTATTTATAAACTGTATCTTGTGCCAGCAGCACAACAGATCTTGCTGTTTTTATTCTCATTATTTGGAGGTAGAGCTCCATTTTCACCATCCCCCTTTTAGTTCATATATTTTGTTCCCTTCCTTATCACTTATTATTTTATTATTTATTCAAGTGTTTTAATTGATGCTCTGGAGTGAAGCGAAGCTATATATCTGTATGTATAGAATCCTATAAAAGAAAACCATCGAAACCCTGTCTTTTGTCTTTGATACCCTGGGATCAGCAAATTAGTCTAACGGTGACCTATTGAATGGGGTCCTGTTGGCACCATGTTTATTGACTGCAAATTGACATGACAATTCAGTGCACATTCCCAGGGCTCTGATCTAGTTCTCCAGCTGATCCAGCCCAGACGATCAATGAACTTGCTGCACTCTCCGTACTGCCAATATCACAATAATAATTACTCCAAGGAGCTTCTCATTCATTTGAAAACTCACAGGAAACTGGTGGGGCAAGTCCTATGGGTGCATGTGGATAATGTATGGTGCTGAGGCAAATCCTTTAGGTACATTGTGGGGGCAGAGGAAATAAATGCATTTCTTTTTCCAAAAACTTTTATTCCATATAGAAAGTTGAAAATAATAAGTTAATTTAAGTATATATGCAACAATTTGTCAGAATCTTATTCAGCTAACCTCACCATGTGCACTGTAACTATTGGGGTGGTATATGTTCTGTCTTTGGGGCACCTTGGAAAAATCCTGATACACTAAGGGAGCCGTGAGCAGAATAGGTCTGGGAAGCACTAGCTTAGAAAGTGATTAATGACCACTTTCTAAGCTGAGCAACACCTAAATCCGACCCATGGGTGCAATGGGATCCCTCTCCAGAGTGATCATTTTTGCCATATGGAAAGGTAGCATGCCTATACAACATGCCACTGCCCTTTTGTGGGCAAGAGCTTTGGAAGCGATCTATGATCACTTCTGTCATGCTGTTTTTTTGCTAGACATGCCTGTCGAGTCATTCACCAACATCAAAGTAAGACAACAATTTAGCCCACAGTAGTCCTAGATTTAGGGTTAGTTATCTTCGGAGATGGGGTCAAAAGGTCACTGTAGGAGAAAATGATTAGGAAAATACAATACGCTGCTTCCAGTTATTGCCTTATAACTTGCAGAGAACAAACAGAAAAGTCTAATACTTGGGACGAGTATTAGAATCGATTTACGCAGGTTTTTGTTATTCGCGTTTGTAGATTTTCCATGTAAAAGTTAGAAAAAATGTTTTCCTTCAATTTGACATCAGATTTTATTTTTATTGTATGTTACAGTAGGATAAAAACTGTTAAGTAAGCCCTTATGTCAACTAAAATATCATTCGTGTGGGTACATTAAATGAGGGAAAATTTACAGCTAAACACAAACACCGCAGAAGCCATTAAAGAGAACTTTTTTTTTGAGACCCAGTGTTCTTGTACCAGGATGTAAATTCTCTAGTTTGTGCAGTCAGTTTATTTCAGAAGATTATGCACATAGGGGCAGCACAGTGCAACATATGAGCTTTCGTTCTCTATATGGAGATGGGTGGGAGATTCTGATACCTCTAAGTGTCTCCCAAGAGATTCTAGGCTCTCTCATTATCGGGGGGATACATTGTGTTGGGATGATTAATCTGCATTCATTTTATGTTTTCTGTTCCTCTCTTCTGGTTGTGCTTGCCATTAACAAAATCTATTAATATATAAATCTAATAGTCCTGGAGACAGTCTAACAAGGTGTAGCAGGTCTTTCCATGGATGCATGGGATCAGTATGCAGTCTGTGTGATGGCAGGCACAGGGGGGCAGTGCATGGGATCAGTATGGAGTCTGTGTGATGGCAGACACAGGGGGCAGTGCATGGGATCAGTATGCAGTCTGTGTGATGGCAGACACAGGGGGCAGTGCATGGGATCAGTATGCAGTCTGTGTGATGGCAGACACAGGGGGCAGTGCATGGGATCAGTATGCAGTCTGTGTGATGGCAGACACAGGGGGGCAGTGCATGGTATCAGTATGCAGTCTGTGTGATGGCAGACACAGGGGGCAGTGCATGGGATCAGTATGCAGTCTGTGAGTATAATGATATGATGGCAGGCACAGGGGGGCAGTGCATGGGATCAGTATGCAGTCTGTGAGTATAATGATATGATGGCAGGCACAGGGGGGCAGTGCATGGGATCAGTATGCAGTCTGTGAGTATAATGATATGATGGCAGGCACAGGGGGGCAGTGCATGGGATCAGTATGCAGTCTGTGAGTATAATGATATGATGGCAGGCACAGGGGGGCAGTGCATGGGATCAGTATGCAGTCTGTGAGTATAATGATATGATGGCAGGCACGGGGGCAGTGCATGGGATCAGTATGCAGTCTGTGTGATGGCAGACACGGGGCAGTGCATGGGATCAGTATGGAGTCTGAGTATAATGATAATATGATGGCAGGCACAGGGGGCAGTGCATGGGATCAGTATGCAGTCTGTGAGTATAATGATATGATGGCAGGCACAGGGGGGCAGTGCATGGGATCAGTATGCAGTCTGTGAGTATAATGATATGATGGCAGGCACAGGGGGGCAGTGCATGGGATCAGTATGCAGTCTGTGAGTATAATGATAATATGATGGCAGGCACAGGGGGCAGTGCATGGGATCAGTATGCAGTCTGTGAGTATAATGATATGATGGCAGGCACAGGGGGGCAGTGCATGGGATCAGTATGCAGTCTGTGTGATGGCAGACACGGGGCAGTGCATGGGATCAGTATGGAGTCTGAGTATAATGATAATATGATGGCAGGCACAGGGGGGCAGTGCATGGGATCAGTATGCAGTCTGTGAGTATAATGATATGATGGCAGGCACAGGGGGGCAGTGCATGGAATCAGTATGCAGTCTGTGAGTATAATGATATGATGGCAGGCACAGGTGGGCAGTGCATGGGATCAGTATGCAGTCTGTGTGATGGCAGGCACAGGTGGGCAGTGCATGGGATCAGTATGCAGTCTGTGAGTATAATGATAATATGATGGCAGGCACAGGGGGCAGTGCATGGGATCAGTATGCAGTCTGTGAGTATAATGATAATATGATGGCAGGCACAGGGGGCAGTGCATGGGATCAGTATGCAGTCTGTGAGTATAATGATAATATGATGGCAGGCACAGGGGGCAGTGCATGGGATCAGTATGCAGTCTGTGAGTATAATGATATGATGGCAGGCACAGGGGGGCAGTGCATGGGATCAGTATGCAGTCTGTGAGTATAATGATAATATGATGACAGGCACAGGGGGGCAGTGCATGGGATCAGTATGCAGTCTGTGAGTGTAATGATATGATGGCAGGCACAGGGGGGCAGTGCATGGGATCAGTATGCAGTCTGTGAGTATAATGATAATATGATGACAGGCACAGGGGGGCAGTGCATGGGATCAGTATGCAGTCTGTGAGTGTAATGATATGATGGCAGGCACAGGGGGGCAGTGCATGGGATCAGTATGCAGTCTGTGAGTATAATGATAATATGATGACAGGCACAGGGGGGCAGTGCATGGGATCAGTATGCAGTCTGTGAGTGTAATGATATGATGGCAGGCACAGGGGGGCAGTGCATGGGATCAGTATGCAGTCTGTGAGTATAATGATATGATGGCAGGCACAGGGGGGCAGTGCATGGGATCAGTATGCAGTCTGAGTATAATGATAATATGATGGCAGGCACAGGGGGGCAGTGCATGGGATCAGTATGCAGTCTGAGTATAATGATATGATGGCAGGCACAGGGGGGCAGTGCATGGGATCAGTATGCAGTCTGTGAGTATAATGATAATATGATGACAGGCACAGGGGGGCAGTGCATGGGATCAGTATGCAGTCTGTGAGTGTAATGATATGATGGCAGGCACAGGGGGGCAGTGCATGGGATCAGTATGCAGTCTGTGAGTATAATGATAATATGATGGCAGGCACAGGGGGGCAGTGCATGGGATCAGTATGCAGTCTGTGAGTGTAATGATATGATGGCAGGCACAGGGGGGCAGTGCATGGGATCAGTATGCAGTCTGTGAGTATAATGATAATATGATGACAGGCACAGGGGGGCAGTGCATGGGATCAGTATGCAGTCTGTGAGTGTAATGATATGATGGCAGGCACAGGGGGGCAGTGCATGGGATCAGTATGCAGTCTGTGAGTATAATGATATGATGGCAGGCACAGGTGGGCAGTGCATGGGATCAGTATGCAGTCTGTGTGATGGCAGGCACAGGTGGGCAGTGCATGGGATCAGTATGCAGTCTGTGAGTATAATGATAATATGATGGCAGGCACAGGGGGGCAGTGCATGGGATCAGTATGCAGTCTGAGTATAATGATAATATGATGGCAGGCACAGGGGGGCAGTGCATGGGATCAGTATGCAGTCTGAGTATAATGATATGATGGCAGGCACAGGGGGGCAGTGCATGGGATCAGTATGCAGTCTGTGAGTATAATGATAATATGATGACAGGCACAGGGGGGCAGTGCATGGGATCAGTATGCAGTCTGTGAGTGTAATGATATGATGGCAGGCACAGGGGGGCAGTGCATGGGATCAGTATGCAGTCTGTGAGTATAATGATAATATGATGACAGGCACAGGGGGGCAGTGCATGGGATCAGTATGCAGTCTGTGAGTATAATGATAATATGATGGCAGGCACAGGGGGGCAGTGCATGGGATCAGTATGCAGTCTGTGTGATGGCAGACACAGGGGGCAGTGCATGGGATCAGTATGCAGTCTGTGTGATGGCAGGCACAGGGGGCAGTGCATGGGATCAGTATGCAGTCTGTGAGTATAATGATAATATGATGGCAGGCACAGGGGGCAGTGCATGGGATCAGTATGCAGTCTGTGAGTATAATGATATGATGGCAGGCACAGGGGGGCAGTGCATGGGATCAGTATGCAGTCTGTGTGATGGCAGGCACAGGGGGGCAGTGCATGGGATCAGTATGCAGTCTGTGTGATGGCAGGCACAGGGGGGCAGTGCATGGGATCAGTATGCAGTCTGTGTGATGGCAGGCACAGGGGGGCAGTGCATGGGATCAGTATGCAGTCTGTGTGATGGCAGACACAGGGGGGCAGTGCATGGGATCAGTATGCAGTCTGTGTGATGGCAGGCACAGGGGGGCAGTGCATGGGATCAGTATGCAGTCTGTGAGTATAATGATAATATGATGGCAGGCACAGGGGGCAGTGCATGGGATCAGTATGCAGTCTGTGAGTATAATGATATGATGGCAGGCACAGGGGGGCAGTGCATGGGATCAGTATGCAGTCTGTGAGTATAATGATAATATGATGACAGGCACAGGGGGGCAGTGCATGGGATCAGTATGCTGTCTGTGAGTATAATGATAATATGATGGCAGGCACAGGGGGGCAGTGCATGGGATCAGTATGCAGTCTGTGAGTATAATGATAATATGATGGCAGGCACAGGGGGCAGTGCATGGGATCAGTATGCAGTCTGTGAGTATAATGATATGATGGCAGGCACAGGGGGGCAGTGCATGGGATCAGTATGCAGTCTGTGTGATGGCAGGCACAGGGGGGCAGTGCATGGGATCAGTATGCAGTCTGTGTGATGGCAGGCACAGGGGGGCAGTGCATGGGATCAGTATGCAGTCTGTGTGATGGCAGGCACAGGGGGGCAGTGCATGGGATCAGTATGCAGTCTGTGTGATGGCAGGCACAGGGGGGCAGTGCATATATGGTGTGTGTTTACTTTGTATCAGCTGAAGCCCTGGCCGGAACTACATTTCCCTAAATGCTTTGCGCACTGAGCGGAAACCCGTCGGCGGCGCGGTGATTGGCTGAGCTTGCGGCCAGTCGGAGAGCTTGATGTTGCGCGGTCAGAACAGCAGTGACAATACAGCAAGATGGTGCTAGAAAGTACTATGGTCTGGTGAGTAGCAGGGCCCCTGGGGAAATATGAGTAGCCACGGGAGGGGCAGAAGGAGAGAGCCCCCCAGCAACTAAAGCTACCCGAGGGGGCGACACCGGGCACAAAACCCTGAGTCATCGGCTGGGGGGCCAGAGACACAGACATACAGGGAGGACCGAGAGACAGACATACAGGGAGGACCGAGAGACCGACATACAGGGAGGACCGAGACACAGACATACAGGGAGGACCGAGAGACAGACATAGAGGGAGGACCGAGAGACAGACATACAGGGAGGACCGAGAGACAGACATACAGGGAGGACCGAGAGACAGACATAGAGGGAGGACCGAGAGACAGACATAGAGGGAGGACCGAGAGACCGACATACAGGGAGGACCGAGAGACAGACATACAGGGAGGACCGAGAGACAGACATACAGGGAGGACCGAGAGACAGACATACAGGGAGGACCGAGAGACAGACATACAGGGAGGACCGAGAGACAGACATAGAGGGAGGACCGAGAGACAGACATACAGGGAGGACCGAGAGACCGACATACAGGGAGGACCGAGAGACAGACATACAGGGAGGACCGAGAGACAGACATACAGGGAGGACCGAGAGACAGACATAGAGGGAGGACCGAGAGACAGACATACAGGGAGGACCGAGAGACCGACATACAGGGAGGACCGAGAGACCGACATACAGGGAGGACCGAGAGACCGACATACAGGGAGGACCGAGAGACCGACATACAGGGAGGACCGAGAGACCGACATACAGGGAGGACCGAGACACAGACATACAGGGAGGACCGAGAGACAGACATACAGGGAGGACCGAGAGACAGACATAGAGGGAGGACCGAGAGACAGACATACAGGGAGGACCGAGAGACAGACATACAGGGAGGACCGAGAGACAGACATAGAGGGAGGACCGAGAGACAGACATAGAGGGAGGACCGAGAGACAGACATAGAGGGAGGACCGAGAGACCGACATACAGGGAGGACCGAGAGACCGACATACAGGGAGGACCGAGAGACCGACATACAGGGAGGACCGAGAGACCGACATACAGGGAGGACCGAGAGACCGACATACAGGGAGGACCGAGAGACAGACATACAGGGAGGACCGAGAGACAGACATACAGGGAGGACCGAGAGACAGACATAGAGGGAGGACCGAGAGACAGACATAGAGGGAGGACCGAGAGACAGACATAGAGGGAGGACCGAGAGACAGACATAGAGGGAGGACCGAGAGACAGACATAGAGGGAGGACCGAGAGACAGACATACAGGGAGGACCGAGAGACAGACATAGAGGGAGGACCGAGAGACCGACATACAGGGAGGACCGAGAGACCGACATACAGGGAGGACCGAGAGACCGACATACAGGGAGGACCGAGAGACCGACATACAGGGAGGACCGAGAGACCGACATACAGGGAGGACCGAGAGACCGACATACAGGGAGGACCGAGAGACAGACATACAGGGAGGACCGAGAGACAGACATAGAGGGAGGACCGAGAGACAGACATACAGGGAGGACCGAGAGACAGACATAGAGGGAGGACCGAGAGACAGACATACAGGGAGGACCGAGAGACAGACATAGAGGGAGGACCGAGAGACAGACATACAGGGAGGACCGAGAGACCGACATACAGGGAGGACCGAGAGACCGACATACAGGGAGGACCGAGAGACCGACATACAGGGAGGACCGAGAGACCGACATACAGGGAGGACCGAGAGACCGACATACAGGGAGGACCGAGAGACAGACATACAGGGAGGACCGAGAGACAGACATACAGGGAGGACCGAGAGACAGACATACAGGGAGGACCGAGAGACAGACATAGAGGGAGGACCGAGAGACAGACATAGAGGGAGGACCGAGAGACCGACATACAGGGAGGACCGAGAGACCGACATACAGGGAGGACCGAGAGACCGACATACAGGGAGGACCGAGAGACCGACATACAGGGAGGACCGAGAGACAGACATACAGGGAGGACCGAGAGACAGACATACAGGGAGGACCGAGAGACAGACATACAGGGAGGACCGAGAGACAGACATAGAGGGAGGACCGAGAGACAGACATAGAGGGAGGACCGAGAGACAGACATAGAGGGAGGACCGAGAGACAGACATAGAGGGAGGACCGAGAGACAGACATAGAGGGAGGACCGAGAGACAGACATAGAGGGAGGACCGAGAGACAGACATAGAGGGAGGACCGAGAGACAGACATAGAGGGAGGACCGAGAGACAGACATAGAGGGAGGACCGAGAGACAGACATAGAGGGAGGACCGAGAGACCGACATACAGGGAGGACCGAGAGACCGACATACAGGGAGGACCGAGAGACAGACATACAGGGAGGACCGAGAGACAGACATAGAGTGAGGACCGAGAGACAGACATAGAGGGAGGACCGAGAGACAGACATAGAGGGAGGACCGAGAGACAGACATACAGGGAGGACCGAGAGACCGACATACAGGGAGGACCGAGAGACCGACATACAGGGAGGACCGAGAGACAGACATAGAGGGAGGACCGAGAGACAGACATACAGGGAGGACCGAGAGACCGACATACAGGGAGGACCGAGAGACCGACATACAGGGAGGACCGAGAGACCGACATACAGGGAGGACCGAGAGACAGACATACAGGGAGGACCGAGAGACCGACATACAGGGAGGACCGAGAGACAGACATACAGGGAGGACCGAGAGACCGACATACAGGGAGGACCGAGAGACAGACATACAGGGAGGACCGAGAGACAGACATAGAGGGAGGACCGAGAGACAGACATACAGGGAGGACCGAGAGACAGACATAGAGGGAGGACCGAGAGACAGACATAGAGGGAGGACCGAGAGACAGACATAGAGGGAGGACCGAGAGACAGACATAGAGGGAGGACCGAGAGACAGACATACAGGGAGGACCGAGAGACAGACATAGAGGGAGGGCCGAGAGACCGACATAGAGGGAGGACCGAGAGACCGACATAGAGGGAGGACCGAGAGACCGACATAGAGGGAGGACCGAGAGACAGACATAGAGGGAGGACCGAGAGACCGACATAGAGGGAGGACCGAGAGACCGACATACAGGGAGGACCGAGAGACCGACATACAGGGAGGACCGAGAGACAGACATAGAGGGAGGGCCGAGAGACCGACAGACAGACATAGAGGGAGGGCCGAGAGACCGACATACAGGGAGGACCGAGAGACCGACATACAGGGAGGACCGAGAGACAGACATAGAGGGAGGGCCGAGAGACAGACAGACATAGAGGGAGGGCCGAGAGACAGACAGACATAGAGGGAGGGCCGAGAGACAGACAGACATAGAGGGAGGGCCGAATCACAGGTGGGGGGATTGGGTCTCTGTGGCATTGAGATGGGTCTCTGGCTGGTAGATGACTTGATGTAGACATCGCATTTTGTGCCCTGGGAAGCTGGTTCAGTGCAGTTTCCTTTCTGGGACCCTTATCCAGGACGCTCAGGTTCACACCTTTACTTTGTCTTTCACAGTGTCGACAACAGTGAATATATGAGAAATGGCGACTTCCTCCCCACGCGGCTGCAGGCCCAGCAGGATGCTGTTAATATTGTGTGTCACTCCAAGACCCGCAGCAACCCTGAGAACAACGTGGGCCTCATCACCTTAGCCAAGTAGGTTGTCTGAGCGAGCGTGTTGCGGTAACATAGACTGCATGCACCACACATGCTTGTGGAGATGTCTGTGTTGGCAGTGGTAGCAGTATATTCTCCGCAACGTGTGTTAATAATTGTGTTTCTCTTTTCAGTAATTGTGAGGTGCTAACAACACTGACTCCAGACACTGGGCGGATCCTCTCCAAGCTTCACTCTGTACAGCCAGTCGGGACAATCAGCTTCTGCACTGGCATTCGTATCGCACATGTAAGTGCCACGGTTGTGCACACTGATTAGTGAGCGGGAAGTGACTGTTTAGTAAAGGCTCTGACCTTTCTAACAGTCTAAGGATTAACACTTGTCGCACTGTTTCCCCCCCCCCCCCCCCCTCACGCCTGGCCCTCCTTCCCCCCCTCACGCCTGGCCCTCCTTCCCCCTCTCGCGCCTGGCCCTCCTTCCCCCTCTCGCGCCTGGCCCTCCTTCCCCCTCTCGCGCCTGGCCCTCCTTCCCCCTCTCGCGCCTGGCCCTCCTTCCCCCTCTCGCGCCTGGCCCTCCTTCCCCCTCTCGCGCCTGGCCCTCCTTCCCCCTCTCGCGCCTGGCCCTCCTTCCCCCTATCGCGCCTGGCCCTCCTTCCCCCTCTCGCGCCTGGCCCTCCTTCCCCCTCTCGCGCCTGGCCCTCCTTCCCCCTCTCGTGTCCCTCTTTACAGTTGGCTTTGAAGCATCGGCAGGGAAAGAATCACAAGATGAGGATCATTGCCTTTGTGGGAAGTCCTGTGGAAGACAATGAGAAAGACGTGAGTTTTTTTTATTCCCCTGCTTTCCAGCAAAAAAAACTTAAATAAAAGAAGTGACTGTCAGACCTGCATAATGGGTGCAGAGTTTACTGTATGCATTGTAATGGACGTGTCCGAAGTTTGCCAGTCTGAACCCCCTAGGCTTCCTATAGGAGCCCACTACACAGTCTGGGTATGTGTATTACAGACCAGTGACATCACGCTCCATGACACACCCCTCTATCTGTATCCTACACAGTCTGGGTATGTGTATTACAGACCAGTGACATCACGCTCCATGACACACCCCTCTCTCTGTATCCTACACAGTCTGGGTATATGTATTACAGACCAGTGACATCACGCTCCATGACACACCCCTCTCTCTGTATCCTACACAGTCTGGGTATGTGTATTAGGGACCAGTGACATCACGCTCCATGACACACCCCTCTCTCTGTATCCTACACAGTCTGGGTATGTGTATTACAGACCAGTGACATCACGCTCCATGACACACCCCTCTCTCTGTATCCTACACAGTCTGGGTATATGTATTACAGACCAGTGACATCACGCTCCATGACACACCTCTCTCTCTGTATCCTACACAGTCTGGGTATATGTATTACAGACCAGTGACATCACGCTCCATGACACACCCCTCTCTCTGTATCCTACACAGTCTGGGTATGTGTATTACAGACCAGTGACATCACGCTCCATGACACACCCCTCTCTCTGTATCCTACACAGTCTGGGTATGTGTATTACAGACCAGTGACATCACGCTCCATGACACACCCCTCTCTCTGTATCCTACACAGTCTGGGTATGTGTATTACAGACCAGTGACATCACGCTCAATGACACACCCCTCTCTCTGTATCCTACACAGTCTGGGTATATGTATTACAGACCAGTGACATCACGCTCCATGACACACCCCTCTCTCTGTATCCTACACAGTCTGGGTATGTGTATTAGGGACCAGTGACATCACGCTCCATGACACACCCCTCTCTCTGTATCCTACACAGTCTGGGTATGTGTATTACAGACCAGTGACATCACGCTCCATGACACACCCCTCTCTCTGTATCCTACACAGTCTGGGTATATGTATTACAGACCAGTGACATCACGCTCCATGACACACCCCTCTCTCTGTATCCTACACAGTCTGGGTATGTGTATTAGGGACCAGTGACATCACGCTCCATGACACACCCCTCTCTCTGTATCCTACACAGTCTGGGTATATGTATTACAGACCAGTGACATCACGCTCCATGACACACCCCTCTCTCTGTATCCTACACAGTCTGGGTATATGTATTACAGACCAGTGACATCACGCTCCATGACACACCCCTCTCTCTGTATCCTACACAGTCTGGGTATATGTATTACAGACCAGTGACATCACGCTCCATGACACACCCCTCTCTCTGTATCCTACACAGTCTGGGTATGTGTATTAGGGACCAGTGACATCACGCTCCATGACACACCCCTCTCTCTGTATCCTACACAGTCTGGGTATATGTATTACAGACCAGTGACATCACGCTCCATGACACACCCCTCTCTCTGTATCCTACACAGTCTGGGTATGTGTATTACAGACCAGTGACCTCACGCTCCATGACACACCCCTCTCTCTGTATCCTACACAGTCTGGGTATGTGTATTACAGACCAGTGACATCACGCTCCATGACACACCACTCTCTCTGTATCCTACACAGTCTGGGTATATGTATTACAGACCAGTGACATCACGCTCCATGACACACCCCTCTCTCTGTATCCTACACAGTCTGGGTATATGTATTACAGACCAGTGACATCACGCTCCATGACACACCCCTCTCTCTGTATCCTACACAGTCTGGGTATATGTATTACAGAACAGTGACATCACGCTCCATGACACACCCCTCTCTCTGTATCCTACACAGTCTGGGTATATGTATTACAGACCAGTGACATCACGCTCCATGACACACCCCTCTGTATGTATTAGAGACCAGTGACATCACCCTCCATGACACACCCCTCTCTCTGTATTAGAGACCAGTGACATCACGCTCCATGACACACACCTCTCTGTATTACAGACCAGTGACATCACGCTCCATGACACACCCCTCTCTCTGTATCCTACACAGTCTGGGTATGTGTATTACAGACCAGTGACCTCACGCTCCATGACACACCCCTCTCTCTGTATCCTACACAGTCTGGGTATGTGTATTACAGACCAGTGACATCACGCTCCATGACACACCACTCTCTCTGTATCCTACACAGTCTGGGTATATGTATTACAGACCAGTGACATCACGCTCCATGACACACCCCTCTCTCTGTATCCTACACAGTCTGGGTATATGTATTACAGACCAGTGACATCACGCTCCATGACACACCCCTCTCTCTGTATCCTACACAGTCTGGGTATATGTATTACAGAACAGTGACATCACGCTCCATGACACACCCCTCTCTCTGTATCCTACACAGTCTGGGTATATGTATTACAGACCAGTGACATCACGCTCCATGACACACCCCTCTGTATGTATTAGAGACCAGTGACATCACCCTCCATGACACACCCCTCTCTCTGTATTAGAGACCAGTGACATCACGCTCCATGACACACACCTCTCTGTATTACAGACCAGTGACATTGCGCTCCATGACACACCTCTCTCTGTATTAGAGACCAGTGACATCACGCTCCATGACACACCCCTCTCTCTGTATTAGAGACCAGTGACATCACGCTCCATGACACACCCCTCTCTCTGTATTAGAGACCAGTGACATCACACTCCATGACACACACCTCTCTGTATTACAGACCAGTGACATCGCGCTCCATGACACCCCTCTCTCTGTATTACAGCTGGTGAAAATGGCAAAGCGTCTGAAGAAGGAGAAAGTGAGTGTAGATATCATCAACTTCGGAGAGGAGGTATGTGCACATTACTGGGGGATCCACAGCATTATACTGGATTCCAGGAGCTCTGGGTATAACGGGCACATTCTTTGCTCCCACAGGAATCCAACACAGAGAGGCTGACTGCATTCATCAATACACTGAATGGAAAGGATGGCACCAGCTCACACTTGGTGACTGTCCCCCCCGGCCCAAGCCTGGCAGATGCCTTGATCAGCTCTCCTATCCTGGCCGGAGAAGGCGGGGCCATGCTTGGCTTGGGGGCCAGTGACTTTGAGTTTGGAGTAGATCCCAGTGCTGATCCAGAGCTAGCTTTGGTGAGTTTCTGCTGCAGATTCCCCACAGACAAACACAGCAGGAATATGCATGGAATAGCCTTCCAGCAGAAGGTATAAGGCTATCCTAGATATAAGATAAGGCCAGGGACTAATGAAAGGATTACATTACTGAGAGGGTAGTGGATGTATGGAATAGTCTTCCAGTAGAAGTGGTAGAGGTTAATACAGTGAAGGAGTTTAAGCATGCGTGGGATAGGTATAAGGCTATCCTAGATATAAGATAAGGCCAGGGACTAATGAAAGTATTACATTACTGAGAGGGTAGTGGATGTATGGAATAGTCTTCCAGTAGAAGTGGTAGAGGTTAATACAGTGAAGGAGTTTAAGCATGCGTGGGATAGGTATAAGGCTATCCTAGATATAAGATAAGGCCAGGGACTAATGAAAGTATTACATTACTGAGAGGGTAGTGGATGTATGGAATAGTCTTCCAGTAGAAGTGATAGAGGTTAATACAGTGAAGGAGTTTAAGCATGCATGGGATAGGTATAAGGCTATCCTAGATATAAGATAAGGCCAGGGACTAATGATAGTATTACATTACTGAGAGGGTAGTGGATGTATGGAATAGTCTTCCAGTAGAAGTGGTAGAGGTTAATACAGTGAAGGAGTTTAAGCATGCATGGGATAGGTATAAGGCTATCCTAGATATAAGATAAGGTCAGGGACTAATGAAAGTATTACATTACTGAGAGGGTAGTGGATGTATGGAATAGTCTTCCAGTAGAAGTGGTAGAGGTTAATACAGTGAGGGAGTTTAAGCATGCGTGGGATAGGTATAAAGCTATCCTAGATATAAGATAAGGCCAGGGACTAATGAAAGTATTACATTACTGAGAGGGTAGTGGGTGTATGGAATAGTCTTCCAGTTGAAGTGGTAGAGGTTAATACAGTGAAGGAGTTTAAGCATGCATGGGATAGGTATAAGGCTATCCTATATATAAGATAAGGTCAGGGACTAATGAAAGTATTACATTACTGAGAGGGTAGTGGATACATGGAATAGTCTTCCAGTAGAAGTGGTAGAGGTTAATACAGTGAAGGAGTTTAAGCACGCATGGGATAGGTATAAGGCTATCCTAGATATAAGATAAGGCCAGGGACTAATGAAAGTATTACATTACTGAGAGGGTAGTGGATGTATGGAATAGTCTTCCAGTAGAAGTGGTAAAGGTTAATACAGTGAAGGAGTTTAAGCATGCGTGGGATAGGTATAAGGCTATCCTAGATGTAAGATAAGGCCAGGGACTAATGAAAGTATTACATTACTGAGAGGGTAGTGGATGTATGGAATAGTCTTCCAGTAGAAGTGGTAGAGGTTAATACAGTGAGGGAGTTTAAGCATGCATGGGATAGGTATAAGGCTATCCTAGATATAAGATAAGGCCAGGGACTAATGAAAGTATTACATTACTGAGAGGGTAGTGGATGCATGGAATAGTCTTCCAGTAGAAGTGGTAGAGGTTAATACAGTGAAGGAGTTTAAGCATGCATGGGATAGGTATAAGGCTATCCTAGATATAAGATAAGGCCAGGGACTAATGAAAGTATTGCTTTACTGAGAGGGTAGTGGATGCATGGAATAGCCTTCCAGTAGAAGTGGTAGAGGTTAATACAGTGAAGGAGTTTAAGCATGCATGGGATAGGTATAAGGCTATCCTAGATATAAGATAAGGTCAGGGACTAATGAAAGTATTACATTACTGAGAGGGTAGTGGATGCATGGAATAGCCTTCCAGTAGAAGTGGTAGAGGTTAATACAGTGAAGGAGTTTAAGCATGCGTGGGATAGGTAAAAGGCTATCCTAGATATAAGATAAGGTCAGGGACTAATGAAAGTATTACATTACTGAGAGGGTAGTGGATGTATGGAATAGTCTTCCAGTAGTAGTGGTAGAGGTTAATACAGTGAAGGAGTTTAAGCATGCATGGGATAGGTATAAGGCTATCCTAGATATAAGATCAGGCCAGGGACTAATGAAAGTATTACTTTACTGAGAGGGTAGTGGATGCATGGAATAGTCTTCCAGTAGAAGTGGTAGAGGTTAATACAGTGAAGGCGTTTAAGCATGCATGGGATAGGTATAAGGCTATCCTAGGTATAAGATAAGGCCGGGGACTAATGAAAGTATTACATTACTGAGAGGGTAGTGGATGCATGGAATAGTCTTCCAGTAGAAATGGTAGAGGTTAATACAGTGAAGGAGTTTAAGCATGCATGGGATAGGTATAAGGCTATCCTAGATATAAGATAAGGCCAGGGACTAATGAAAGTATTACATTACTGAGAGGGTAGTGGATGCATGGAATAGCCTTCCAGTAGAAGTGGTAGAGGTTAATACAGTGAAGGAGACTAGGTGGGCCCAATAGTTGTGATCTGCCAGTGCCAGTCTGTTTCTTGGCAGCTGCTAATATATGGCTTGTATTACATTACAGTGATTATATAGCGCTTAGTACAGACTATAGAGGTGAACTACATACTATTCTAGACAGACTGATGTACAGCCAGTCCTTTTGTATGTAACCACAGGCTCTGCGAGTGTCCATGGAAGAGCAGAGACAGAGGCAGGAAGAGGAAGCCAGGAGGGCAGCGGCTGCCTCCGCTGCTGAGGCTGGGATCACCTCCACCGCGACTGACGGTAAGACACCTCTGATCGGCCCTGGATTCAGCTGGGAGGAGCCACTCCGCGTTATTTATCTGTTTATTTGTGTGCAGATTCAGACGAAGCCTTGCTGAAGATGACCATTGGCCAGCAGGAAGTGGGTCGGACTGGCTTGCCGGATTTCAGCAGCATGACTGAGGACGAGCAGATTGCATACGCCATGCAGATGTCTCTACAAGGAGCAGGTATAGGATTCTGCGGTGGGAGGCCAGGGGGCTGGATGAGTTGGTGGGAGTATATTTACATGCCCCCTTCATGGTGCTTAGTGATGTCTCTCATCCTAGAGGCTAGCTCTGTATGGTCCTCACGCCCCAGAGATCAGCCCCCTCTTATAGGTGGGACAGGTCCGTTATCAGACAAGCTGTGCAGAGTTCGCCGAGTGATAAGTCATGCCTGATTTTAGTTTTGTTACCTCTTTAATGGGTGAGCTTTATTTTAACACTCCCTCTCCCAGCAGAGTTTGGCCAGGCGGAGTCAGGCGATCTAGACAGCAGTGTTGTGATGGACACCTCGGAGCCTGCCAAGGTGAGTGGTCACCCGATGTGTAACTGAGAAAGCCCCAGCTTGTGTCAGGTCTTGGAGTCACACTGTCTTTGTACCATTACAGGAGGAGGAAGATTACGATGTGATGCAGGATCCAGAGTTCCTGCAGAGTGTCCTGGAGAACCTGCCTGGCGTGGACCCTAATAATGAGGCCATTCGCAATGCCATGGGGTCTTTATCCTCCCAATCATCTAACGGCAAGAAGGACAAGAAGGACGAGGAGGAGAAGAAATAACTAGGTGCTAACGTACTCACTATACATGGGCCGGGGGGATTCAGGCATGATGGATTTCTTACTGATTGTAGTTATTAATAAAACACCCACTATTACTCATCACTGGATGTTACTCCGCATTCCCTGAACTCCAGCCCGCCTGCTTCCATGGATGTGTGACTGGGCACGCTGTCTTAATAAACAGGGATGATTTACTCCATGGTTTAGTTTTTAAAAGTACACGGTGTGTGATGTCATAACCTGGACACAACAGATATATATTTGTGTAATCTATACATTAGTGATTGTGTAGTGGATGGCGGCTGATGATGCTCCTTATTCCCAGTGTGATTAAGTTACAGGTCTGGTTTTCAGGTCACACTACCTATTCCTGCTTGAGCACAGGTGTGAGGGTGTGGGTTTATTTCAGTTGTGGTGTGAACACGAATTGCTTTATAATGTTTGCAAGCATGTGAACATGACATTAAAACAGTGTGCCTGCTGGCTCGTTCTTGGCTTTATAGTGATACGTCTGTTGTGGAGACCTGAGGAGATACGGGGGCTATTCACTAAAACATGAGTTGAGAATATTTAATCTCATAAACTGCACTTTGTGGGGGAATATATCCAGCTTGTCCCTGTGCACTTATAGCTAATCCCCTTATCTCACCTGCAGATACCTATAGACTATCCCGGCAGGTTGGGGGGGGATCAGGGGCTGGAATCAGACACATACATATAGACTATCCCGGCAGGTTGGGGGGGATCAGGGGCTGGAATCAGACACATACATATAGACTATCCCGGCAGGTTGGGGGGATCAGGGGCTGGAATCAGACACATACATATAGAATATCCCGGCAGGTTGGGGGGGATCAGGGGCTGGAATCAGACACATACATATAGAATATCCCGGCAGGTTGGGGGGATCAGGGGCTGGAATCAGACACATACATATAGAATATCCCGGCAGGTTGGGGGGGGATCAGGGGCTGGAATCAGACACATACATATAGAATATCCCGGCAGGTTGGGGGGATCAGGGGCTGGAATCAGACACATACATATAGAATATCCCGGTAGGTTGGGGGGGGGGGGGATCAGGGGCTGGAATCAGACACATACATATAGAATATCCCGGCAGGTTGGGGGGGGATCAGGGGCTGGAATCAGACACATACATATAGAATATCCCGGCAGGTTGGGGGGGATCAGGGGCTGGAATCCGACACATACATATAGACTATCCCGGCAGGTTGGTGAGGGATCAGGGGCTGGAATCAGACACATACATATAGACTATCCCGGCAGGTTGGGGGGATCAGGGGCTGGAATCAGACACATACATATAGAATATCACGGCAGGTTGGGGGGATCAGGGGCTGGAATCAGACACATACATATAGAATATCCCGGCAGGTTGGGGGGATCAGGGGCTGGAATCAGACACATACATATAGACTATCCCGGCAGGTTGGGGGGATCAGGGGCTGGAATCAGACACATACATATAGAATATCCCGGCAGGTTGGGGGGGATCAGGGGCTGGAATCAGACACATACATATAGAATATCCCGGCAGGTTGGGGGGATCAGGGGCTGGAATCAGACACATACATATAGACTATCCCGGCAGGTTGGGGGGGATCAGGGGCTGGAATCAGACACATACATATAGAATATCCCGGCAGGTTGGGGGGATCAGGGGCTGGAATCAGACACATACATATAGAATATCCCGGCAGGTTGGGGGGATCAGGGGCTGGAATCAGACACATACATATAGACTATCCCGGCAGGTTGGGGGGGATCAGGGGCTGGAATCAGACACATACATATAGACTATCCCGGCAGGTTGGGGGGGATCAGGGGCTGGAATCAGACACATACATATAGACTATCCCGGCAGGTTGGGGGGATCAGGGGCTGGAATCAGACACATACATATAGAATATCCCGGCAGGTTGGGGGGGATCAGGGGCTGGAATCAGACACATACATATAGACTATCCCGGCAGGTTGGGGGGGATCAGGGGCTGGAATCAGACACATACATATAGACTATCCCGGCAGGTTGGGGGGGATCAGGGGCTGGAATCAGACACATACATATAGAATATCCCGGCAGGTTGGGGGGGATCAGGGGCTGGAATCAGACACATACATATAGAATATCCCGGCAGGTTGGGGGGGATCAGGGGCTGGAATCAGACACATACATATAGAATATCCCGGCAGGTTGGGGGGATCAGGGGCTGGAATCAGACACATACATATAGAATATCCCGGCAGGTTGGGGGGGATCAGGGGCTGGAATCAGACACATACATATAGACTATCCCGGCAGGTTGGGGGGGATCAGGGGCTGGAATCAGACACATACATATAGAATATCCCGGCAGGTTGGGGGGGATCAGGGGCTGGAATCAGACACATACATATAGAATATCCCGGCAGGTTGGGGGGGATCAGGGGCTGGAATCAGACATATACATATAGAATATCCCGGCAGGTTGGGGGGGATCAGGGGCTGGAATCAGACACATACATATAGAATATCCCGGCAGGTTGGGGGGGATCAGGGGCTGGAATCAGACACATACATATAGAATATCCCGGCAGGTTGGGGGGGATCAGGGGCTGGAATCAGACACATACATATAGAATATCCCGGCAGGTTGGGGGGATCAGGGGCTGGAATCAGACACATACATATAGAATATCCCGGCAGGTTGGGGGGATCAGGGGCTGGAATCAGACACATACATATAGAATATCCCGGCAGGTTGGGGGGGATCAGGGGCTGGAATCAGACACATACATATAGAATATCCCGGCAGGTTGGGGGGGATCAGGGGCTGGAATCAGACACATACATATAGAATATCCCGGCAGGTTGGGGGGATCAGGGGCTGGAATCAGACACATACATATAGAATATCCCGGCAGGTTGGGGGGATCAGGGGCTGGAATCAGACACATACATATAGAATATCCCGGCAGGTTGGGGGGATCAGGGGCTGGAATCAGACACATACATATAGACTATCCCGGCAGGTTGGGGGGATCAGGGGCTGGAATCAGACACATACATATAGAATATCCCGGCAGGTTGGGGGGGATCAGGGGCTGGAATCAGACACATACATATAGAATATCCCGGCAGGTTGGGGAGGGATCAGGGGCTGGAATCAGACACATACATATAGAATATCCCGGCAGGTTGGGGGGGATCAGGGGCTGGAATCAGACACATACATATAGAATATCCCGGCAGGTTGGGGGGGATCAGGGGCTGGAATCAGACACATACATATAGAATATCCCGGCAGGTTGGGGGGATCAGGGGCTGGAATCAGACACATACATATAGACTATCCCGGCAGGTTGGGGGGGATCAGGGGCTGGAATCAGACACATACATATAGAATATCCCGGCAGGTTGGGGGGGATCAGGGGCTGGAATCAGACACATACATATAGAATATCCCGGCAGGTTGGGGGGGATCAGGGGCTGGAATCAGACATATACATATAGAATATCCCGGCAGGTTGGGGGGGATCAGGGGCTGGAATCAGACACATACATATAGAATATCCCGGCAGGTTGGGGGGGATCAGGGGCTGGAATCAGACACATACATATAGAATATCCCGGCAGGTTGGGGGGGATCAGGGGCTGGAATCAGACACATACATATAGAATATCCCGGCAGGTTGGGGGGATCAGGGGCTGGAATCAGACACATACATATAGAATATCCCGGCAGGTTGGGGGGATCAGGGGCTGGAATCAGACACATACATATAGAATATCCCGGCAGGTTGGGGGGGATCAGGGGCTGGAATCAGACACATACATATAGAATATCCCGGCAGGTTGGGGGGGATCAGGGGCTGGAATCAGACACATACATATAGAATATCCCGGCAGGTTGGGGGGATCAGGGGCTGGAATCAGACACATACATATAGAATATCCCGGCAGGTTGGGGGGATCAGGGGCTGGAATCAGACACATACATATAGAATATCCCGGCAGGTTGGGGAGGGATCAGGGGCTGGAATCAGACACATACATATAGAATATCCCGGCAGGTTGGGGGGGATCAGGGGCTGGAATCAGACACATACATATAGAATATCCCGGCAGGTTGGGGGGATCAGGGGCTGGAATCAGACACATACATGGAATCAGACACATACATATAGAATATCCCGGCATTTAGTTTGCATTTATTTATTGATTAGATGGAAAGATCTATAACACGCACCTGTAGAAACACTTATAACAGAAGGCTGTATCCGGCATGTGTGCAATGAGTAGTGGGATGTATTGGGAACTGACATTTTGGAAGCTGTCCATTAGGGCTGCATGTCCCCTTTACTTTTTGTATAGGGTGGGCAGGGACTGTATATCATGGGGAGGGGCTGTGTGTCTGCTATATAGGATGCCAGGGACTGTATATCATGGGGAGGGGCTGTGTGTCTGCTATATAGGATGCCAGGGACTGTATATCATGGGGAGGGGCTGTGTGCCTGCTATATAGGATGCCAGGGACTGTATATCATGGGGAGGGGCTGTGTGCCTGCTATATAGGATGCCAGGGACTGTATATCATGGGGAGGGGCCGTGTGCCTGCTATATAGGATGCCAGGGACTGTATATCATGGGGAGGGGCTGTGTGCCTGCTATATAGGATGATAGGGACTGTATATCATGGGGAGGGGCTGTGTGCCTGATATATAGGATGATAGAGACTGTATATCATGGGGAGGGGCTGTGTGCCTGCTATATAGGATGCCAGGGACTGTATATCATGGGAAGGGGCTGTGTGCCTGCTATATAGGATGATAGGGACTGTATATCATGGGGAGGGGCTGTGTGCCTGCTATATAGGATGCCAGGGACTGTATATCATGGGGAGGGGCTGTGTGCCTGCTATATAGGATGATAGGGACTGTATATCATGGGGAGGGGCTGTGTGCCTGCTATATAGGATGATAGGGACTGTATATCATGGGGAGGGGCTGTGTGCCTGCTATATAGGATGATAGGGACTGTATATCATGGGGAGGGGCTGTGTGCCTGCTATATAGGATGCCAGGGACTGTATATCATGGGGAGGGGCTGTGTGCCTGCTATATAGGATGCCAGGGACTGTATATCATGGGGAGGGGCTGTGTGCCTGCTATATAGGATGCCAGGGACTGTATATCATGGGGAGGGGCCGTGTGCCTGCTATATAGAATGCCAGGGACTGTATATCATGGGGAGGGGCTGTGTGCCTGCTATATAGGATGCCAGGGACTGTATATCATGGGGAGGGGCTGTGTGCCTGCTATATAGGATGCCAGGGACTGTATATCATGGGGAGGGGCTGTGTGCCTGCTATATAGGATGATAGGGACTGTATATCATGGGGAGGGGCTGTGTGCCTGCTATATAGGATGATAGGGACTGTATATCATGGGGAGGGGCTGTGTGCCTGCTATATAGGATGCCAGGGACTGTATATCATGGGGAGTGGCTGTGTGCCTGCTATATAGGATGCCAGGGACTGTATATCATGGGGAGGGGCTGTGTGCCTGCTATATAGGATGCCAGGGACTGTATATCATGGGGAGGGGCTGTGTGCCTGCTATATAGGATGCCAGGGACTGTATATCATGGGGAGGGGCTGTGTGCCTGCTATATAGGATGCCAGGGACTGTATATCATGGGGAGGGGCCGTGTTCCTGCTATATAGAATGCCAGGGACTGTATATCATGGGGAGGGGCTGTGTGCCTGCTATATAGGATGATAGGGACTGTATATCATGGGGAGGGGCTGTGTGCCTGCTATATAGGATGCCAGGGACTGTATATCATGGGGAGGGGCTGTGTGCCTGCTATATAGGATGATAGGGACTGTATATCATGGGGAGGGGCTGTGTGCCTGCTATATAGGATGCCAGGGACTTTATATCATGGGGAGGGGCTGTGTGCCTGCTATATAGGATGCCAGGGACTGTATATCATGGGGAGGGGCTGTGTGCCTGCTATATAGGATGATAGGGACTGTATATCATGGGGAGGGGCTGTGTGCCTGCTATATAGGATGATAGGGACTGTATTTCATGGGGAGGGGCTGTGTGCCTGCTATATAGGATGATAGGGACTGTATATCATGGGGAGGGGCTGTGTGCCTGCTATATAGGATGCCAGGGACTGTATATCATGGGGAGGGGCTGTGTGCCTGCTATATAGGATGATAGGGACTGTATATCATGGGGAGGGGCTGTGTGCCTGCTATATAGGATGCCAGGGACTGTATATCATGGGGAGGGGCTGTGTGCCTGCTATATAGGATGATAGGGACTGTATATCATGGGGAGGGGCTGTGTGCCTGTTATATAGGATGCCAGGGACTGTATATCATGGGGAGGGGCTGTGTGCCTGCTATATAGGATGCCAGGGACTGTATATCATGGGGAGGGGCTGTGTGCCTGCTATATAGGATGATAGGGACTGTATATCATGGGGAGGGGCTGTGTGCCTGCTATATAGGATGCCAGGGACTGTATATCATGGGGAGGGGCTGTGTGCCTGCTATATAGGATGCCAGGGACTGTATATCATGGGGAGGGGCCGTGTGCCTGCTATATAGGATGCCAGGGACTGTATATCATGGGGAGGGGCTGTGTGCCTGCTATATAGGATGATAGGGACTGTATATCATGGGGAGGGGCTGTGTGCCTGATATATAGGATGATAGGGACTGTATATCATGGGGAGGGGCTGTGTGCCTGCTATATAGGATGCCAGGGACTGTATATCATGGGGAGGGGCTGTGTGCCTGCTATATAGGATGATAGGGACTGTATATCATGGGGAGGGGCTGTGTGCCTGCTATATAGGATGCCAGGGACTGTATATCATGGGGAGGGGCTGTGTGCCTGCTATATAGGATGATAGGGACTGTATATCATGGGGAGGGGCTGTGTGCCTGCTATATAGGATGATAGGGACTGTATATCATGGGGAGGGGCTGTGTGCCTGCTATATAGGATGATAGGGACTGTATATCATGGGGAGGGGCTGTGTGCCTGCTATATAGGATGCCAGGGACTGTATATCATGGGGAGGGGCTGTGTGCCTGCTATATAGGATGATAGGGACTGTATATCATGGGGAGGGGCTGTGTGCCTGCTATATAGGATGCCAGGGACTGTATATCATGGGGAGGGGCTGTGTGCCTGCTATATAGGATGCCAGGGACTGTATATCATGGGGAGGGGCTGTGTGCCTGCTATATAGGATGCCAGGGACTGTATATCATGGGGAGGGGCTGTGTGCCTGCTATATAGGATGCCAGGGACTGTATATCATGGGGAGGGGCCGTGTTCCTGCTATATAGAATGCCAGGGACTGTATATCATGGGGAGGGGCTGTGTGCCTGCTATATAGGATGATAGGGACTGTATATCATGGGGAGGGGCTGTGTGCCTGCTATATAGGATGCCAGGGACTGTATATCATGGGGAGGGGCTGTGTGCCTGCTATATAGGATGATAGGGACTGTATATCATGGGGAGGGGCTGTGTGCCTGCTATATAGGATGCCAGGGACTTTATATCATGGGGAGGGGCTGTGTGCCTGCTATATAGGATGCCAGGGACTGTATATCATGGGGAGGGGCTGTGTGCCTGCTATATAGGATGATAGGGACTGTATATCATGGGGAGGGGCTGTGTGCCTGCTATATAGGATGATAGGGACTGTATATCATGGGGAGGGGCTGTGTGCCTGCTATATAGGATGATAGGGACTGTATATCATGGGGAGGGGCTGTGTGCCTGCTATATAGGATGCCAGGGACTGTATATCATGGGGAGGGGCTGTGTGCCTGCTATATAGGATGCCAGGGACTGTATATCATGGGGAGGGGCTGTGTGCCTGCTATATAGGATGATAGGGACTGTATATCATGGGGAGGGGCTGTGTGCCTGCTATATAGGATGATAGGGACTGTATATCATGGGGAGGGGCTGTGTGCCTGCTATATAGGATGCCAGGGACTGTATATCATGGGGAGGGGCTGTGTGCCTGCTATATAGGATGCCAGGGACTGTATATCATGGGGAGGGGCTGTGTGCCTGCTATATAGGATGCCAGGGACTGTATATCATGGGGAGGGGCTGTGTGCCTGCTATATAGGATGATAGGGACTGTATATCATGGGGAGGGGCTGTGTGCCTGATATATAGGATGATAGGGACTGTATATCATGGGGAGGGGCTGTGTGCCTGCTATATAGGATGCCAGGGACTGTATATCATGGGGAGGGGCTGTGTGCCTGCTATATAGGATGCCAGGGACTGTATATCATGGGGAGGGGCTGTGTGCCTGCTATATAGGATGCCAGGGACTGTATGTCATGGGGAAGAGTCTATAGAGGATTGGAGGAGCCTTGTGTCACAGTTGTTCTAACGTGGGATAGCCAATCAAACACCTGCATTAAAGGATCCCTGCTTGTGCACAGGTTGTTCTCTGTAGTTCTATATCTATGCATGCTTTGCTTCATGATATATAGGTCTATATAAAGTCAGATCTGCTGCATGTCAGGCAGGGAGGCTCATCCGGCCCCGGGCAGGAGCTGTGGGGAAATAAGGAATAATTAATAGTAATAATTGTGTGTAACTGGACTCATTGCAGGTCACCGGGGTACTTACGTGTGACAGTGGTGATTAGATACGTGGGTTTGTTGTTACAGAGCAGGGTGATCAGTGTCCCTAACGTTCCCACAGCTGCAACTTGCACCTCCAGTGATATTCCCAAAGTGACATTCCTCTGAAATCAGACAGCAGGTTACACTCACGGCACTCACGGCTCTCACGGCTCTCACAGCACTCACAGCACTCACGGCTCTCACGGCTCTCACGGCTCTCACAGCACTCACAGCACTCACAGCACTCACAGCACTCACGGCTCTCACGGCACTCACGGCACTCACAGCACTCACAGCACTCACGGCTCTCACAGCACTCACGGCTCTCACGGCACTCACAGCACTCACGGCACTCACGGCTCTCACGGCTCTCACGGCACTCACGGCACTCACAGCACTCACAGCACTCACGGCTCTCACGGCTCTCACAGCACTCACAGCACTCACAGCACTCACGGCTCTCACGGCACTCACGGCACTCACAGCACTCACAGCACTCACGGCTCTCACGGCACTCACGGCACTCACGGCACTCACGGCACTCACAGCACTCACAGCTCTCACGGCACTCACGGCTCTCACGGCACTCACGGCTCTCACGGCTCTCACGGCACTCACGGCACTCACGGCTTCTGCTTTCCATGTTTACACCCTTTAAAGTCCTGCCTGCGTGTACATTGGATGCTCCCTGCCTCGCCCCATGTTTACGTCCTGACTGGCTGTATATTTGGGGGTTCCTACCTCGCCCCATGTTTACGTCCTGACGGGCTGTATATTTGGGGGTTCCTACCTCGCCCCATGTTTACGTCCTGACGGGCTGTATATTTGGGGGTTCCTACCTCGCCCCATGTTTACGTCCTGACGGGCTGTATATTTGGAGGTTCCTACCTCGCCCCATGTTTATGTCCTGACGGGCTGTATATTTGGGGGTTCCTACCTCGCCCCATGTTTATGTCCTGACGGGCTGTATATTTGGGGGTTCCTACCTCGCCCCATGTTTACGTCCTGACGGGCTGTATATTTGGGGGTTCCTACCTCGCCCCATGTTGATGTCCTGACGGGCTGTATATTTGGGGGTTCCTGCCTCGCCCCATGTTTACGTCCTGACGGGCTGTATATTTGGGGGTTCCTACCTCGCCCCATGTTTACGTCCTGACTGGCTGTATATTTGGGGGTTCCTACCTAGCCCCATGTTTACGTCCTGACTGGCTGTATATTTGGGGGTTCCTACCTCGCCCCATGTTTACGTCCTGACGGGCTGTATATTTGGGGGTTCCTACCTCGCCCCATGTTTACGTCCTGACTGGCTGTATATTTGGGGGTTCCTACCTCGCCCCATGTTTACGTCCTGACGGGCTGTATATTTGGGGGTTCCTACCTCGCCCCATGTTTACGTCCTGACGGGCTGTATATTTGGGGGTTCCTACCTCGCCCCATGTTTACGTCCTGACGGGCTGTATATTTGGGGGTTCCTACCTCGCCCCATGTTTACGTCCTGACGGGCTGTATATTTGGGGGTTCCTGCCTCGCCCCATGTTTACGTCCTGACGGGCTGTATATTTGGGGGTTCCTACCTCGCCCCATGTTTACGTCCTGACGGGCTGTATATTTGGAGGTTCCTGCCTCGCCCCATGTTTATGTCCTGACGGGCTGTATATTTGGGGGTTCCTACCTCGCCCCATGTTTATGTCGTGACGGGCTGTATATTTGGGGGTTCCTACCTCGCCCCATGTTTACGTCCTGACGGGCTGTATATTTGGAGGTTCCTACCTCGCCCCATGTTTATGTCCTGACGGGCTGTATATTTGGGGGTTCCTACCTCGCCCCATGTTTATGTCCTGACGGGCTGTATATTTGGGGGTTCCTACCTCGCCCCATGTTTACGTCCTGACGGGCTGTATATTTGGGGGTTCCTACCTCGCCCCATGTTTACGTCCTGACTGGCTGTATATTTGGAGGTTCCTGCCTCGCCCCATGTTGATGTCCTGACGGGCTGTATATTTGGGGGTTCCTACCTCGCCCCATGTTTACGTCCTGACGGGCTGTATATTTGGGGGTTCCTACCTCGCCCCATGTTTACGTCCTGACGGGCTGTATATTTGGGGGTTCCTACCTCGCCCCATGTTTATGTCCTGACTGGCTGTATATTTGGGGGTTCCTACCTCGCCCCATGTTTACGTCCTGACGGGCTGTATATTT
The DNA here is from genome assembly GCA_036172795.1 of Pelodytes ibericus. Classification (NCBI taxonomy): domain Eukaryota; kingdom Metazoa; phylum Chordata; class Amphibia; order Anura; family Pelodytidae; genus Pelodytes; species Pelodytes ibericus. Next base: position 51,405,433 of record CM069868.1, on the reverse strand, counting down.
GGAGGTTCCTACCTCGCCCCATGTTTACGTCCTGACGGGCTATATATTTGGGGGTTCCTACCTAGCCCCATGTTTATGTCCTGACGGGCTGTATATTTGGGGGTTCCTACCTCGCCCCATGTTTATGTCCTGACGGGCTGTATATTTGGGGGTTCCTGCCTCGCCCCATGTTTATGTCCTGACTGGCTGTATATTTGGGGGTTCCTACCTCGCCCCATGTTTATGTCCTGACGGGCTGTATATTTGGGGGTTCCTGCCTCGCCCCATGTTTATGTCCTGACGGGCTGTATATTTGGGGGTTCCTACCTCGCCCCATGTTTATGTCCTGACGGGCTGTATATTTGGGGGTTCCTACCTCGCCCCATGTTTATGTCCTGACGGGCTGTATATTTGGAGGTTCCTGCCTCGCCCCATGTTTACGTCCTGACGGGCTGTATATTTGGAGGTTCCTACCTCGCCCCATGTTTACGTCCTGACGGGCTGTATATTTGGGGGTTCCTGCCTCGCCCCATGTTTATGTCCTGACGGGCTGTATATTTGGGGGTTCCTACCTCGCCCCATGTTTATGTCCTGACGGGCTGTATATTTGGGGGTTCCTACCTCGCCCCATGTTGATGTCCTGACTGGCTGTATATTTGGAGGTTCCTGCCTCGCCCCATGTTTACGTCCTGACGGGCTGTATATTTGGGGGTTCCTACCTCGCCCCATGTTTATGTCCTGACGGGCTGTATATTTGGGGGTTCCTACCTCGCCCCATGTTTATGTCCTGACGGGCTGTATATTTGGGGGTTCCTGCCTCGCCCCATGTTTACGTCCTGACGGGCTGTATATTTGGAGGTTCCTACCTCGCCCCATGTTTACGTCCTGACGGGCTGTATATTTGGGGGTTCCTACCTCGCCCCATGTTTACGTCCTGACGGGCTATATATTTGGAGGTTCCTACCTCGCCCCATGTTTACGTCCTGACTGGCTGTATATTTGGGGGTTCCTACCTCGCCCCATGTTTACGTCCTGACGGGCTGTATATTTGGGGGTTCCTACCTCGCCCCATGTTGATGTCCTGACGGGCTGTATATTTGGGGGTTCCTACCTCGCCCCATGTTTACGTCCTGACGGGCTGTATATTTGGGGGTTCCTACCTCGCCCCATGTTTACGTCCTGACGGGCTGTATATTTGGAGGTTCCTACCTCGCCCCATGTTTACGTCCTGACGGGCTGTATATTTGGGGGTTCCTACCTAGCCCCATGTTTATGTCCTGACGGGCTGTATATTTGGGGGTTCCTGCCTCGCCCCATGTTTACGTCCTGACGGGCTGTATATTTGGGGGTTCCTACCTCGCCCCATGTTTATGTCCTGACGGGCTATATATTTGGGGGTTCCTACCTCGCCCCATGTTTACGTCCTGACGGGCTGTATATTTGGAGGTTCCTGCCTCGCCCCATGTTTACGTCCTGACGGGCTGTATATTTGGGGGTTCCTACCTCGCCCCATGTTGATGTCCTGACTGGCTGTATATTTGGGGGTTCCTGCCTCGCCCCATGTTTACGTCCTGACGGGCTGTATATTTGGGGGTTCCTACCTCGCCCCATGTTTACGTCCTGACGGGCTGTATATTTGGGGGTTCCTGCTTCGCCCCATGTTTATGTCCTGACGGGCTATATATTTGGGGGTTCCTGCCTCGCCCCATGTTTATGTCCTGACGGGCTGTATATTTGGAGGTTCCTACCTCGCCCCATGTTTATGTCCTGACGGGCTATATATTTGGGGGTTCCTGCCTCGCCCCATGTTTATGTCCTGACGGGCTATATATTTGGGGGTTCCTGCCTCGCCCCATGTTTATGTCCTGACGGGCTGTATATTTGGGGGTTCCTGCCTCGCCCCATGTTTACGTCCTGACGGGCTGTATATTTGGGGGTTCCTACCTCGCCCCATGTTTACGTCCTGACGGGCTGTATATTTGGGGGTTCCTACCTCGCCCCATGTTTACGTCCTGACGGGCTGTATATTTGGGGGTTCCTACCTCGCCCCATGTTGATGTCCTGACTGGCTGTATATTTGGGGGTTCCTGCCTCGCCCCATGTTTATGTCCTGACGGGCTGTATATTTGGGGGTTCCTACCTCGCCCCATGTTTACGTCCTGACGGGCTGTATATTTGGGGGTTCCTACCTCGCCCCATGTTTACGTCCTGACGGGCTGTATATTTGGGGGTTCCTGCCTCGCCCCATGTTTACGTCCTGACGGGCTGTATATTTGGGGGTTTCTACCTCGCCCCATGTTTACGTCCTGACGGGCTGTATATTTGGTGGTTCCTGCCTCGCCCCATGTTTACGTCCTGACGGGCTGTATATTTGGGGGTTCCTACCTCGCCCCATGTTGATGTCCTGACGGGCTGTATATTTGGGGGTTCCTACCTCGCCCCATGTTTACGTCCTGACGGGCTGTATATTTGGAGGTTCCTACCTCGCCCCATGTTTACGTCCTGACGGGCTGTATATTTGGGGGTTCCTACCTCGCCCCATGTTTATGTCCTGACGGGCTGTATATTTGGGGGTTCCTACCTCGCCCCATGTTTATGTCCTGACTGGCTGTATATTTGGGGGTTCCTACCTCGCCCCATGTTTACGTCCTGACTGGCTGTATATTTGGGGGTTCCTACCTTGCCCCATGTTTACGTCCTGACGGGCTGTATAATTGGGGGTTCCTACCTCGCCCCATGTTTACGTCCTGACGGGCTGTATATTTGGGGGTTCCTACCTCGCCCCATGTTTATGTCCTGACGGGCTGTATATTTGGGGGTTCCTACCTCGCCCCATGTTTACGTCCTGACGGGCTGTATATTTGGGGGTTCCTACCTCGCCCCATGTTTACGTCCTGACGGGCTGTATATTTGGAGGTTCCTACCTCGCCCCATGTTTACGTCCTGACGGGCTGTATATTTGGGGGTTCCTACCTCGCCCCATGTTTACGTCCTGACTGGCTGTATATTTGGGGGTTCCTGCCTCGCCCCATGTTTACGTCCTGACGGGCTGTATATTTGGGGGTTCCTGCCTCGCCCCATGTTTACGTCCTGACGGGCTGTATATTTGGAGGTTCCTACCTCGCCCCATGTTTACGTCCTGACGGGCTGTATATTTGGGGGTTCCTACCTCGCCCCATGTTTATGTCCTGACGGGCTATATATTTGGGGGTTCCTACCTCGCCCCATGTTTATGTCCTGACGGGCTGTATATTTGGGGGTTCCTGCCTCGCCCCATGTTTATGTCCTGACGGGCTGTATATTTGGGGGTTCCTGCCTCGCCCCATGTTTATGTCCTGACGGGCTGTATATTTGGTGGTTCCTACCTCGCCCCATGTTTATGTCCTGACGGGCTATATATTTGGAGGTTCCTACCTCGCCCCATGTTTATGTCCTGACGGGCTATATATTTGGAGGTTCCTACCTCGCCCCATGTTTATGTCCTGACGGGCTATATATTTGGAGGTTCCTACCTCGCCCCATGTTTACGTCCTGACGGGCTGTATATTTGGGGGTTCCTACCTCGCCCCATGTTTATGTCCTGACGGGCTGTATATTTGGGGGTTCCTACCTCGCCCCATGTTTATGTCCTGACGGGCTGTATATTTGGGGGTTCCTACCTCGCCCCATGTTTATTTCCTGACGGGCTGTATATTTGGGGGTTCCTACCTCGCCCCATGTTTATGTCCTGACGGGCTGTATAATTGGGGGTTCCTCCCTCGCCCCATGTTTACGTCCTGACGGGCTGTATATTTGGGGGTTCCTGCCTCGCCCCATGTTTACGTCCTGACGGGCTGTATATTTGGGGGTTCCTACCTCGCCCCATGTTTACGTCCTGACGGGCTGTATATTTGGGGGTTCCTACCTCGCCCCATGTTTACGTCCTGACGGGCTGTATATTTGGGGGTTCCTACCTCGCCCCATGTTTACGTCCTGACGGGCTGTATATTTGGGGGTTCCTACCTCGCCCCATGTTTACGTCCTGACGGGCTGTATATTTGGGGGTTCCTACCTCGCCCCATGTTTACGTCCTGACGGGCTGTATATTTGGGGGTTCCTACCTCGCCCCATGTTTACGTCCTGACGGGCTGTATATTTGGGGGTTCCTACCTCGCCCCATGTTTACGTCCTGACTGGCTGTATATTTGGAGGTTCCTACCTCGCCCCATGTTTACGTCCTGACGGGCTGTATATTTGGGGGTTCCTACCTCGCCCCATGTTTATGTCCTGACTGGCTGTATAATTGGGGGTTCCTACCTCGCCCCATGTTTACGTCCTGACGGGCTGTATATTTGGAGGTTCCTACCTCGCCCCATGTTTACGTCCTGACGGGCTGTATATTTGGAGGTTCCTGCCTCGCCCCATGTTTACGTCCTGACTGGCTGTATATTTGGGGGTTCCTACCTCGCCCCATGTTTATGTCCTGACTGGCTGTATATTTGGGGGTTCCTGCCTCGCCCCATGTTTACGTCCTGACTGGCTGTATATTTGGAGGTTCCTACCTCGCCCCATGTTTATGTCCTGACGGGCTGTATATTTGGGGGTTCCTACCTCGCCCCATGTTTATGTCCTGACGGGCTGTATAATTGGGGGTTCCTACCTCGCCCCATGTTTACGTCCTGACGGGCTGTATATTTGGGGGTTCCTACCTCGCCCCATGTTTATGTCCTGACGGGCTGTATATTTGGGGGTTCCTGCCTCGCCCCATGTTTATGTCCTGACGGGCTGTATATTTGGGGGTTCCTACCTAGCCCCATGTTGATGTCCTGACGGGCTGTATATTTGGGGGTTCCTACCTCGCCCCATGTTTACGTCCTGACGGGCTGTATATTTGGGGGTTCCTGCCTCGCCCCATGTTTATGTCCTGACGGGCTGTATATTTGGAGGTTCCTACCTCGCCCCATGTTTACGTCCTGACGGGCTGTATATTTGGGGGTTCCTACCTCGCCCCATGTTTACGTCCTGACGGGCTATATATTTGGGGGTTCCTACCTAGCCCCATGTTGATGTCCTGACGGGCTGTATATTTGGAGGTTCCTACCTCGCCCCATGTTTATGTCCTGACGGGCTGTATATTTGGGGGTTCCTACCTCGCCCCATGTTTATGTCCTGACTGGCTGTATAATTGGGGGTTCCTACCTCGCCCCATGTTTACGTCCTGACTGGCTGTATATTTGGGGGTTCCTACCTTGCCCCATGTTTACGTCCTGACGGGCTGTATATTTGGGGGTTCCTACCTCGCCCCATGTTTACGTCCTGACGGGCTGTATATTTGGAGGTTCCTACCTCGCCCCATGTTTACGTCCTGACGGGCTGTATATTTGGGGGTTCCTACCTCGCCCCATGTTTATGTCCTGACGGGCTGTATATTTGGGGGTTCCTACCTCGCCCCATGTTTATGTCCTGACGGGCTGTATATTTGGGGGTTCCTACCTCGCCCCATGTTTACGTCCTGACGGGCTGTATATTTGGAGGTTCCTACCTCGCCCCATGTTTATGTCCTGACGGGCTGTATAATTGGGGGTTCCTACCTCGCCCCATGTTTACGTCCTGACGGGCTGTATATTTGGGGGTTCCTACCTCGCCCCATGTTTACGTCCTGACGGGCTGTATATTTGGGGGTTCCTACCTAGCCCCATGTTTACGTCCTGACGGGCTGTATATTTGGAGGTTCCTACCTCGCCCCATGTTTACGTCCTGACGGGCTGTATATTTGGGGGTTCCTACCTCGCCCCATGTTTACGTCCTGACGGGCTGTATATTTGGAGGTTCCTACCTCGCCCCATGTTTACGTCCTGACGGGCTGTATATTTGGGGGTTCCTGCCTCGCCCCATGTTTATGTCCTGACGGGCTGTATATTTGGGAGTTCCTGCCTCGCCCCATGTTTACGTCCTGACGGGCTGTATATTTGGGGGTTCCTACCTCGCCCCATGTTGATGTCCTGACGGGCTGTATATTTGGGGGTTCCTACCTCGCCCCATGTTTACGTCCTGACGGGCTGTATATTTGGGGGTTCCTACCTCGCCCCATGTTTACGTCCTGACGGGCTGTATATTTGGGGGTTCCTACCTCGCCCCATGTTTACGTCCTGACGGGCTGTATATTTGGAGGTTCCTACCTCGCCCCATGTTTACGTCCTGACGGGCTGTATATTTGGGGGTTCCTACCTCGCCCCATGTTAACGTCCTGACGGGCTGTATATTTGGGGGTTCCTACCTCGCCCCATGTTTACGTCCTGACGGGCTGTATATTTGGAGGTTCCTACCTCGCCCCATGTTTACGTCCTGACGGGCTGTATATTTGGGGGTTCCTGCCTCGCCCCATGTTTATGTCCTGACGGGCTGTATATTTGGGGGTTCCTATCTCGCCCCATGTTTACGTCCTGACGGGCTGTATATTTGGAGGTTCCTACCTCGCCCCATGTTTACGTCCTGACTGGCTGTATATTTGGGGGTTCCTGCCTCGCCCCATGTTGATGTCCTGACGGGCTATATATTTGGGGGTTCCTACCTCGCCCCATGTTTACGTCCTGACTGGCTGTATATTTGGAGGTTCCTACCTCGCCCCATGTTTACGTCCTGACGGGCTGTATATTTGGGGGTTCCTACCTCGCCCCATGTTTACGTCCTGACGGGCTGTATATTTGGGGGTTCCTGCCTCGCCCCATGTTTATGTCCTGACGGGCTGTATATTTGGGGGTTCCTACCTCGCCCCATGTTTACGTCCTGACGGGCTGTATATTTGGGGGTTCCTACCTCGCCCCATGTTTACGTCCTGACGGGCTGTATATTTGGGGGTTCCTGCCTCGCCCCATGTTTACGTCCTGACGGGCTGTATATTTGGGGGTTCCTACCTCGCCCCATGTTTATGTCCTGACGGGCTGTATATTTGGGGGTTCCTACCTCGCCCCATGTTTACGTCCTGACGGGCTGTATATTTGGAGGTTCCTACCTCGCCCCATGTTTACGTCCTGACGGGCTGTATATTTGGAGGTTCCTACCTCGCCCCATGTTTACGTCCTGACGGGCTGTATATTTGGAGGTTCCTACCTCGCCCCATGTTTACGTCCTGACGGGCTGTATATTTGGAGGTTCCTACCTCGCCCCATGTTTACGTCCTGACGGGCTGTATATTTGGAGGTTCCTACCTCGCCCCATGTTTATGTCCTGACGGGCTGTATATTTGGGGGTTCCTACCTCGCCCCATGTTTACGTCCTGACTGGCTGTATATTTGGGGGTTCCTACCTCGCCCCATGTTTACGTCCTGACGGGCTGTATATTTGGAGGTTCCTACCTCGCCCCATGTTTACGTCCTGACGGGCTGTATATTTGGGGGTTCCTGCCTCGCCCCATGTTTATGTCCTGACGGGCTGTATATTTGGGGGTTCCTACCTCGCCCCATGTTTATGTCCTGACTGGCTGTATATTTGGGGGTTCCTGCCTCGCCCCATGTTTACGTCCTGACGGGCTGTATAATTGGGGGTTTTACCCGACACCCGGCCTGTAAATATTTACCAGCACAGCCTGGAAGTAGAACTCGAGGTCCTGGCAGGTGGGCAGGGATTCTGTGGTGTCCATTCGACGAGCAACACATCCCTCTGGCTGTCCATGATAAAAAATCACATGCTGTGGTGACGAGAAGCTGGGGATTAGCAGAGAGGGGAGACTGAACAGGGATCGTCAGTGATGAATCGTGGCTGGCAGTGGGGTGGAGAGGCAGAGTGGATCAGCTGTGAGGGGTGGCTCTGGGGGACAGTGGAGGAGAATGGAAGGGAGGTTGGGGGTTCAGCAACGATCGGATGCTCAATGGGGGGAGGGGGGGGGGGGGCGACAGTCAGTGATGCTGTAATAACACTGGGGATTGGCCAGTACAATATTGTATATCCGATCCCAGGAAGTCTAGTTTTACCCTCTGCCCCGTGGCTCACGTTTTTAAGGTCACAGGTGATGCCAGATGAGGAGCTCTGGTCAGTGAGGTCGCTGAGTGCCAGGAGCAGGGAAGCCTCATTCTGCACATTGAGCTGCGGGGGGAGGTAACTGGATGTGTCCCTCTGGAAAAGATAGGTCATGGCAGACATACCCCACACGTGTCTGATTATACACTCCTGTTTATACATGTGACATGCATTCTGCCGTGTGTTCACACAACATAACATACGCTACATGGATCAGCTTTCATTCCTCCTAATCAAACACGTTTTCTATAAATGTGTCATAACATTTCATTTAATGGACTCTGCATAGTCAAAGCAGCCAGCCCACCTGTGTGCAAGCAGCTCTCCCCAGGTATGTGGCCAGAAGCACTCCCAGCACGCTGATCGCCAGAGCCGTCACTGCGCCGACTGTCATTATAAGAAGTCTGCGACCAGGGGGCGGCGGTGGAAAGTCCAGTCCGGACGGGAACGGCTGCCAAAAAAACATCACTGCCATATAACCCTTTATTTAAATGCTACCCCTCTAATTGCAACGTCAGACAATACTGTGTCTGCACCAGAGAATACAGCTTGCAATGTGTGCAGTTCACTAGAGAATACAGCTTGCAATGTGCGCAGTGCACTAGAGAATACAGCTTGCAATGTGCACAAGTGAATACAGCTTGCAATGTGCACAGTGCACCAGAGAATACAGCTTGCAATGTGCATAGTGCACCAGAGAATACAGCTTGCAATGTGCGCAGTGCGGGGAGAGTTTAACCCGGATATGATTTCAGTGCATGAGCTGGTTAACTCTCCCTAGTGCTCACTCAGCACAACAAGCGTCCAGTTACTTACATAAGGTGGGCTTGTGAGTTGCACCCTGGGAGGCCAGGAGTCAGGAGATTTGTCCTCTGCAGACATGTCAGGCTCCGGAAAGGCAAGATACTTGGAAAGAGCGCAAGCCGTGGGTGACTGACGCACAGGGAAGGGGGCTAGAGGTTTTATACAGGGTACCTCCCCCCTTATCATACATTCCTGACCAATAGACTGAAAGAAGCAGTCGCACTGTGGGTTCATTATTCAGGGGACAGGTACGGGGTGTGTTATAACAAAATAAACCTTTACCCCTAACTAAATACCACATTCCCAACCCCTGCCACGTCTGCCGGGAATGTCATATCCCAACCCCTGCCACGTCTGCCGGGAATGTCATATCCCAACCCCTGCCACGTCTGCCGGGAATGTCATATCCCAACCCCTGCCACGTCTGCCGGGAATGTCATATCCCAACCCCTGCCACGTCTGCCGGGAATGTCATATCCCAACCCCTGCCATGTAATATCTTAAACCCTGCCACGTCATATCCCAAGCCCTGCCATGTAATATATTAAACCCTGCCACATCATATCCCAAGCCCTGCCATGTAATATCCAAAGCGCTACCACTTCTGCTGGTAGGCTATTCTAGGCACCTCCATCTGTGCTGAGAGTTTAGTCTCCAGAATCTGGGGACACAGTATCTTTAAATTAATAGATGTTGTACCCACGTGCTGTGAGGGCTGTATGATTCTCATACCCCCTCCCTGACATATCCCCCCCCCCCCCCTCCATCATTCATCCCAGGTGAGGATTAAATTCCCATTGCTGGCCGTGCCAGGAGTCTGGTTACCTGAGCTTTCTGAGCACCTTGTCTTTAGAACAATAGGCCTGTGTTATGGGGATCAGTGGGCTTCCAGACACCATGAATGGTGCTGTGTGTGCAGAGTTACACATACCTCCCCAGCAGTGCCACAAAGCATGCTTTACAATACAGTATCCTATATCCAACCAGCAGAGTGCTGCTGCGCGTGGAATAAATGGAGAGTATATCAATGCATTATCCTGTGCTCTCTGTAATATTTAGAACACGTATATAGTAAAGCTGCACATATTCCCTACACCTGACTGCACACACCAAGCTGTAATCAGACTGGTCTGCACAATACAGCCAAGGAGTGGGCATGTGTCCCCAGTAATGGTCACTGGGCCTCTACAGACTTAACACTGGCCACAAGTCACTTTGTTACCGGCCTGCTAGTAATATATCAGCTGAGTGGCCAAAGCATGCCTTTGTGGGAGGGGCTGACCGTATGGGCGGGGCATTGATGGGACAATAGAGGAGAATGAGGGAAAATATAGGAGGAAAGAGGCACAATATAGGAGAAAGGGGGACAATAGAGGAGGAAAGAGGGACAATAAAGGAGGAAAGAGGGACAATAAAGGAGGAAAGAGGCACAATAAAGGAGGAAAGAGGCACAATAAAGGAGAAAGGGGGACAATAGAGGAGAATGAGGGAAAAGAGAGGAGGAAAGAGGGACAATAAAGGAGGAAAGGGGGACAATAGAGATGGAAAGAGGGACAATAGAGGAGAAAGAGGGACAATAGAGATGGAAAGAGGGACAATAGAGGAGGAAAGAGGGACAATAAAGGAGAAAGGGGGACAATAGAGGAGGAAAGAGGGACAATAGAGGAGGAAAGAGGGACAATAAAGGAGGAAAGAGGGATAATAAAGGAGAAAGGGGGACAATAGAGGAGAATGAGGGAAAATATAGGAGGGAAGAGGCACAATAAAGGAGAAAGGGGGACAATAGAGGAGGAAAGAGGGACAATAAAGGAGGAAAGAGGGACAATAAAGGAGAATGAGGGACAATAAAGGAGGAAAGGGGGACAATAGAGATGGAAAGAGGGACAATAAAGGAGGAAAGAGGGACAATAGAGGAGGAAAGAGGGACAATAAAGGAGGAAAGGGGGACAATAGAGATGGAAAGAGGGACAAATAGAGGAGAAAGAGGGACAATAAAGGAGGAAAGAGGGACAATAGAGGATGAAAGAGGGACAATAGAGGAGGAAAGAGGGACAATAGAGGATGAAAGAGGGACAATAGAGGAGGAAAGAGGCACAATAGAGACAGAAAGAGGGATTGTAGAGGAGGGAATAGGGACACTTGGCAGGTAAGCCAAGGTTCACTTGATGGACGCTTAAAGTATTTTTGGTCTATTTCTGTCTGGTAATATCAGCCCACAGCATGAAAGAAAAGTAGATCATAAACTAACACATATAAAAGTGCATTTATACCAGACACATTGCTAAATGAAATACAAATAACACTAGAAACATAGTGGGAGAGCAGAGCACAACGTCATCGAAGGCTTTCTAATTATTACACTACTGGAACTAATGCTTACATCAGAATCGGTTTTTGTTTTTAGCCATGTATTAATAAAGTTTTCGATCTTCAAATTCGCTTGGCAACGAAAGAGCAGGGAACAAGATTGACGTGTTGGATCAGCCAATGTTCGCTAACTTGTAAACGTTCGAGCCAATCACAGCGCACCCTAGAGGGCGGGATCGCGTCTTGCTGACGGATGCAATTACCCTTCTACACTCGGTGAGAAGAAGGTGGGTTTTTTGATTGACGTGGAAATCGACCAACAGGGTAAGGAGAAAACAAAGCAGGAGGCGTTGACGGTGTGGAGTGACGGTAGCGGCAGCCAATCGGCCCTCGGTGCCGTCTGAAGTGGTCTCCGGGAAGCGGCTGTTGCCGAGCGGGGTGAGGGGAAGTAGGAAGAGGAGCTGAAGCCCGGCGCTGGGCTGCGAATGGCGCGGAGTCCGCGGAATTAATCACAGCGGAACTGACCGGAGGAGCGGTAACCTCGCAATTCCCGGGATTTCACATCCACTCACTGGAAGCAACGAACACGGCGGAAATAACGAGGTAAGGGCGGGGCCTGTGTCCCTCGGGGGCTGGACATAAAGAGGGCGTGGCTGCAGCAGTGAGTGTAAACCGGTATTACCCCTGGTGTGGGCTATAATGTCCAAGGTACATATGGTGAACCTCAGGGGAGGAGCTTCTGGCAGTGATTATAGCATAGCTGCCAACATCGGCCATGTTTGTAAGGACACATTCCACATGCTGCAGAAAGAGCATGTAAAGTGCAGCCCGGCAGTATGTAGGATGTATATACACACACACACACACACAATCCAATTCATGTAAAGTGCAGCCCGGCAGTATGTAGGATGTATATACACACACACAATCCAATTCATGTAAAGTGCAGCCCGGCAGTATGTAGGATGGATATACACACACACAATCCAATTCATGTAAAGTGCAGCCCGGCAGTATGTAGGATGTATATACACACACACACAATCCAATTCATGTAAAGTGCAGCCCGGCAGTATGTAGGATGTATATACACACACACACACAATCCAATTCATGTAAAGTGCAGCCCGGCAGTATGTAGGATGTATATACACACACACACACACACAATCCAATTCATGTAACGTGCAGCCCGGCAGTATGTAGGATGTATATACACACACACACAATCCAATTCATGTAAAGTGCAGCCCGGCAGTATGTAGGATGTATATATACACACACACACAATCCAATTCATGTAAAGTGCAGCCCGCAGTATGTAGGATGTATATACACACACACACAATCCAATTCATGTAAAGTGCAGCCTGGCAGTATGTAGGATGTATATACACAGACACAATCCAATTCATGTAAAGTGCAGCCCGGCAGTGTGTAGGATGTATATACACACACACAATCCAATTCATGTAAAGTGCAGCCTGGCAGTATGTAGGATGTATATACACACACACACACAATCCAATTCATGTAAAGTGCAGCCCGGCAGTATGTAGGATGTATATACACACACACACAATCCAATTGATGTAACGTGCAGCCCGGCAGTATGTAGGATGTATATACACACACACACAATCCAATTCATGTAAAGTGCAGCCCGGCAGTATGTAGGATGTATATACACACAGACAATCCAATTCATGTAAAGTGCAGCCCGGCAGTATGTAGGATGTATATACACACACACACAATCCAATTCATGTAAAGTGCAGCCTGGCAGTATGTAGGATGTATATACACACACACACACAATCCAATTCATGTAAAGTGCAGCCCGGCAGTATGTAGGATGTATATACACACACACACACACAATCCAATTCATGTAAAGTGCAGCCCGGCAGTATGTAGGATGTATATATATACACACACACAATCCAATTCATGTAAAGTGCAGCCCGGCAGTATGTAGGATGTATATACACACACACACACACAATTCAATACATGTAAAGTGCAGCCCGGCAGTATGTAGGATGTATATACACACACACACAATCCAATTCATGTAAAGTGCAGCCTGGCAGTATGTAGGATGTATATACACACACACAATCCAATTCATGTAAAGTGCAGCCTGGCAGTATGTAGGATGTATATACACACACACACACACAATCCAATTCATGTAAAGTGCAGCCCGGCAGTATGTAGGATGTATATACACACACACACACACAATCCAATTCATGTAAAGTGCAGCCTGGCAGTATGTAGGATGTATATACACACACACACAATCCAATTCATGTAAAGTGCAGCCCGGCAGTATGTAGGATGTATATACACACACACACACACAATCCAATTCATGTAAAGTGCAGCCGGCAGTATGTAGGATGTATATACACACACACACAATCCAATTCATGTAAAGTGCAGCCCGGCAGTATGTAGGATGTATATACACACACACACACACAATCCAATTCATGTAACGTGCAGCCTGGCAGTATGTAGGATGTATATACACACACACACAATCCAATTCATGTAAAGTGCAGCCCGGCAGTATGTAGGATGTATATACACACACACACAATCCAATTCATGTAAAGTGCAGCCTGGCAGTATGTAGGATGTATATATATACACACACACACACAATCCAATTCATGTAAAGTGCAGCCTGGCAGTATGTAGGATGTATATACACACACACACACACAATCCAATTCATGTAACGTGCAGCCTGGCAGTATGTAGGATGTATATACACACACACACACAATCCAATTCATGTAAAGTGCAGCCCGGCAGTATGTAGGATGTATACACACACAGACACAATCCAATTCATGTAAAGTGCAGCCTGGCAGTATGTAGGATGTATATACACACACACACACAATCCAATTCATGTAAAGTGCAGCCCGGCAGTATGTAGGATGTATATATACACACACACAATCCAATTCATGTAAAGTGCAGCCCGGCAGTATGTAGGATGTATACACACACAGACACAATCCAATTCATGTAAAGTGCAGCCTGGCAGTATGTAGGATGTATATACACACACACACACAATCCAATTCATGTAAAGTGCAGCCCGGCAGTATGTAGGATGTATATATACACACACACAATCCAATTCATGTAAAGTGCAGCCCGGCAGTATGTAGGATGTATATACACACACACAATCCAATTCATGTAAAGTGCAGCCCGGCAGTATGTAGGATGTATATACACACACACAATCCAATTCATGTAAAGTGCAGCCCGGCAGTATGTAGGATGTATATACACACACACAATCCAATTCATGTAAAGTGCAGCCCGGCAGTATGTAGGATGTATATACACACACACACACACAATCCAATTCATGTAAAGTGCAGCCCGGCAGTATGTAGGATGTATATACACACACACAATCCAATTCATGTAAAGTGCAGCCTGGCAGTATGTAGGATGTATATAGACACACACAATCCAATTCATGTAAAGTGCAGCCCGGCAGTATGTAGGATGTATATATACACACACAATCCAATTCATGTAAAGTGCAGCCTGGCAGTATGTAGGATGTATATACACACGCACAATCCAATTCATGTAAAGTGCAGCCCGGCAGTATGTAGGATGTATATACACTCACACACACACAATCCAATTCATGTAAAGTGCAGCCCAGCAGTATGTAGGATGTATATATACACACACACAATCCAATTCATGTAAAGTGCAGCCCGGCAGTATGTAGGATGTATATACACACACACACAATCCAATTCATGTAAAGTGCAGCCTGGCAGTATGTAGGATGTATATACACAGACACAATCCAATTCATGTAAAGTGCAGCCCGGCAGTATGTAGGATGTATACACACACACACAATCCAATTCATGTAAAGTGCAGCCCGGCAGTGTGTAGGATGTATATACACACACACACACAATCCAATTCATGTAAAGTGCAGCCCGGCAGTATGTAGGATGTATATACACACACACACACAATCCAATTCATGTAAAGTGCAGCCTGGCAGTATGTAGGATGTATATACACACACACACACACAATCCAATTCATGTAAAGTGCAGCCCGGCAGTATGTAGGATGTATATATACACACACAATCCAATTCATGTAAAGTGCAGCCCGGCAGTATGTAGGATGTATATACACACACACACACACACACAATCCAATTCATGTAAAGTGCAGCCCGGCAGTATGTAGGATGTATATACACACACACACAATCCAATTCATGTAAAGTGCAGCCTGGCAGTATGTAGGATGTATATAGACACACACAATCCAATTCATGTAAAGTGCAGCCCGGCAGTATGTAGGATGTATATACACACACACACAATCCAATTCATGTAATGTGCAGCGCGGCAGTATGTAGCATGTATATACACACACACACAATCCAATTCATGTAAAGTGCAGCCCGGCAGTATGTAGGATGTATATACACACACACACACAATCCAATTCATGTAAAGTGCAGCCCGGCAGTATGTAGGATGTATACACACACACACACACAATCCAATTCATGTAATGTGCAGCGCGGCAGTATGTAGCATGTATATACACACACACAATCCAATTCATGTAAAGTGCAGCCTGGCAGTATGTTGGATGTATATACACACACACACAATCCAATTCATGTAAAGTGCAGCCCGGCAGTATGTAGGATGTATATACACACAGACACAATCCAATTCATGTAAAGTGCAGCCTGGCAGTATGTAGGATGGATATATACACACACACACACACAATCCAATTCATGTAAAGTGTAGCCCGGCAGTATGTAGGATGTATATATACACACACACACAATCCAATTCATGTAAAGTGCAGCCCGGCAGTATGTAGGATGTATATACACACACAGACACAATCCAATTCATGTAAAGTGCAGCCTGGCAGTATGTAGGATGGATATATACACACACACACAATCCAATTCATGTAAAGTGCAGCCTGGCAGTATGTAGGATGTATATACACACACACACACAATCCAATTCATGTAAAGTGCAGCCTGGCAGTATGTAGGATGTATATACACACACACACAATCCAATTCATGTAAAGTGCAGCCCGGCTGTATGTAGGATGTATATATACACACACACAATCCAATTCATGTAACGTGCAGCCCGGCAGTAAGTAGGATGTATATACAGACACACACAATCCAATTCATGTAAAGTGCAGCCCGGCTGTATGTAGGATGTATATAAACACACACACAATCCAATTCATGTAAAGTGCAGCCCGGCAGTATGTATTATGTATATATACACACACACAATCCAATTCATGAAACGTGCAGCCCAGCTGTATGTAGGATGTATATACAGACACACACAATCCAATTCATGTAACGTGCAGCCCGGCAGTATGTAGGATGTATATACACACACACACAATCCAATTCATGTAAAGTGCAGCCCGGCAGTATGTAGCATGTATATACACACACACACAATCCAATTCATGTAAAGTGCAGCCCGGCAGTATGTAGCATGTATATACACACACACACAATCCAATTCATGTAAAGTGCAGCCCGGCTGTATGTAGGATGTATATATACACACACACACAATCCAATTCATGTAAAGTGCAGCCTGGCAGTATGTACAATGTATATACACACACACAATCCAATTCATGTAAAGTGCAGCCCGGCAGTATGTAGGATGTATATACACACACACACACAATCCAATTCATGTAAAGTGCAGCCCGGCAGTATGTAGGATGTATATACACACACACACACAATCCAATTCATGTAAAGTGCAGCCTGGCAGTATGTAGGATGTATATACACACACACACACAATCCAATTCATGTAAAGTGCAGCCTGGCAGTATGTACGATGTATATACACACACACACACACAATCCAATTCATGTAAAGTGCAGCCTGGCAGTATGTACGATGTATATACACACACACACACACACACACACAATCCAATTCATGTAAAGTGCAGCCTGGCAGTATGTACGATGTATATACACACACACACACAATCCAATTCATGTAAAGTGCAGCCCGGCAGTATGTAGGATGTATATACACACACACACACACACACACACACAATCCAATTCATGTAAAGTGCAGCCCGGCAGTATGTAGGATGTATATACACACACACACACACACACACACAATCCAATTCATGTAAAGTGCAGCCTGGCAGTATGTAGGATGTATACACACACACACAATCCAATTCATGTAAAGTGCAGCCCGGCAGTATGTAGGATGTATATACACACACACACAATCCAATTCATGTAAAGTGCAGCCCGGCAGTATGTAGGATGTATATACACACACACAATCCAATTCATGTAAAGTGCAGCCTGGCAGTATGTAGGATGTATATACACACACACACACAATCCAATTCATGTAAAGTGCAGCCTGGCAGTATGTAGGATGTATATACACACACACACACAATCCAATTCATGTAAAGTGCAGCCTGGCAGTATGTACGATGTATATACACACACACACACACAATCCAATTCATGTAAAGTGCAGCCTGGCAGTATGTACGATGTATATACACACACACACACACACAATCCAATTCATGTAAAGTGCAGCCTGGCAGTATGTACGATGTATATACACACACACACACAATCCAATTCATGTAAAGTGCAGCCCGGCAGTATGTAGGATGTATATACACACACACACACACACACACAATCCAATTCATGTAAAGTGCAGCCCGGCAGTATGTAGGATGTATATACACACACACACACACACACACACACACACACACACACACACACACACACAATCCAATTCATGTAAAGTGCAGCCTGGCAGTATGTAGGATGTATACACACACACACAATCCAATTCATGTAAAGTGCAGCCCGGCAGTATGTTGGATGTATATACACACACACACAATCCAATTCATGTAAAGTGCAGCCTGGCAGTATGTAGGATGTATATACACACACACACAATCCAATTCATGTAAAGTGCAGCCTGGCAGTATGTACGATGTATATACACACACACACACAATCCAATTCATGTAAAGTGCAGCCTGGCAGTATGTAGGATGTATATACACACACACACAATCCAATTCATGTAAAGTGCAGCCCGGCAGTATGTAGGATGTATATACAAACACACACAATCCAATTCATGTAACGTGCAGCCCGGCAGTATGTAGGATGTATATACACACACACACAATCCAATTCATGTAATGTGCAGCCCGGCAGTATGTAGGATGTATATACACACACAATCCAATTCATGTAAAGTTCAGCCTGGCAGTATGTAGGATGTATATACACACACACACACACAATCCAATTCATGTAATGTGCAGCCCGGCAGTATGTAGGATGTATATACACACACAATCCAATTCATGTAAAGTGCAGCCCGGCAGTATGTAGGATGTATATACACACACACACACAATCCAATTCATGTAAAGTGCAGCCCGGCAGTATGTAGGATGTATATATACACACAGACACAATCCAATTCATGTAAAGTGCAGCCCGGCAGTATGTAGGATGTATATACACACACACACAATCCAATTCATGTAAAGTGCAGCCCGGCTGTATGTAGGATGTATATACACACACACACAATCCAATTCATGTAAAGTGCAGCCTGGCAGTATGTAGGATGTATACACACACACACACACACAATCCAATTCATGTAAAGTGCAGCCCGGCAGTATGTAGGATGTATATACACACACACACAATCCAATTCATGTAATGTGCAGCCCGGCAGTATGTAGGATGTATATACACACACAATCCAATTCATGTAAAGTTCAGCCTGGCAGTATGTAGGATGTATATACACACACACACACACAATCCAATTCATGTAAAGTGCAGCCCGGCAGTATGTAGAATGTATATATACACACACAATCCAATTCATGTAAAGTGCAGCCTGGCAGTATGTAGGATGTATATACACACACACAATCCAATTCATGTAATGTGCAGCGTGGCAGTATGTAGGATGTATATACACACACACAATCCAATTCATGTAATGTGCAGCGCGGCAGTATGTAGGATGTATATACACACACACAATCCAATTCATGTAATGTGCAGCGCGGCAGTATGTAGGATGTATATACACACACACAATCCAATTCATGTAATGTGCAGCGCGGCAGTATGTAGGATGTATATACACACACACACAATCCAATTCATGTAAAGTGCAGCCCGGCAGTATGTAGGATGTATATACACACACACACAATCCAATTCATGTAAAGTGCAGCCCGGCAGTATGTAGGATGTATACACACACACACAATCCAATTCATGTAAAGTACAGCCTGGCAGTATGTAGGATGTATATACACACACACACACACACAATCCAATTCATGTAAAGTGCAGCCCGGCAGTATGTAGGATGTATACACACACACACAATCCAATTCATGTAACGTGCAGCCTGGCAGTATGTAGGATGTATATATACACACACACACAATCCAATTCATGTAAAGTGCAGCCTGGCAGTATGTAGGATGTATATACACACACACACAATCCAATTCATGTAAAGTGCAGCCTGGCAGTATGTAGGATGTATATACACACACACACAATCCAATTCATGTAAAGTGCAGCCCGGCAGTATGTAGGATGTATATACACACACACACAATCCAATTCATGTAAAGTGCAGCCCGGCAGTATGTAGGATGTATATACACACACACACAATCCAATTCATGTAAAGTGCATCCCGGCAGTATGTAGGATGTATATACACACACACAATCCAATTCATGTAAAGTGCAGTATGTAGGATGTATATAAACACACACACAATCCAATTCATGTAAAGTGCAGCCCGGCAGTATGTAGAATGTATATATACACACACAATCCAATTCATGTAAAGTGCAGCCTGGCAGTATGTAGGATGTATATACACACACACACAATCCAATTCATGTAAAGTGCAGCCTGGCAGTATGTAGGATGTATATACACACACACACAATCCAATTCATGTAAAGTGCAGCCCGGCAGTATGTAGAATGTATATATACACACACAATCCAATTCATGTAAAGTGCAGCCTGGCAGTATGTAGGATGTATATACACACACACAATCCAATTCATGTAATGTGCAGCGTGGCAGTATGTAGGATGTATATACACACACAATCCAATTCATGTAATGTGCAGCGCGGCAGTATGTAGGATGTATATACACACACACAATCCAATTCATGTAATGTGCAGCGCGGCAGTATGTAGGATGTATATACACACACACAATCCAATTCATGTAATGTGCAGCGCGGCAGTATGTATGATGTATATACACACACACACAATCCAATTCATGTAAAGTGCAGCCTGGCAGTATGTAGGATGTATATACACACACACAATCCAATTCATGTAATGTGCAGCGTGGCAGTATGTAGGATGTATATACACACACACAATCCAATTCATGTAATGTGCAGCGCGGCAGTATGTAGGATGTATATACACACACACAATCCAATTCATGTAATGTGCAGCGCGGCAGTATGTAGGATGTATATACACACACACAATCCAATTCATGTAATGTGCAGCGCGGCAGTATGTAGGATGTATATACACACACACACAATCCAATTCATGTAAAGTGCAGCCCGGCAGTATGTAGGATGTATATATACACACAGACACAATCCAATTCATGTAAAGTGCAGCCCGGCAGTATGTAGGATGTATATACACACACACACAATCCAATTCATGTAAAGTGCAGCCCGGCTGTATGTAGGATGTATATACACACACACACAATCCAATTCATGTAAAGTATAGCCTGGCAGTATGTAGGATGTATATACACACACACACAATCCAATTCATGTAAAGTGCAGCCCGGCAGTATGTAGAATGTATATACAGACACACAATCCAATTCATGTAAAGTGCAGCCCGGCAGTATGTAGGATGTATATACACACAGACACAATCCAATTCATGTAAAGGGCAGCCCAGCAGTATGTAGGATGTATATACACACACACACAATCCAATTCATGTAAAGTGCAGCCTGGCAGTATGTAGGATGTATATACACACAGACACACACACACACACACACACACACAATCCAATTCATGTAAAGTGCAGCCTGGCAGTATGTAGGATGTATATACACACACACACACAATCCAATTCATGTAAAGTGCAGCCCGGCAGTATGTAGGATGTATATACACACACACACACAATCCAATTCATGTAAAGTGCAGCCCGGCAGTATGTAGGATGTATATACACACACACACACAATCCAATTCATGTAAAGTGCAGCCCGGCAGTATGTAGGATGTATATATACACACACACACAATCCAATTCATGTAAAGTGCAGCCCGGCACTATGTAGGATGTATATACACACACACACACAATCCAATTCATGTAAAGTGCAGCCCGGCAGTATGTAGGATGTATATACACACACACACACACAATCCAATTCATGTAAAGTGCAGCGTGGCAGTATGTAGGATGTATATACACACAGACACAATCCAATTCATGTAAAGTGCAGCCCGGCAGTATGTAGGATGTATATACAGACACACAATCCAATTCATGTAAAGTGCAGCCTGGCAGTATGTAGGATGTATATACACACACACAATCCAATTCATGTAAAGTGCAGCCTGGCAGTATGTAGGATGTATATACACACACACAATCCAATTCATGTAAAGTGCAGCCTGGCAGTATGTAGGATGTATATACACACACACACAATCCAATTCATGTAAAGTGCAGCCCTGCAGTATATAGGATGTATATACACACATACACAATCCAATTCATGTAAAGTGCAGCCCGGCTGTATGTAGGATGTATATACACACATACACAATCCAATTCATGTAAAGTGCAGCCCGGCTGTATGTAGGATGTATATACACACACACAATCCAATTCATGTAAAGTGCAGCCTGGCAGTATGTAGGATGTATATACACACACACAATCCAATTCATGTAAAGTGCAGCCTGGCAGTATGTAGGATGTATATACACACACACACACAATCCAATTCATGTAAAGTGCAGCCCGGCAGTATGTAGGATGTATATACACACACACAATCCAATTCATGTAAAGTGCAGCCTGGCAGTATGTAGGATGTATATACACACACACACAATCCAATTCATGTAAAGTGCAGCCTGGCAGTATGTAGGATGTATATATACACACACACACACAATCCAATTCATGTAAAGTGCAGCCCGGCAGTATGTAGGATGTATATACACACACACAATCCAATTCATGTAAAGTGCAGCCCGGCAGTATGTAGCATGTATATACACACACACACAATTCAATACATGTAAAGTGCAGCCAGGCAGTATGTAGGATGTATATACACACACACACAATCCAATTCATGTAAAGTGCAGCCCGGCAGTATGTAGGATGTATATACACACACACAATCCAATTCATGTAAAGTGCAGCCCGGCAGTATGTAGGATGTATATACACACACACACACAATCCAATTCATGTAAAGTGCAGCCCGGCAGTATGTAGGATGTATATACACACACACACAATCCAATTCATGTAAAGTGCAGCCTGGCAGTATGTAGGATGTATATACACACAGACACACACACACACACACACACACACAATCCAATTCATGTAAAGTGCAGCCTGGCAGTATGTAGGATGTATATACACACACACACACAATCCAATTCATGTAAAGTGCAGCCCGGCAGTATGTAGGATGTATATACACACACACACACAATCCAATTCATGTAAAGTGCAGCCCGGCAGTATGTAGGATGTATATACACACACACACACAATCCAATTCATGTAAAGTGCAGCCCGGCAGTATGTAGGATGTATATATACACACACACACAATCCAATTCATGTAAAGTGCAGCCCGGCACTATGTAGGATGTATATACACACACACACACAATCCAATTCATGTAAAGTGCAGCCCGGCAGTATGTAGGATGTATATACACACACACACACACAATCCAATTCATGTAAAGTGCAGCGTGGCAGTATGTAGGATGTATATACACACAGACACAATCCAATTCATGTAAAGTGCAGCCCGGCAGTATGTAGGATGTATATACAGACACACAATCCAATTCATGTAAAGTGCAGCCTGGCAGTATGTAGGATGTATATACACACACACAATCCAATTCATGTAAAGTGCAGCCTGGCAGTATGTAGGATGTATATACACACACACAATCCAATTCATGTAAAGTGCAGCCTGGCAGTATGTAGGATGTATATACACACACACACAATCCAATTCATGTAAAGTGCAGCCCTGCAGTATATAGGATGTATATACACACATACACAATCCAATTCATGTAAAGTGCAGCCCGGCTGTATGTAGGATGTATATACACACATACACAATCCAATTCATGTAAAGTGCAGCCCGGCTGTATGTAGGATGTATATACACACACACAATCCAATTCATGTAAAGTGCAGCCTGGCAGTATGTAGGATGTATATACACACACACAATCCAATTCATGTAAAGTGCAGCCTGGCAGTATGTAGGATGTATATACACACACACACACAATCCAATTCATGTAAAGTGCAGCCCGGCAGTATGTAGGATGTATATACACACACACAATCCAATTCATGTAAAGTGCAGCCTGGCAGTATGTAGGATGTATATACACACACACACAATCCAATTCATGTAAAGTGCAGCCTGGCAGTATGTAGGATGTATATATACACACACACACACAATCCAATTCATGTAAAGTGCAGCCCGGCAGTATGTAGGATGTATATACACACACACAATCCAATTCATGTAAAGTGCAGCCCGGCAGTATGTAGCATGTATATACACACACACACAATTCAATACATGTAAAGTGCAGCCAGGCAGTATGTAGGATGTATATACACACACACACAATCCAATTCATGTAAAGTGCAGCCCGGCAGTATGTAGGATGTATATACACACACACAATCCAATTCATGTAAAGTGCAGCCCGGCAGTATGTAGGATGTATATACACACACACACACAATCCAATTCATGTAAAGTGCAGCCCGGCAGTATGTAGGATGTATATACACACACACACAATCCAATTCATGTAAAGTGCAGCCCAGCAGTATGTAGGATGTATATACACACACACAATCCAATTCATGTAAAGTGCAGCCCGGCAGTATGTAGGATGTATATATACACACACACACACAATCCAATTCATGTAAAGTGCAGCCTGGCAGTATGTAGGATGTATACACACACACACACAATCCAATTCATGTAAAGTGCAGCCTGGCAGTATGTAGGATGTATATACACCAGGGCTTGACAAATGTATCTGAGATTTAGGAGCCAGCTAAAATATCTAGGAGCCAGACAACAGCACATAAACACACGCAGTCACAGACAGACACACAGTCAGTCAGTCACATATATACACACACAGACACATAGTCCATCACATATACATACAGAATAAAGGATAATTTATTCTAATTTGGAGTACCAGGGTGAAAATCCTCTCCGTGCACCCTCCACTTCTGAGTGCGAAACCCGCTACACCTTGTTTTAATACATATACATACACACACAGTCAGACACATCCAGTCAGACATATATACACACACACATCCAGTCAGGCACATATATACACACAAACACATCCAGTCAGACACATATACACACACAAACACATCCAGTCAGACACATATACACACACAAACACATCCAGTCAGACACATATACACACACAAACACATCCAGTCAGACACATATACACACAAACACATCCAGTCAGACACATATATACACAAACACATCCAGACACATATATACACACAAACACATCCAGACATATATATATATATATATATATATATATACTCACACACACACACATACACATACACATCCAGTCACACACATATATACACACAAACACATCTAGTCACACACATATATACACACAAACACATCTAGTCAGACACATATATACACACACATACACATCCAGTCACACACATATATACACACACACATACACATCCAGTCACACACACATATATAAATATACACACACACACACACGGCAGCAGGGTTTTCTGTTTTTTTGAAGAAAAGAAAAAAAAAAAAGCTCACCTATTAATGTCCCCCCTCCCTGCTATAACACATCAATGGAGGGGGGGGGGGGGGGGGGGGGGAGAGGGGGTTGCGTTCCAGCCTCAATGCAGGGAGGGGGGTGGGGGCGCGTGTTCCAGCCCAGTGGCAGAGAGCAGCTTTGCTTTCCTGCTGAGCTCCCCGGTGATCGGTGCGCGAGGGGGCGGAGCACGAAGTCTGTGCAGCCGGTGCACTCACTCTGCTCCCTCGCGCACCGATAGATTAAAGAGAAGAAGAAAAAATCCTATTGCCAAGGCACCATGCGGGGCTCACGATACCTGGGCGCCAGGTCTGATTTCCTGGTCGCCATGGCGACCTGGCGCCCGGGGTTTGTCGAGCCCTGATATACACACACACAATCCAATTCATATAAAGTGCAGCCCGGCAGTATGTAGCATGTATACACACACACACACACAATCCAATTCATGTAAAGTGCAGCCCGGCCGTATTTAGAATGTATATACACACACACACAATCCAATTCATGTAACGTGCAGCCCGGGCAGTATGTAGGATGTATATATACACACACAATCCAATTCATGTAAAGTGCAGCCCGGCAGCATGTAGGATGGATATACACACACACACAATCCAATTCATGTAAAGTGCAGCCTGGCAGTATGTAGGATGTATATACACACACACACACACAATCCAATTCATGTAAAGTGCAGCCCGGCAGTATGTAGGATGTATATATACACACACAATCCAATTCATGTATAGTGCAGCCTGGCAGTATGTAGGATGGATATACACACACACACAATCCAATTCATGTATAGTGCAGCCCGGCAGTATGTAGGATGTATATACACACACACACAATCCAATTCATGTAAAGTGCAGCCCGGCAGTATGTAGGATGTATATATACACACACACAATCCAATTCATGTAAAGTGCAGCCCGGCAGTATGTAGGATGTATTTACACACACACACACACACAATCCAATTCATGTAAAGTGCAGCCCGGCAGTATGTAGGATATATATATACACACACACACACAATCCAGTTCATGTAAAGTGCAGCCCGGCAGTATGTAGGATGTATATACACACACACACACACAATCCAATTCATGTAAAGTGCAGCCCGGCAGTATGTAGGATGTATATACACACACACACACACACAATCCAATTCATGTAAAGTGCAGCCCGGCAGTATGTAGGATGTATATACACACACACAATCCAATTCATGTAAAGTGCAGCCCGGCAGTATGTAGGATGTATATACACACACACAATCCAATTCATGTAAAGTGCAGCCCGGCAGTATGTAGGATGTATATACACACACACACACAATCCAATTCATGTAAAGTGCAGCCCGGCAGTATGTAGGATGTATATACACACACACACAATCCAATTCATGTAAAGTGCAGCCCAGCAGTATGTAGGATGTATATACACACACACAATCCAATTCATGTAAAGTGCAGCCCGGCAGTATGTAGGATGTATATATACACACACACACACAATCCAATTCATGTAAAGTGCAGCCTGGCAGTATGTAGGATGTATACACACACACACACACACAATCCAATTCATGTAAAGTGCAGCCTGGCAGTATGTAGGATGTATATACACACACACAATCCAATTCATATAAAGTGCAGCCCGGCAGTATGTAGGGTGTATACACACACACACACAATCCAATTCATGTAAAGTGCAGCCCGGCCGTATGTAGGATGTATATACACACACACACAATCCAATTCATGTAACGTGCAGCCCGGGCAGTATGTAGGATGTATATATACACACACAATCCAATTCATGTAAAGTGCAGCCCGGCAGCATGTAGGATGGATATACCCACACACACAATCCAATTCATGTAAAGTGCAGCCTGGCAGTATGTAGGATGTATATACACACACACACACAATCCAATTCATGTAAAGTGCAGCCCGGCAGTATGTAGGATGTATATATACACACACAATCCAATTCATGTATAGTGCAGCCTGGCAGTATGTAGGATGGATATACACACACACACAATCCAATTCATGTATAGTGCAGCCCGGCAGTATGTAGGATGTATATACACACACACACAATCCAATTCATGTAAAGTGCAGCCCGGCAGTATGTAGGATGTATATATACACACACACAATCCAATTCATGTAAAGTGCAGCCCGGCAGTATGTAGGATGTATTTACACACACACACACTCACACACAATCCAATTCATGTAAAGTGCAGCCCGGCAGTATGTAGGATGTATATATACACACACACACACAATCCAATTCATGTAAAGTGCAGCCCGGCAGTATGTAGGATGTATATACACACACACACACACAATCCAATTCATGTAAAGTGCAGCCCGGCAGTATGTAGGATGTATATACACACACACACAATCCAATTCATGTAAAGTGCAGCCCGGCAGTATGTAGGATGTATATACACACACACACACACACACACACACACAATCCAATTCATGTAAAGTGCAGCCTGGCAGTATGTAGGATGTATATATACACACACACAGACACAATCCAATTCATGTAAAGTGCAGCCCGGCAGTATGTAGGATGTATATACACACACACAATCCAATTCATGTAAAGTACAGCCTGGCAGTATGTAGGATGTATATACACACACACAGACACAATCCAATTCATGTAAAGTGCAGCCCGGCAGTATGTAGGATGTATATACACACACACAATCCAATTCATGTAAAGTGCAGCCTGGCAGTATGTAGGATGTATATATACACACACACAATCCAATTCATGTAAAGTGTAGCCCGGCAGTATGTAGGATGTATATATACACACACACACAATCCAATTCATGTAAAGTGCAGCCTGGCAGTATGTAGGATGTATATACACACACACACAATCCAATTCATGTAAAGTGCAGCCCGGCAGTATGTAGGATGTATATACACACACACAATCCAATTCATGTAAAGTGCAGCCCGGCAGTATGTAGGATGTATATACACACACACAATCCAATTCATGTAACGTGCAGCCCGGCAGTATGTAGGATGTATATACACACAATCCAATTCATGTAAAGTGCAGCCCGGCAGTATGTAGGATGTATATACACACAGACACACAATCCAATTCATGTAAAGTGCAGCCCGGCAGTATGTAGGATGTATATACACACACACAGACACAATCCAATTCATGTAAAGTGCAGCCCGGCAGTATGTAGGATGTATATACACACACACAATCCAATTCATGTAAAGTGCAGCCTGGCAGTATGTAGGATGTATATATACACACACACAATCCAATTCATGTAAAGTGCAGCCTGGCAGTATGTAGGATGTATATATATACACACACACACACAATCCAATTCATGTAAAGTTCAGCCCGGCAGTATGTAGGATGTATATACACACACACACACAATCCAATTCATGTAACGTGCAGCCCGGCAGTATGTAGGATGTATATACACACACACACACACACACACACAATCCAATTCATGTAAAGTGCAGCCTGGCAGTATGTAGGATGTATATACACACACACAATCCAATTCATGTAAAGTGCAGCCTGGCAGTATGTAGGATGTATATACACACACACACACAATCCAATTCATGTAAAGTGCAGCCTGGCAGTATGTAGGATGTATATACACACACACAATCCAATTCATGTAAAGTGCAGCCTGGCAGTATGTAGGATGTATATATACACACACACAATCCAATTCATGTAACGTGCAGCCCGGCAGTATGTAGGATGTATATACACACACACACAATCCAATTCATGTAAAGTGCAGCCTGGCAGTATGTAGGATGTATATACACACACACAATCCAATTCATGTAAAGTGCAGCCTGGCAGTATGTAGGATGTATATATATACACACACACAATCCAATTCATGTAAAGTGCAGCCTGGCAGTATGTAGGATGTATATACACACACACACAATCCAATTCATGTAAAGTGCAGCCTGGCAGTATGTAGGATGTATATACACACACACACAATCCAATTCATGTAAAGTGCAGCCTGGCAGTATGTAGGATGTATATACACACACACACAATCCAATTCATGTAAAGTGCAGCCTGGCAGTATGTAGGATGTATATACACACACACACAATCCAATTCATGTAAAGTGCAGCCCGGCAGTATGTAGGATCTATATACACACACACACAATCCAATTCATGTAAAGTGCAGCCCGGCAGTATGTAGGATGTATATACACACACACACAATCCAATTCATGTAAAGTGTAGCCCGGCAGTATGTAGGATGTATATATACACACACACACACAATCCAATTCATGTAAAGTGCAGCCCGGCAGTATGTAGGATGTATATACAGACACACAATCCAATTCATGTAAAGTGCAGCCCGGCAGTATGTAGGATGCATATACACACACACACAATCCAATTCATGTAAAGTGCAGCCTGGCAGTATGTAGGATATATATACACACACATAATCCAATTCATGTAAAGTGCAGCCCGGCAGTATGTAGGATGTATATATACACACACACAATCCAATTCATGTAAAGTGCAGCCCGGCAGTATGTAGGATGCATATATACACACACACAATCCAATTCATGTAAAGTGCAGTATGTAGGATGTATATACACACACACACAATCCAATTCATGTAAAGTGCAGCCTGGCAGTATGTAGGATGTATATATACACACACACAATCCAATTCATGTAACGTGCAGCCCGGCAGTATGTAGGATGTATATACAGACACACAATCCAATTCATGTAAAGTGCAGCCCGGCAGTATGTAGGATGCATATACACACACACACAATCCAATTCATGTAAAGTGCAGCCTGGCAGTATGTAGGATGTATATACACACACACACAATCCAATTCATGTAAAGTGCAGCCTGGCAGTATGTAGGATGTATATACAGACACACAATCCAATTCATGTAACGTGCAGCCCGGCAGTATGTAGGATGTATATACAGACACACAATCCAATTCATGTAAAGTGCAGCCCGGCAGTATGTAGGATGCATATACACACACACACAATCCAATTCATGTAAAGTGCAGCCTGGCAGTATGTAGGATGTATATACACACACACAATCCAATTCATGTAAAGTGCAGCCTGGCAGTATGTAGGATGTATATACACACACACACAATCCAATTCATGTAAAGTGTAGCCCGGCAGTATGTAGGATGTATATAAACACACACACAATCCAATTCATGTAAAGTGCAGCCCGGCAGTATGTAGGATGTATATATACACACACACACAATACAATTCATGTAAAGTGCAGCCCGGCAGTATGTAGGATGTATATACACACACACAATCCAATTCATGTAAAGTGCAGCACGGCAGTATGTAGGATGTATATACACACACACACAATCCAAGTCATGTAAAGTGCAGCCTGGCAGTATGTAGGATGTATATACACACACACACACACACACACAATCCAATTCATGTAAAGTGCAGCCCGGCAGTATGTAGGATGTATATACACACACACAATCCAATTCATGTAAAGTGCAGCACTGCAGTATGTAGGATGTATATACACACACACACAATCCAAGTCATGTAAAGTGCAGCCTGGCAGTATGTAGGATGTGTATACACACACACACACACACAATCCAATTCATGTAAAGTGCAGCCCGGCAGTATGTAGGATGTATATACACACACACACAATCCAATTCATGTAAAGTGTAGCCTGGCAGTATGTAGGATGTATATATACACACACCCAATCCAATTCATGTAAAGTGCATCCCGGCAGTATGTAGGATGTATATACACACACACACACAATCCAATTTATGTAAAGTGTAGCCCGGCAGGATGTATATATACACACACCCAATCCAATTCATGTAAAGTGCAGCCCGGCAGTATGTAGGATGTATATACACACACACACACAATCCAATTGATGTAACGTGCAGCCCTGCAGTATGTAGGATGTATATACACACACACACACAATCCAATTCATGTAAAGTGTAGCCCGGCAGTATGTAGGATGTATATACACACACACACAATCCAATTCATGTAAAGTGCAGCCCGGCAGTATGTAGGATGTATATATACACACACACACACAATACAATTCATGTAAAGTGCAGCCCGGCAGTATGTAGGATGTATATACACACACACACAATCCAAGTCATGTAAAGTGCAGCCTGGCAGTATGTAGGATGTATATACACACACACAATCCAATTCATGTAAAGTGCAGCCTGGCAGTATGTAGGATATATATATACACACACACACACAATCCAATTCATGTAAAGTGCAGCCTGGCAGTATGTAGGACGTATATACACACACACACACACACACACACAATCCAATTCATGTAAAGTGCAGCCCGGCAGTATGTAGGATGTATACACAAACACACAATCCAATTCAAGTAAAGTGCAGCCCGGCAATATGTAGGATGTATACACACACACACAATCCAATTCATGTACAGTGCAGCCCGGCAGTATGTAAGATGTATACACACACACACACAATCCAATTCATGTAAAGTGCAGCCCGGCAGTATGTAGGATGTATATACACACACACAATCCAATTCATGTAAAGTGCAGCCCGGCAGTATGTAGGATGTATATATACACACACACACAATCCAATTCATGTAAAGTGCAGCCTGGCAGTATGTAGGACGTATATACACACACACACACACACACACACACACACAATCCAATTCATGTAACGTGCAGCCCGGCAGTATGTAGGATGTATATATACACACACACACACAATCCAATTCATGTAAAGTGCAGCCTGGCAGTATGTAGGACGTATATACACACACACACAATCCAATTGATGTAAAGTGCAGCCCGGCAGTATGTAGGATGTATATATACACACACACAATCCAATTAATGTAAAGTGCAGCCCGGCAGTATGTAGGATGTATATACACACAGACACAATCCAATTCATGTAAAGTGCAGCCCGGCAGTATGTAGGATGTATATACACACACACACACAATCCAATTCATGTAAAGTGCACCCTGGCAGTATGTAGGATATATATACACACACACACACAATCCAATTCATGTAAAGTGCAGCCCGGCAGTATGTAGGATGTATATACACACACACACAATCCAATTCATGTAAAGTGCAGCCCGGCAGTATGTAGGATGTATATACACACACACACAATCCAATTCATATAAAGTGCAGCCCGGCAGTATGTAGGATGTATATATACACACACACACAATCCAATTCATGTAAAGTGCAGCCCGGCAGTATGTACGATGTATATACACACACACACACACAATCCAATTCATGTAAAGTGCAGCCCGGCAGTATGTAGGATGTATGTATACACACACACACAATCCAATTCATGTAACGTGCAGCCCAGTAGGATGTATATACAAACACACACAATCCAATTCATGTAAAGTGCAGCGCGGCAGTATGTAGGATGTATTTACACACACACACACAATCCAATTCATGTAAAGTGCAGCCCGGCAGTATGTAGGATGTATATACACACACACACACACACACAATCCAATTCATGTAATGTGCAGCGCGGCAGTATGTAGGATGTATATACACACACACACACAATCCAATTCATGTAAAGTGCAGCCGGCAGTATGTAGGATGTATATACACACACACACACACACACAATCCAATTCATGTAATGTGCAGCGCGGCAGTATGTAGGATGTATATACACACACACACACAATCCAATTCATGTAATGTGCAGCGCGGCAGTATGTAGGATGTATATATACACACACACACACAATCCAATTCATGTAATGTGCAGTGCGGCAGTATGTAGGATGTATATACACACACAATCCAATTCATGTAATGTGCAGCGCGGCAGTATGTAGGATGTATATACACACACACACACACACACACACACACACAATCCAATTCATGTAAAGTGCAGCCCGGCAGTATGTAGGATGTATATACACACACACAATCCAATTCATGTAAAGTGCAGCCCCGCAGTATGTAGGATGTATATACACACACACACAATCCAATTCATGTAAAGTGCAGCCCGGCAGTATGTAGGATGTATATACACACACACACAATCCAAATCATGTAACGTGCAGCCCGGCAGTATGTTGCATGTATATACACACACACACAATCCAATTCATGTAACGTGCAGCCAGGCAGTATCAAAATCCTCCCGGAGATATGGTCTCCAGTACTGCGTACATTACTCCAAGTGAGGTCTCACCAGCGCTATGTACAATACTCCAAGTGAGGTCTCACCAGTGCTCGTACAATACTCCAATGAGGTCTCACCAGTGCTCTGTACAATACTCCAAGTAATGTCTCACCAGTGCTCTGTACAATACTCCAAGTAATGTCTCACCAGTGCTCTGTACAGTACTCCAAGTGAGGTCTCACCAGCGCTATGTACAATACTCCAAGTGAGGTCTCACCAGTGCTCTGTACAGTACTCCAAGTAATGTCTCACCAGTGTTCTGTACAGTACTCCAAGTGAGGTCTCACCAGTGCTCGGTACAATACTCCAAGTGAGGTCTCACCAGTGCTCTGTACAATACTCCAAGTGAGGTCTCACCAGCGCTCTGTACAATACTCCAAGTGAGGTCTCACCAGTGCTCTGTACAATACTCCAAGTGAGGTCTCACCAGTGCTCTGTACAATACTCCAAGTGAGGTCTCACCAGTGCTCTGTACAATACTCCAAGTGAGGTCTCACCAGTGCTCTGTACAATACTCCAAGTGAGGTCTCACCGGCGCTCTGTACAATACTCCAAGTGAGATCTCATCAGTGCTCTGTACAATGCTCCAAGTGAGGTCTCACCAGCGCTCTGTACAATACTCCAAGTGAGGTCTCACCAGTGCTCTGTACAATACTTCAAGTGAGGTCTCACCAGCGCTCTGTACAATGCTCCAAGTGAGGTCTCACCAGCGCTCTGTACAATACTTCAAGTGAGGTCTCACCAGCGCTCTGTACAATGCTCCAAGTGAGGTCTCACCAGCGCTCTGTACAATACTCCAAGTGAGGTCTCACCAGCGCTTTGTACAATACTTCAAGTGAGGTCTCACCAGCGCTCTGTACAATACTCCAAGTGCGGTCCCACCAGCGCTCTGTACAATGCTCCAAGTGAGGTCTCACCAGTGCTCTGTACAATACTCCAAGTGAGGTCTCACCAGCGCTCTGTACAATGCTCCAAGTGAAGTCTCACCAGCGCTCTGTACAATACTCCAACTGAGGTCTCACCAGCGCTGACGTTAATATTGACAGACGCCTACAGGTTAAAAATGTCTCTTTATTCTGTCTATAAATAAACCGACATGCATCATGCTAGGCTGAGGCGATAGAGTGGGATGTGTGGTATTTACCCATTGTTATTACATAACTACCGGTGTTCAAATGTTCATGTTCAGATCAGGTCTATGTAGCGCTGCCGGTGTCTAGCTCAGAGCAGGATTACATAGCGCTGCCGGTGTCTAGCTCAGATCAGGTCTATGTAGCGCTGCCGGTGTCTAGCTCAGAGCAGGTCTATGTAGCGCTGCCGGTGTCTAGTTCAGAGCAGGATTACATAGAGCTGCCGGTATCTAACTCAGAGCAGGTCTATGTAGCGCTGCCGGTGTCCAGCTCAGAGCAGGATTACATAGCGCTGCCGGTGTCTAGCTCAGAGCAGGTCTATGTAGCGCTGCCGGTGTCTAGCTCAGAGCAGGATTACCTAGCGCTGCCGGTGTCTAGCTCAGAGCAGGTCTATGTAGCGCTGCCGGTGTCTAGCTCAGAGCAGGTCTATGTAGCGCTGCCGGTGTCTAGCTCAGAGCAGGTCTATGTAGCGCTGCCGGTGTCTAGCTCAGAGCAGGTCTATGTAGCGCTGCCGGTGTCTAGCTCAGAGCAGGTCTATGTAGCGCTGCCGGTGTCTAGCTCAGATCAGGTCTATGTAGCGCTGCCGGTGTCTAGCTCAGAGCAGGTCTATGTAGCGCTGCCGGTGTTTAGCTCAGAGCAGGATTACATAGCGCTGCCGGTGTCTAGCTCAGATCAGGTCTATGTAGCGCTGCCGGTGTCTAGCTCAGAGCAGGATTACATAGCGCTGCCGGTGTCTAGCTCAGAGCAGGATTACATAGCGCTGCCGGTGTCTAGCCCAGAGCAGAATTACATAGCGCTGCCGGTGTCTAGCTCAGAGCAGGATTACATAGCGCTGCCGGTGTCTAGCTCAGAGCAGGTCTATGTAGCGCTGCCGATGTCTAGCTCAGAGCAGGTCTATGTAGCGCTGCTGGTGTCTAGCTCAGAGCACGTCTATGTAGCGCTGCCGGTGTCTAGCTCAAAGCAGGTCTATGTAGCGCTGCCGGTGTCTAGCTCAGAGCAGGTCTATGTAGCGCTGCCGGTGTCTAGCTCAGAGCAG
The DNA here is from genome assembly GCA_036172795.1 of Pelodytes ibericus. NCBI lineage: Eukaryota > Metazoa > Chordata > Amphibia > Anura > Pelodytidae > Pelodytes > Pelodytes ibericus. Next base: position 51,369,516 of record CM069868.1, on the reverse strand, counting down.
GATTACATAGCGCTGCCGGTGTCTAGCTCAGAGCAGGATTACATAGCACTGCCGGTGTCTAGCTCAGAGCAGGATTACATAGCGCTGCCGGTGTCTAGCTCAGAGCAGGATTACATAGCGCTGCCGGTGTCTAGCTCAGAGCAGGTCTATGTAGCGCTGCCGGTGTCTAGCTCAGATCAGGTCTATGTAGCGCTGCCGGTGTCTAGCTCAGAGCAGGATTACATAGCGCTGCCGCTGTCTAGCTCAGAGCAGGTCTATGTAGCGCTGCCGCTGTCTAGCTCAGAGCAGGTCTATGTAGCGCTGCCGGTGTCTAGCTCAGATTAGGTCTATGTAGCGCTGCCGGTGTCTAGCTCAGAGCAGGTCTATATAGCGCTGCCGGTGTCTAGCTCAGAGCAGGTCTATGTAGCGCTGCCGGTGTCTAGCTCAGAGCAGGTCTATGTAGCGCTGCCGGTGTCTAGCTCAGAGCAGTTCTATGTAGCGCTGCTGGTGTCTAGCTCAGAGCAGGTCTATGTAGCGCTGCCGGTGTCTAGCTCAGATCAGGTCTATGTAGCGCTGCCGGTGTCTAGCTCAGAGCAGGATTACATAGCGCTGCCGCTGTCTAGCTCAGAGCAGGTCTATGTAGCGCTGCCGGTGTCTAGCTCAGAGCAGGTCTATGTAGCGCTGCTGGTGTCTAGCTCAGAGCAGGTCTATGTAGCGCTGCTGGTGTCTAGCTCAGAGCACGTCTATGTAGCGCTGCCAGTGTCTAGCTCAGAGCAGGTCTATGTAGCGCTGCCGGTGTCTAGCTCAGAGCAGGTCTATGTAGCGCTGCCGGTGTCTAGCTCAGAGCAGGTCTATGTAGCGCTGCTAGTGTCTAGCTCAGAGCAGGTCTATGTAGCGCTGCCAGTGTCTAGCTCAGAGCAGGTCTATGTAGCGCTGCCGGTGTCTAGCTCAGAGCAGGATTACATAGCGCTGCCGCTGTCTAGCTCAGAGCAGGTCTATGTAGCGCTGCCGCTGTCTAGCTCAGAGCAGGTCTATGTAGCGCTGCCGGTGTCTAGCTCAGATTAGGTCTATGTAGCGCTGCCGGTGTCTAGCTCAGAGCAGGTCTATATAGCGCTGCCGGTGTCTAGCTCAGAGCAGGTCTATGTAGCGCTGCCGGTGTCTAGCTCAGAGCAGGTCTATGTAGCGCTGCCGGTGTCTAGCTCAGAGCAGGTCTATGTAGCGCTGCTGGTGTCTAGCTCAGAGCAGGTCTATGTAGCGCTGCCGGTGTCTAGCTCAGAGCAGGTCTGTGTAGCGCTGCTAGTGTCTAGCTCAGAGCAGGTCTATGTAGCGCTGCCAGTGTCTAGCTCAGAGCAGGTCTATGTAGCGCTGCCGGTGTCTAGCTCAGAGCAGGATTACATAGCGCTGCCGCTGTCTAGCTCAGAGCAGGTCTATGTAGCGCTGCCGCTGTCTAGCTCAGAGCAGGTCTATGTAGCGCTGCCGGTGTCTAGCTCAGATTAGGTCTATGTAGCGCTGCCGGTGTCTAGCTCAGAGCAGGTCTATATAGCGCTGCCGGTGTCTAGCTCAGAGCAGGTCTATGTAGCGCTGCCGGTGTCTAGCTCAGAGCAGGTCTATGTAGCGCTGCCGGTGTCTAGCTCAGAGCAGGTCTATGTAGCGCTGCTGGTGTCTAGCTCAGAGCAGGTCTATGTAGCGCTGCCGGTGTCTAGCTCAGATCAGGTCTATGTAGCGCTGCCGGTGTCTAGCTCAGAGCAGGATTACATAGCGCTGCCGCTGTCTAGCTCAGAGCAGGTCTATGTAGCGCTGCCGGTGTCTAGCTCAGAGCAGGTCTATGTAGCGCTGCTGGTGTCTAGCTCAGAGCAGGTCTATGTAGCGCTGCTGGTGTCTAGCTCAGAGCACGTCTATGTAGCGCTGCCAGTGTCTAGCTCAGAGCAGGTCTATGTAGCGCTGCCGGTGTCTAGCTCAGAGCAGGTCTATGTAGCGCTGCCGGTGTCTAGCTCAGAGCAGGTCTATGTAGCGCTGCTAGTGTCTAGCTCAGAGCAGGTCTATGTAGCGCTGCCAGTGTCTAGCTCAGAGCAGGTCTATGTAGCGCTGCCAGTGTCTAGCTCAGAGCAGGTCTATGTAGCGCTGCCGGTGTCTAGCTCTGAGCAGGTCTATGTAGCGCTGCTGGTGTCTAGCTCAGATCAGGTCTATGTAGCGCTGCCGGTGTCTAGCTCAGAGCAGGTCTATGTAGCGCTGCTGGTGTCTAGCTCAGAGCAGGTCTATGTAGCGCTGCCAGTGTCTAGCTCAGAGCAGGTCTATGTAGCGCTGCCGGTGTCTAGCTCAGAGCAGGTCTATGTAGCGCTGCTGGTGTCTAGCTCAGATCAGGTCTATGTAGCGCTGCCGGTGTCTAGCTCAGAGCAGGTCTATGTAGCGCTGCTGGTGTCTAGCTCAGAGCAGGTCTATGTAGCGCTGCCGGTGTCTAGCTCAGAGCAGGTCTATGTAGCGCTGCTGGTGTCTAGCTCAGATCAGGTCTATGTAGCGCTGCCGGTGTCTAGCTCAGAGCAGGTCTATGTAGCGCTGCTGGTGTCTAGCTCAGAGCAGGTCTATGTAGCGCTGCCGGTGTCTAGCTCAGAGCAGGTCTATGTAGCGCTGCCGGTGTCTAGCTCAGATCAGGTCTATGTAGCGCTGCTGGTGTCTAGCTCAGAGCAGGATTACATAGCGCTGCCGGTGTCTAGCTCAGAGCAGGATTACATAGCGCTGCCGGTGTCTAGCTCAGAGCAGGATTACATAGCGCTGCTGGTGTCTAGCTCAGAGCAGGGTTACATAGCGCTGCCGGTGTCTAGCTCAGAGCAGGATTACATAGCGCTGCCGCTGTCTAGCTCAGAGCAGGATTACATAGCGCTGCCGGTGTCTAGCTCAGAGCAGGTCTATGTAGCGCTGCCGGTGTCTAGCTCAGAGCAGGTCTATGTAGCGCTGCTGGTGTCTAGCTCAGAGCAGGATTACATAGCGCTGCCGGTGTCTAGCTCAGAGCAGGATTACATAGCGCTGCCGGTGTCTAGCTCAGAGCAGGATTACATAGCGCTGCCGGTGTCTAGTTCAGATCAGGTCTATGTAGCGCTGCCGGTGTCTAGCTCAGAGCAGGATTACATAGCGCTGCCGCTGTCTAGCTCAGAGCAGGATTACATAGCGCTGCCGCTGTCTAGCTCAGAGCAGGATTACATAGCGCTGCCGGTGTCTAGCTCAGAGCAGGATTACATAGCGCTGCCGCTGTCTAGCTCAGAGCAGGATTACATAGCGCTGCCGGTGTCTAGCTCAGATCAGGTCTATGTAGCGCTGCCGGTGTCTAGCTCAGAGCAGGTCTATGTAGCGCTGCCGGTGTCTAGCTCAGAGCAGGATTACATAGCGCTGCCGGTGTCTAGCTCAGAGCAGGATTACATAGCGCTGCTGGTGTCTAGCTCAGATCAGGTCTATGTAGCGCTGCCGGTGTCTAGCTCAGATCAGGTCTATGTAGCGCTGCCGGTGTCTAGCTCAGAGCAGGTCTATGTAGCGCTGCCGGTGTCTAGCTCAGAGCAGGATTACATAGCGCTGCCGGTGTCTAGCTCAGAGCAGGTCTATGTAGTGGATAAAGCCCCTGTTATCTCTCGGACACAGGGGGCACACAGCAGGAAGCAATGCACTCACTCCTTGTCACCCCCCCCCCCCCCCCCGTAACATGCACATCCATAGCATGTTTCATCCACATGTATGAAAGCCTTTTCACGTGACTTTCCCAGGCAGCAGTAACTTGCAGAGCCGGCCCTGGGTATGTGGAATAGATATTGTTTATTATATTTATAATATAATTATTTATATGTGTATTTTCCTCTGAGTGGCAGCAGTGGTGTGATGTTGAGAGGTAGTCATAGTACCTGTTTGTGGAGGGAAAGGCTTAGTCCCTTAGTAATTATACTGGTGGGAGATCACTGCCCCCTCCCCCCCTCCACGGATCTTGTTCAGAGAGGGGCCTGTGTGATCTCTCTGATTTAGTGATCTAAACCCAGGTGAATAGTGCTTCACACACTGAGCTAGCTGTGCAATGAGTATCTGCCTCCAGCAGGCGTGGAGTTAAAGCTTTACTCCAAGTCTTACTTCCCACAATGCAGTGCAGGAACCCAATGTTTTGCTGCGGGCCGCCCTGACCCCATGATGTCACAGTCACATGACGGTGGCTGCTGTTTAACCAGGCCCTCTAGTCAGGCTTCTTTGCATGAAACCTGAGCAGTTCCTGGTCCAGGTCAGCAGACTGCAGGGCTCACACCAGACTCTGACTACCTGACCTGGGAAGGCCTCAGAAACCATCCCCTGGCCTGCTGAGGCCTTCTGCCCAGACCTGGCAAGGCTTCCTGATCTAACTCACCCCTTACCTCCCCCCTCAGCCTGGCAAGGCCTTGTGATAAGGCTCCCGGCCCCCCTTCTTCCTGACCCAGCTAAAGCCTCAGAGAGAAGACAAGTGAAATGTCTGGATAATTAACCCTTTGCTGCTGAAGATCTCCATGCCATCCAGTAATTCTCAGGATGCACGGCTGCTAATTCTTCATTACATGTTAACCATTGCTCCAGAACCTCCAGGGGTGTTACAGGACTCACTAATCGCGACTAGTACATAAGGTAGGGAGAGAGGAGTGCACCATGATAGATAATCCTAGAAAGGCCACAGCAATGATCCAGGGAATATGAGCCAGTATGGGGAAGATGAGAAGGCATTAATGTTATACATTCCTAATGAGTAATTTACAGTAACGCTGTACACAGGAGTGATGATTCCTCGGAGAGGAGGTTTGGATATCAGTCTAGCAGTGGAAGGATGTTACAGCAGGGAGAGAGATGGGCTGAATGCTGCCAATCTGTAAATAACATTACGCTGTAGCTTTACCACTTTTGCTGGGTTGCCGCTCCACTAATCCACTCCACTTCATGGTTTGATTCTGGGGGTGTCATTCTCTCCCATTGCTTGTGGTGTACAGCATGGCGGGTTAGGGTGAATTCAGTGAGCACCCACCTGTCTGATTATTCCCATCCTGCTGCAGTTGGCCTAGAGGATTCTGGGAGATGTAGTTGGATGGCGGCATTTGTATCTCTATATGTAGAAACGTGACGTGAAATCATTAGACCTGTGGATTCAGTCTGGGAATCTGCTTCCTCTTTAGCATCTCCTTGACATTTCCAAGACAAAGTAAGATCTGTCCCCTTGGCCATTCGGGAATTTCGCCCTTTGTGCTCGTCTCTTACCGGCAGAACACATGGAAGGAAATCCACCCCACTGTGACATATGTAAGGCACAGCAAAACAAGGCCGAGGGGTGCAGAGGGAGGCTGCGGACTTTTTGCTTCTTTCAATAACAGGTCTGCATGACAATCCTGGATGAGCCAGCCATGCGGCAGGAGCAGGCCTAGCCTGGATTCATCACTACCGGGGTATAGGTATCCCTGAGGGGGCAGCTCAATCACTGGCAATGAGTAAATACCCGTAACCTCTCTTATCTGCCATGGGGGGGGGGGGGGGGGGCTGAGAGAGGGAGACTGACTACCTGCAGCTGGGTATCTTCCTTTATGACATCAGTTCTCATAACTGAATGATCTGTGTATATTCCATCACACTGTGTTATGAATGCGAATGAGACCGTGTGCTTGTGACATATGACTAACACGCACATGTATGTTTTTTCCTAGGTGACCACGTGTTGGTCATCATGGGCGATATGAAAACCCCTGACTTCGATGATCTCTTGGCCGCGTTTGATATTCCTGACATGGATGCCAATGAGGCCATCACCTCTGGTCCTGAGGATGATGGAGAAGAGGAAGTGAAGCCGGTGGTGGTGGGAGAGACTGGGGGTGTTGAGCACGGGCTTCCCCATGGCGATATTACTGCTGTAAGCGTCATAGTGAAGAACACTGTATGTCCCGAGCAGCTAGATCCACTGGATGTTCACAGCAAGGAAAGTCCAGGCCTTGGGCCTCGACTCCTGCACAATGGTTTTAATAGCCCTGATGTCATCCGATCTTCTGCTTCCAATGGAGCAGAGGGCTGGATCCCCAGGCCCAAGGCGGTGAAGCCTATTGATTTATTTACTGACTTTGCTTCAGTGGACGATGCCATAGACAGCAATGCAACAGACTTAATTGACAGGCCACGAGATACTAAACCAAAAGAGAGGCCAATCTACGAGTCCCCTGATCCTGTGCTATGTCCTTCACCTGTAGGTTCCTTGGTGGAAAGGGTTACTCCCCAAGCGTTTCACAATGGTAAGATTAATGCTGATGGTGTATCTCTAGGACTGTGCTTGGGAACTCCCTCAGTTAGGGAGGAGTCTGTTGACAAGAGGACGGGGAGTGCGTGTGTTCAGATGGATGCACTTCCAAAGGACTGTCCACTGGAACATGTAAAATCAGTGACTGTTCACTACCCCAAAGAGGTCCCTTCCATTTCTACTTGGACAGCACCAGTTTCCAAAGCCCAGAGTGACACTGATGATATCCCTACGAAAGAGAGTACCGAGAACGATCCTGAGGGTACATTTCTCAAGAGCCCTATAGATCCCGTGCCAGTAATGGATCTCTCAGAAGCCCAAGCAGATGTGAAAACCATCCCAGTAACTGCTGGTGTGGGTCTAAAAGAGGAGCCATGCTGGAGCCCAAAAAGTCTCTCCAGTGAGGTGGAGGACGAAGACGGCATCAGCTCCCCATCTTCAAACTCCTCGAGACCACTCAAAGTCCGGATCAAGACTGTAAAGACACAGTCAGGGAGCATCACGAGAACCGTCACAAGGGTCTCTTCCAATTCCGACACAGTTTCTACCATGCACATTGCAGAGGAATCCCCCCAAGAAACAGTCTCTGAACCCCACCAGGAACCGACAGGAGACACAAAAACAGAAGTCACACCGCCCCCCATGAAGGAGAAATCTGACCTCCCCAGCCCTGGCAAGGTGGAAGCGTCTCAGATTGTTAAAGTGCAGTTAGGTAATGGAGTCAAACTGAAGGGGTCAGTGATGCCCCTCTCCACTATTCAGAGTGCTAGCAGCGTGATGTTAATGGCTGCCAGCGTAGCACAGCAGAAAGCGGTGGTCATGCCTTCCAAGGCCAACAAAGTTATGACCAAGAACATCATTCACCTGGTGCAGCAGCCGCTCTCTGGCACGGCCTCTCTGAGTAATGTCAACCTGGGTAGTCAGGTGTCCTCTACCACCACGGTCACCACCACAGCCAGTCCCCAGCGCAATGCTACCGTGTTGATGGTACAGTCTCAGAAGCCATCGCCTGCTGTTGCCGGCACAGTCATTTCCCGGACACAGTCCAGCCTTGTGGAGACCTTCAACAAGATCCTGAACAGCAAGAACCTTCTGCCAACGTACAAGCCAAACCTCAGCCCGCCAGTGGAGTCCAGTCTGAGCCTTCCTGTCTTCGGTTTCCGCTGCTTAGAGTGTGGGGACTCTTTCGCTCTAGAGAAGAGTCTGGCTAGACACTATGATCGGCGAAGCATGAGGATCGAGGTGACATGTAACCACTGTACCAAACGCCTTGTCTTCTTTAACAAGTGCAGCTTGCTCCTCCATGCCCGCAAACACAAGGACAACGGCCTGGTCATGCAGTGCTCACACCTGGTCATGAGGCCAATTGCCCTTGAACAGATGATTGGGCAGCCTGATGTCACGCCTCTGGTTTCAGTGGCAGTCCTGACGCCAGGAAAGGCCGCTACCCCAAGCCCTGCACAGGATGCAGCGGCGCCAGCTAGTGCCAGCAGTGAGTCAGCTATCCTGCCTGGAAACGGTGATCAAACCATTTATTCCACGTTCAGGTGCCTGGAGTGCAAGGAGCAGTGTAAGAATAAGACCGGGCTTGCTCAACACTTCCAGCAGCCAGGAGGAACGGCTGCCTCTGGCAGTACAGTAAGTGCCCCAGAGACAGGTCTGAGCACGATGTATAATCAATGTGAGAGCTGTGCAGGCAGCAGGTGTGATGGGCTGAGCATGCAGCGGGTGTGATGGGCAGAGCATGCAGCGGGTGTGATGGGCAGAGCGTGCAGCGGGTGTGATGGGCAGAGCGTGCAGCGGGTGTGATGGGCTGGGCGTGCAGAGGGGGTGATGGGCTGAGCATGCAGAGGGGGTGGTGGGCTGAGCATGCAGCGGGTGTGATGGGCAGAGCGTGCAGCGGGTGTGATGGGCAGAGCGTGCAGCGGGTGTGATGGGCAGAGCGTGCAGCGGGTGTGATGGGCTGGGCGTGCATGATGGGCTAAGCGTGCAGAGGGGGTGATGGGCTGAGCATGCAGAGGGGGTGATGGGCTGAGCATGCAGCGGGTGTGATGGGCAGAGCGTGCAGCGGGTGTGATGGGCTGGGCGTGCATGATGGGCTAAGCGTGCAGAGGGGGTGATGGGCTGAGCATGCAGAGGGGGTGATGGGCTGAGCATGCAGAGGGGGTGATGGGCTGAGCATGCAGAGGGGGTGATGGGCAGAGCGTGCAGCGGGTGTGATGGGCTGGGCGTGCATGATGGGCTAAGCGTGCAGAGGGGGTGATGGGCTGAGCATGCAGAGGGGGTGATGGGCTGTATGAGCGTGCACAAGGTGTGATGGGCTGTGCGAGCGTGCAGCGGGTGTGATGGGCTGCAGGGGAGGATTAGGGTTATCAGTGCATGATTGGTATTTTGTCTTCCAGGTATGCTCTCTCTGTCCCATGATGATGCCTAATCGCTGCAGCTTTGAAGCTCACCAGCGGATGCACAAGCAGAGCCCCCCTCATGTGTGTCCTGAGTGTGGGGGTAACTTCCGCATCGAGAACTTCCATACTCACCTGAAGGAGAACTGTCTGCACTTCTCCCGCAGGATCGGGTACCGGTACGGCCATCCCCACTCTATATTATACCATGTACCATGTGCAGCTAATCAACTGCGGTATATACTAAATAAGGTCAATAACAACAATATGAAACATGGTATCCCAGCATGCTTTGTACCATGCAGTCATGAAGGCAAATGTGTTGTCTCTTCATTCTCTCTATTCACAGGCTGCTGTCTCTTCATTCTCTCTATTCACATCCTGCTATCTCTTCATTCTCTCTATTGACGGGCTGCTGTCTCTTCATTCTCTCTATTGACGGGCTGCTGTCTCTTCATTCTCTCTATTGACGGGCTGCTGTCTCTTCATTCTCTCTATTGACAGGCTGCTGTCTCTTCATTATCTCTATTGACAGGCTGCTGTCTCTTCATTCTCTCTATTGACAGGCTGCTGTCTCTTCATTCTCTCTATTGACGGGCTGCTGTCTCTTCATTCTCTCTATTGACAGGCTGCTGTCTCTTCATTCTCTCTATTCACAGGCTGCTGTATCTTCATTCTCTCTATTGACGGGCTGCTGTCTCTTCATTATCTCTATTGACAGGCTGCTGTCTCTTCATTATCTCTATTGACAGGCTGCTGTCTCTTCATTCTCTCTATTGACGGGCTGCTGTCTCTTCATTCTCTCTATTGACAGGCTGCTGTCTCTTCATTCTCTCTATTCACAGGCTGCTGTATCTTCATTATCTCTATTCACATCCTGCTATCTCTTCATTCTCTCTATTGACGGGCTGCTGTCTCTTCATTATCTCTATTGACAGGCTGCTGTCTCTTCATTCTCTCTATTGACAGGCTGCTGTCTCTTCATTCTCTCTATTGACGGGCTGCTGTCTCTTCATTATCTCTATTGACAGGCTGCTGTCTCTTCATTATCTCTATTGACAGGCTGCTGTCTCTTCATTCTCTCTATTCACAGGCTGCTGTCTCTTCATTCTCTCTATTCATTGGCTGCTGTCTTTTTATTCTCTCTATTCACAGGCTGCTGTCTCTTCATTCTCTCTATTGACGGCTGCTGTCTCTTCATTATCTCTATTGACAGGCTGCTGTCTCTTCATTCTCTCTATTGACGGGCTGCTGTCTCTTCATTATCTCTATTGACATGCTGCTATATCTTCATTCTCTCTAATCACAGGCTGCTGTCTCTTCATTCTCTCTATTCACAGGCTGCTGTCTTTTTATTCTCTCTATTACACGCTGCTGTCTCTTCATTCTCTCTATTGACAGGCTGCTGTCTCTTCATTCTCTCTATTGACGGGCTGCTATCTCTTCATTATCTCTATTGACAGGCTGCTGTCTCTTCATTCTCTCTATTGACGGGCTGCTGTCTCTTCATTCTCTCTATTGACGGGCTGCTGTCTCTTCATTCTCTCTATTGACGGGCTGCTGTCTCTTCATTCTCTCTATTGACGGGCTGCTGTCTCTTCATTCTCTCTATTGACGGGCTGCTGTCTCTTCATTCTCTCTATTGACGGGCTGCTGTCTCTTCATTATCTCTTTTGACGGGCTGCTGTCTCTTCATTATCTCTTTTGACGGGCTGCTGTCTCTTCATTCTCTCTATTGACGGGCTGCTGTCTCTTCATTCTCTCTATTCACAGGCTGCTGTCTCTTCATTATCTCTATTGACGGGCTGCTGTCTCTTCATTATCTCTATTGACGGGCTGCTGTCTCTTCATTCTCTCTATTGACGGCTGCTGTCTCTTCATTCTCTCTATTCACAGGCTGCTGTCTTTTTATTCTCTCTATTACACGCTGCTGTCTCTTCATTCTCTCTATTGACAGGCTGCTGTCTCTTCATTCTCTCTATTGACGGGCTGCTATCTCTTCATTATCTCTATTGACAGGCTGCTGTCTCTTCATTCTCTCTATTGACGGGCTGCTGTCTCTTCATTCTCTCTATTGACGGGCTGCTGTCTCTTCATTATCTCTATTGACGGGCTGCCGTCTCTTCATTCTCTCTATTGACGGGCTGCTGTCTCTTCATTCTCTCTATTGACGGGCTGCTATCATCTCTTGTAGGTGTCAGAGCTGCGCAGTGGTTTTTGGAGGGGTGAATTCCATCAAGTCCCACATCCAGACGTCTCACTGTGAGGTGTTTCATAAGTGCCCTATCTGCCCCATGGCATTTAAATCTGCCCCCAGCGCTCATGCTCACATATTTACCCAGCACCCAGGATTCAGCAACCAGCAGGCCAAGTACGTAATGGTGGAGAGTGCGGGCAGGACTGCTCCAGAGTGTGATCTGTGAACCTTCCTGTCTTCTTCTTCTCAGGATGATCTATAAATGTGCCATGTGTGATACCGTCTTTACGCACAAGCCTCTGCTCTGCTCCCACCTGGACCACTCACACTTTGACCAGCAGCTGGGTAATCAGAGGGTCAGCGTGTTTAAATGCCCAGACTGCCCACTCCTCTTCGCACAGAAGCGCACCATGCTGGAGCATCTGAAGGTAGTGTGCTGGATGCTGGGCATTATAGTCAGGGATTTTACTGGCTGGGGACGTAGCTGTTTATAACTGATTCTCAGGTGCAGTGTGTGATGTTGACTCACCCTCTGGGTTTTCTTTGCAGACCACCCACAACAGTCTAGTTAAGGAAGACCCCCCTCAGACTCCGGAGCTTCTCACTCCTAAGCCAGAGCCAATGGAGGTCCCGGTGACCAAGCAGCAGGAACCAGAGCAGGAACCAGAGCCTGAGCCAGAACCAGAGGTAGAAGAGTCTTCATCCTCTGACCCACCCAGCTCCCCCGAGGTGCGCAAGAAAGGGAAGACGAAGGAGGCGCGGAAAACAGATGGGCCGCGGCAGAGGAGTAACTGCTGGACCTGCGGCATCTGTCATGCCTGGTTCCCAGAGAGGGAGGAGTATGTGATTCATATGAAGAAAGAACATGGAAAGGTGAGCAGTGGGTGACAAGTAGGGGGCAATACAGGTGGCTGTGGCATCTTATGCTCTCCTTGGACTGATCTAAGGGAGGAGTGGGATAGAAGTCAGTCACAGGGCGGCACAGGAAGATGGACATCAGTGACAGGAAGTTGGGTGTCAGTCACAGGGTAGCACAGGAAGATGGACATCAGTGACAGGAAGCTGGGTGTCAGTCACAGGGTAGCACAGGACGATTTACATCAGTGACAGGAAGCTGGGTGTCAGTCACAGGGTAGCACAGGACGATTTACATCAGTGACAGGAAGCTGGGTGTCAGTCACAGGGTAGCACAGGAAGATGGACATCAGTGACAGGAAGCTGGGTGTCAGTCACAGGGTAGCACAGGAAGATGGACATCAGTGACAGGAAGCTGGGTGTCAGTCACAGGGCGGCACGGGAAGATGGACATCAGTGACAGGAAGCTGGGTGTTAGTCACAGGGTAGCACAGGAAGATGGACATCAGTGACAGGAAGCTGGGTGTCAGTCACAGGGTAGCACAGGACGATTTACATCAGTGACAGGAAGCTGGGTGTTAGTCACAGGGTAGCACAGGAAGATGGACATCAGTGACAGGAAGCTGGGTGTCAGTCACAGGGCGGCACAGGAAGATGGACATCAGTGACAGGAAGCTGGGTGTCAGTCACAGGGCGGCACAGGAAGATGGACATCAGTGACAGGAAGCTGGGTGTCAGTCACAGGGTAGCACAGGAAGATGAACATCAGTGACAGGAAGCTGGGTGTCAGTCACAGGGTAGAACAGGAAGATGGACATCAGTGACAGGAAGCTGGGTGTCAGTCACAGGGCGGCACAGGAAGATGGACATCAGTGACAGGAAGCTGGGTGTCAGTCACAGGGCGGCACAGGAAGATGGACATCAGTGACAGGAAGCTGGGTGTCAGTCACAGGGTAGCACAGGAAGATGGACATCAGTGACAGGAAGCTGGGTGTCAGTCACAGGGTAGCACAGGAAGATGGACATCAGTGACAGGAAGCTGGGTGTCAGTCACAGGGTAGCACAGGAAGATGGACATCAGTGACAGGAAGCTGGGTGTCAGTCACAGGGTAGCACAGGAAGATGGACATCAGTGACAGGAAGCTGGGTGTCAGTCACAGGGTAGCACAGGAAGATGGACATCAGTGACAGGAAGCTGGGTGTCAGTCACAGGGCGGCACAGGAAGATGGACATCAGTGACAGGAAGCTGGGTGTCAGTCACAGGGTAGCACAGGACGATTTACATCAGTGACAGGAAGCTGGGTGTCAGTCACAATGTAGCACAGGACGATTTACATCAGTGACAGGAAGCTTGGTGTCAGTCACAGGGTAGCACAGGAAGATGGACATCAGTGACAGGAAGCTGGGTGTCAGTCACAGGGCGGCACAGGAAGATGGACATCAGTGACAGGAAGCTGGGTGTCAGTCACAGGGCGGCACAGGAAGATGGACATCAGTGACAGGAAGCTGGGTGTCAGTCACAGGGTAGCACAGGAAGCTGGGTGTTAGTCACAGGGTAGCACAGGAAGATTTACATCAGTGACAGGAAGCTGGGTGTCAGTCACAGGGTAGCACAGGAAGATGGACATCAGTGACAGGAAGCTGGGTGTCAGTCACAGGGCGGCACAGGAAGATGGACATCAGTGACAGGAAGCTGGGTGTCAGTCACAGGGCGGCACAGGAAGATGGACATCAGTGACAGGAAGCTGGGTGTCAGTCACAGGGTAGCACAGGAAGATGGACATCAGTGACAGGAAGCTGGGTGTCAGTCACAGGGTAGCACAGGAAGATGGACATCAGTGACAGGAAGCTGGGTGTCAGTCACAGGGCGGCACGGGAAGATGGACATCAGTGACAGTAAGCTGGGTGTCAGTCACAGGGTAGCACAGGAAGATGGACATCAGTGACAGGAAGCTGGGTGTCAGTCACAGGGTAGCACAGGAAGATGGACATCAGTGACAGGAAGCTGGGTGTCAGTCACAGGGTAGCACAGGAAGATGGACATCAGTGACAGGAAGCTGGGTGTCAGTCACAGGGTAGCACAGGAAGATGGACATCAGTGACAGGAAGCTGGGTGTCAGTCACAGGGTAGCACAGGAAGATGGACATCAGTGACAGGAAGCTGGGTGTCAGTCACAGGGTAGCACAGGAAGATGGACATCAGTGACAGGAAGCTGGGTGTCAGTCACAGGGTAGCACAGGACGATTTACATCAGTGACAGGAAGCTGGGTGTCAGTCACAGGGTAGCACAGGACGATTTACATCAGTGACAGGAAGCTGGGTGTCAGTCACAGGGCGGCACGGGAAGATGGACATCAGTGACAGGAAGCTGGGTGTAAGTCACAGGGCGGCACGGGAAGATGGACATCAGTGACAGGAAGCTGGGTGTCAGTCACAGGGTAGCACAGGAAGATGGACATCAGTGACAGGAAGCTGGGTGTCAGTCACAGGGCGGCACGGGAAGATGGACATCAGTGACAGTAAGCTGGGTGTCAGTCACAGGGCGGCACGGGAAGATGGACATCAGTGACAGGAAGCTGGGTGTCAGTCACAGGGTAGCACAGGAAGATGGACATCAGTGACAGGAAGCTGGGTGTCAGTCACAGGGTAGCACAGGAAGATGGACATCAGTGACAGGAAGCTGGGTGTCAGTCACAGGGTAGCACAGGAAGATGGACATCAGTGACAGGAAGCTGGGTGTCAGTCACAGGGTAGCACAGGAAGATGGACATCAGTGACAGGAAGCTGGGTGTCAGTCACAGGGTAGCACAGGAAGATGGACATCAGTGACAGGAAGCTGGGTGTCAGTCACAGGGTAGCACAGGAAGATGGACATCAGTGACAGGAAGCTGGGTGTCAGTCACAGGGTAGCACAGGACGATTTACATCAGTGACAGGAAGCTGGGTGTCAGTCACAGGGTAGCACAGGACGATTTACATCAGTGACAGGAAGCTGGGTGTCAGTCACAGGGCGGCACGGGAAGATGGACATCAGTGACAGGAAGCTGGGTGTAAGTCACAGGGCGGCACGGGAAGATGGACATCAGTGACAGGAAGCTGGGTGTCAGTCACAGGGTAGCACAGGAAGATGGACATCAGTGACAGGAAGCTGGGTGTCAGTCACAGGGTAGCACAGGAAGATGGACATCAGTGACAGGAAGCTGGGTGTCAGTCACAGGGTAGCACAGGAAGATGGACATCAGTGACAGGAAGCTGGGTGTCAGTCACAGGGTAGCACAGGAAGATGGACATCAGTGACAGGAAGCTGGGTGTCAGTCACAGGGCGGCACAGGAAGATGGACATCAGTGACAGGAAGCTGGGTGTCAGTCACAGGGTGGCACAGGAAGATGGACATCAGTGACAGGAAGCTGGGTGTCAGTCACAGGGCGGCACAGGAAGATGGACATCAGTGACAGGAAGCTGGGTGTCAGTCACAGGGCGGCACAGGAAGATGGACATCAGTGACAGGAAGCTGGGTGTCAGTCACAGGGCGGCACAGGAAGATGGACATCAGTGACAGGAAGCTGGGTGTCAGTCACAGGGTAGCACAGGAAGATGGACATCAGTGACAGGAAGCTGGGTGTCAGTCACAGGGTAGCACAGGAAGATGGACATCAGTGACAGGAAGCTGGGTGTCAGTCACAGGGTAGCACAGGAAGATGGACATCAGTGACAGGAAGCTGGGTGTCAGTCACAGGGTAGCACAGGAAGATGGACATCAGTGACAGGAAGCTGGGTGTCAGTCACAGGGTAGCACAGGACGATTTACATCAGTGACAGGAAGCTGGGTGTCAGTCACAGGGTAGCACAGGAAGATGGACATCAGTGACAGGAAGCTGGGTGTCAGTCACAGGGCGGCACAGGAAGATGGACATCAGTGACAGGAAGCTGGGTGTCAGTCACAGGGTGGCACAGGAAGATGGATGTGCGGCTTAGGGAGATGGGCAGTACCCACAGGGTGTTACAGGGATATGGGTGGCACAGAGGGTTAGGGGTCACATACAGGGAGATGTGGGTCCGTCAATGGGCAGGGGTGGATAGGGTGTCAGTCACAGGGTCAGACAGTGGAAGTGGCGGGCAGGGTGTAATGATCCTTTTCTTCCTGCTTCTCTCAGTCTGTGAAGAAGTTTCCATGCCGACTCTGTGAACGATCGTTTTGTTCAGCACCCAGCTTGCGGCGTCACGTCCGTGTCAATCATGAGGGTATTAAACGCGTGTACCCATGCCGGTGAGTGTACAAGCTGTCCCCTGTGTACACTCATATTAAATGTATGTTACCACCTGCCAGACCATTGCCCATCATGTAACATGAAGCTCTAGATCCAGGGCCGTTGTGCTGTGCTACTGACCCTTACTGTGTCGGCCCACCCTGCCCATTTATCTAGCTATAGACTAACTCTCCTTGGACATGGCATCATATTCCAAAACCATAATGAATGTTCTGTTCTCCCCAGATACTGCACGGTAGGTAAGAGGACATTTAGCAGCCGCCTCATCCTGGAGAAGCACATCCAGGTCAGACACGGGATGAAGGTCACCGACCAGACCCAGAGTCAGGAGATCCTGGTGTCCCGGAACGGAGGACGCTCACAGGTACACTAAACTAGCTCTGCTGCTAGAGGCAAGACAGCGTACTGCGCTACTACCGGGGAAGCATAATATCCTAACAAGTATTCCATGTTACTGTCCGTCTGCATTGTGATAAAGTGGTATCTCCCGGCTGCACTTTATGGATAGTTAGTACGTGCTACCTTCACATATTGCCCATGAAACCCACATTTCACCTGGTACACAGCTTGCCTTGAGATTGCCCCACATCATGTATTACTGGAAATATTTAGTAATTATCCAGTATATCCTTGCAACCGGCTTTCATTCAGGTCATGGTAGAAAATAAATGACCAGAACCACAATTCAATGCACAAATGAAGAGTAAGACTGGTACCAACAGGATCCATTTCAAACACGGGATCTCATGATCTATACAGTCAACTTGTACAACATCATGTCTACATTACCTACATTCAACTTGGAAATGAGCGAATCCTTTATTGCAGTGCTGACGGCAGAGATAAATCATAGTAATGGTCCAAGAGAAGCAGGTGTCCCACATACATTGCAGTATAATATATGTATGCTTTACACTGGGGAAATAGATTAGAGGAGCTGAGCCACACAGCGGGTTTAGGGGGTGATTATTGGGCAAGCTTTGGCCCGATAGCTTATCATGTTCATTTACGTTTACTCTGTAGGCCTCATCCAAGAAACGGAAGTTATCCTCAGATGAGTCTGGGAGCGACGAGCCCAAAAAACCTAAGCCAGCCCCCCAGAAACATAAGCGATCCTTCCAGTGCCGGGCATGCGGCTACAAGACCGGTAGCCTTGCAGACTTCCGCCAACATATTCCCCAACACTGCACAGACGAGAATTCCCACCAGTGCAGGGAGTGCGGACTGTGCTTCACCTCCCCAGGATCTCTGAAACGTCACCGCATCATGACACACAAAATGAAGGGAGCCACGGCAGAGGAGGAGTCCGAGCCTCCACAGAAAGCAGAAGGGTCTGCAGACGGCAAGCTCTCCTGCCAAGTGTGCAACAAGAGTTTCGACAGCCAGCTGAATCTGAACACTCACTTCCGAACTCATGGCATGGCATTCATTAAACAGCGGCAGAGTGGCGGTACTGAGAATTGAGAGCGGCTCCCTCTAGTCATGCCAGATACTGACACCCCCGCCTCTCTAAACTAAACTCAATCTACCCTACCTGCTCCAGAAAGAGATTGGCAAATGGAGCCAGGACTGGCAAGAGCTGCCGGGACAAACCCAACAAGGTGCCTTACTAGTGTTCCAACCCCAGGAAACACAGCCCATCCCTGAATAAAGAAACACAGGGGGCTTGTGTTACAAGGATGATTACCCAGGCAATGATGATATCATCTCTCTGCTGCTGCCGTGTGTGGGAGAAGGAGAGGGTGAGGTGTCACATGCAGTACCCATGGATCAGGTATCGAATATGGAGCCGGTGTTACTCCAGGTTACACGCTGTACCACTAAAACAAGTTATACGGACAAATCTTATAAATATGTAAAATACATTTTATTATAAATATATATATATTTTTGTGCACATGATTTTTAGATAACTAGACCAGGTTAGGAAGAAAAAAAAAAATCCCATTTGGGCACATTATTATTTATAATGGGTTACGTGATCTGGTAACCCCCGCCACCGATACCTTATTAGTGTCGCATGCTCTGAAAGATGGAGTGTTTTCTTTAATGACGAGGCAAAGAACTGCTGGCGCTAGCGGCCTCCAGACGCATGGCGGTTATTGAATGTGGACTGTTTTAGCTGCAGGGCAGAGCTGTGTTATATCTTTGCTTGGAACTCACTCAGCTTTCTATCAAATAAACGAAATTGTTTGCAAATGCCATGTTATGGTCTTGTGTGCATGCATTGGTAGAGAAACATACAGAGCAAATACCCAGGACTGCTCACTGACCGGTGGGAGATGGTGGCACTATAACCATGACCAGGCATCTCGCTCCCTGATCTCGCTCCCTGGCTCATGCCTGCTGAGTTATGAGATTTATTCATTCAAAGGTAAGGCCAAAGTAGCCCCAATTCAGTTGAACCTGCCCACTTTGTCCTTAAGTTTGAAATTGCCTGCAGTTCCCTCTTTCATGATTAAGCCCTATGTTTTGTTCCTCTAGGGAGGCTGGGTTGCCGTCTTACCGGGGGTGCCGCTGGGATACTGTCTTACCGGGTGTGAGGTTGGGGTGCCGTCTTACCGGGGATGCCGTCTTACCGGGTGTGAGGTTGGGGTGCCGTCTTACCGGGGATGCCGTCTTACCGGGGGTGCCGCTGGGGTGCAGTCTTACTGGGTGTGAGGCTGGGATGCCGTCTTACCTGGTGTGCCGCTGGGGTGCAGTCTTACTGGGTGTGAGGCTGGGATGCCGTCTTACCTGGTGTGCCGCTGGGGTGCAGTCTTACTGGGTGTGAGGCTGGGATGCCGTCTTACCCGGTGTGCCGCTGGGGTGCAGTCTTACCGGGTGTGCCGCTGGGGTGCAGTCTTACCAGGTGTGAGGCTGGGATGCCATCTTACCGGGTGTGCCGCTGGGGTGCAGTCTTACCGGGTGTGCCGCTGGGGTGCAGTCTTACCGGGTGTAGTCTTACCAGGTGTGAGGCTGGGATGCCATCTTACCGGGTGTGCTGCTGGGGTGCAGTCTTACTGGGTGTGAGGCTGGGATGCCATCTTACCGGGTGTGCCGCTGGGGTGCAGTCTTACTGGGTGTGAGGCTGGGATGCCGTCTTACCTGGTGTGCCGCTGGGGTGCAGTCTTACTGGGTGTGAGGCTGGGATGCCGTCTTACCCGGTGTGCCGCTGGGGTGCAGTCTTACCGGGTGTGCCGCTGGGGTGCAGTCTTACCAGGTGTGAGGCTGGGATGCCATCTTACCGGGTGTGCCGCTGGGGTGCAGTCTTACCGGGTGTGCCGCTGGGGTGCAGTCTTACCGGGTGTAGTCTTACCAGGTGTGAGGCTGGGATGCCATCTTACCGGGTGTGCTGCTGGGGTGCAGTCTTACTGGGTGTGAGGCTGGGATGCCATCTTACCGGGTGTGCCGCTGGGGTGCAGTCTTACCAGGTGTGAGGCTGGGATGCCATCTTACCGGGTGTGCTGCTGGGGTGCAGTCTTACCAGGTGTGAGGCTGGGATGCCATCTTACCGGGTGTGCCGCTGGGGTGCAGTCTTACCAGGTGTGAGGCTGGGATGCCATCTTACCGGGTGTGCCGCTGGGGTGCAGTCTTACCAGGTGTGAGGCTGGGATGCCATCTTACCGGGTGTGCTGCTGGGGTGCAGTCTTACTGGGTGTAAGGCTGGGATGCCATCTTACCGGGTGTGCCGCTGGGGTGCAGTCTTACCAGGTGTGAGGCTGGGATGCCATCTTACCGGGTGTGCCGCTGGGGTGCAGTCTTACCAGGTGTGAGGCTGGGATGCCATCTTACCGGGTGTGCCGCTGGGGTGCAGTCTTACCAGGTGTGAGGCTGGGATGCCATCTTACCGGGTGTGCCGCTGGGGTGCAGTCTTACCAGGTGTGAGGCTGGGATGCCATCTTACCGGGTGTGCCGCTGGGGTGCAGTCTTACCAGGTGTGAGGCTGGGATGCCATCTTACCGGGTGTGCCGCTGGGGTGCAGTTTTACCAGGTGTGAGGCTGGGATGCCATCTTACCGGGTGTGCCGCTGGGGTGCAGTCTTACCGGGTGTGCCGCTGGGATGCCGTCTTACTGCATATATGTTATTTCTAGGATTGCCAGTCATGTGATTATTATCTATACTGTACATTGAGGATGTTTATCATACATGCATTATGGAGAGCAGCATTTATTTAATTTAGGAAAATCTCACCTACAACAAGCAATTCTATTCTATAAGTGGAGCAGACACTCGTACTCCAGGGCTGGATTACATAGTACAGTGACCGCGGCCCTAGAGGACACAAAACAACAGCGACTCTTCGGACATTCTGCTCATATATCTTTATCGTTTCTATCCTGCACCCTCTGCTTTATGACGTTTTGAAATGTTTCACATTCAGAGTTCTTTGATTTTAAATAATAATCTCTGTTTCTCGCTATTATCTTTCAGTCTTCTAATTGCTTCCACAGTCTTTCATGAGTTCAAATGCCGTGTTCATCCAGACAGTCATCCCCCAGCACTGAGGACCTACTTTATAGAGGCTTGGGACCCTATGAATTGCTTTACTGACCATTGTGGAAGATGCCTGACTGATGAACTGTGTGCATGCGCAATTTTGGCTTCTAATGCAGACTCATGGGAAATGTAGTTCCTGTTGATTCTGCTTTCGTTTAATAGATCGTTAATATGCGCACTGTTCAACATCATATGAAATTGCATTGCAGACGCAGACCGTGTCAGTAAATCAATTCAAACAGCACATTCTGCGACACAACTGAGCCGAGCAATCAGGAATGTATTAGGGTTTGGGGACTCCCCCCCAAGTTAATTATTGGCTCAGTGTTGGTTTAGTTGTCCTCGAAGGTCCTTTCTGTCGCCCACTACCTGCTTCCTACAGAAACATGGCAGCTACCAGTCAGAGGATAGACTGGCATGTCTTATCAAACAGACCTGCAGTGTATCCTCATACTACGGACTACTAACTGCTTCCAAATCACCATCACAAGTGGAAACTTTTTTTTTATTGTCCTTTTAAAATATGACTCCTCTTTGCATTCCCATAAATTAAAGATCAGCACTTGTCTGATTTATACATCTTCCGGGATGATGCTATCACTTCAGACAATAACTTTTAATCAGTGTTTTACACATTCCATTACAGCAGTGACTAGAGATCATATTCAAGGCACAGAGATCCATATTCCAGTGATCGGCATCCAGACAGAGATCCATATTCCAGTGATCGGCATCCAGACAGAGAGATCCATATCCCAGTGATCAGCATCCAGACAGGGAGATCCACAATCCAGTGATCAGCATCCAGACAGAGAGATCCATAATCCAGTGATCAGCATTCAGGCAGAGATCCATATCCCAGTGATCAGCATCCAGAAATAGAGATCCATATTGCAGTGATCAGCATCCAGGCAGAGAGATCCATGATCCAGTGATCAGCATCCAGGCAGAGAGATCCATATTCCAGTGATCAGCATCCAGAAATAGAGATCCATATTCCAGTGATCAGCATCCAGACAGAGAGATCCATAATCCAGTGATCAGCATCCAGACAGAGAGATCCATAATCCAGTGATCAGCATCCAGGCAGAGATCCATATTCCAGTGATCAGCATCCAGAAATAGAGATCCATATTGCAGTGATCAGCATCCAGGCAGAGAGATCCATATTCCAGTGATCGGCATCCAGGCGGAGAGATCCATATTCCAGTGATCGCCATCCAGGCAGAGAGATCCATGATCCAGTGATCGGCATCCAGACAGAGAGATCCATATTGCAGTGATCGGCATCCAGACAGAGAGATCCATATTCCTGTGATCGGCATCCAGACAGAGAGATCCATATTCCTGTGATCGGCATCCAGGCAGAGAGATCCATATTCCAGTGATCAGCATCCAGACAGAGAGATCCAGGATCACTAGCCAAGATCTTGGGGTTCAAATCTGCCAAATAAAGCAGGTTTGTCATTAAACTTTTATATTCTGTTTATTTAGTGGATAGTAGCAAGCTATCCTTATTAGCACTATGGTAGGACATACTGCATGTGGAACACTACAGGTAAGGGAGCTGAATTGTAAAGCAGGGGTCTCATGGATCAAACCTTAGTAAAAGCAGGTTTATTTTATTTACTGAATAGATTTATCCTCATGACCTTTGTATTGGTCTGCTGAGGGGCTAACAAAGTATAGATAAGCTGACTGCAAACCAGATATATGTGGGATCAAATCTGAATAGTTCCAATATTGTTATTAAACCAGCCTATTACAGGAGAGCTTTATTATCATTAATACAAATAAAATGAGTGCTTCAGAGTAGCCCTTCTAGTGGGAGAGGTAACATCTAACCCTCTGAATCCAAACTGGGATGTATTAGACTATCCTTTTGGGGTGAACAGACCCCAAAGCCCAGTTCACACATAGATCTCACATGTTTCCAGTGAATAATGTACAGTGGAGAATCATCGCACCCAACATACAACATAAAACAAAAACAAAAAGTATTCCTACAAAGCCCCAGAATACTTTAACCTCTGTGCTTGATGACTTAGTAATTAGAGAGTCTCCTATAAAGCTCGTGAGGTTTCCCATTTGTCAATCTCTAGACAGCATTTAATACACACAGACATGGGATATGCACAG
This sequence comes from Pelodytes ibericus, assembly GCA_036172795.1. Lineage (NCBI taxonomy): Eukaryota > Metazoa > Chordata > Amphibia > Anura > Pelodytidae > Pelodytes > Pelodytes ibericus. The sequence continues at coordinate 51,346,928 of CM069868.1, read as the reverse complement.
TTCACTAACACATGCTTTCTGGTCATTGATTACAGCTACAAAGAAAAACGTGACCAGTGCGCTTCAACCAACACTACACACACTTATATTTACCCTTAGAACAAGTATGTATCTTGCAGTGTTGTACAAAGGGAATATGAAAAATAAAAGAATAAAACACACAATAGTGTAATATATCAAAGAAAAAGTGAAATAAAGTGAATGAATTGTGCCAAGTGGCCACTCACATTCGTCTGAGCAACTACTTGCTCAGGGATATCAGCATAAGGGAGCCCAGGGAAAGGGTTAATGATGTTCCGTCACTTCATCCATGAAGACTCCACAAAACACATGAGGAAGAAGGAAGGCAAGGATATTAATGAACACTGTTTAATATGTAATACAAATAAAACATAGAATTCTTACAGTTAAAATCTGAAGAGTCCTCAATTTCATTAAAAGCAGTAAAAATGGTAAAAATCCTTGAAAAAGAGTCCAGTGTTGCACATCCCAAGGGATGTGCAACACTGGACTCTTTTTCAAGGATTTTTACCATTTTTACTGCTTTTAATGAAATTGAGGACTCTTCAGATTTTAACTGTAAGAATTCTATGTTTTATTTGTATTACATATTAAACAGTGTTCATTAATATCCTTGCCTTCCTTCTTCCTCATGTGTTTTGTGGAGTCTTCATGGATGAAGTGACGGAACATCATTAACCCTTTCCCTGGGCTCCCTTATGCTGATATCCCTGAGCAAGTAGTTGCTCAGACGAATGTGAGTGGCCACTTGGCACAATTCATTCACTTTATTTCACTTTTTCTTTGATATATTACACTATTGTGTGTTTTATTCTTTTATTTTTCATATTCCCTTTGTACAACACTGCAAGATACATACTTGTTCTAAGGGTAAATATAAGTGTGTGTAGTGTTGGTTGAAGCGCACTGGTCACTTTTTTCTTTGTATTGTATTTATTTTGCTAGAAGTGAGACACTAGCGGTGCCCGAGTGCTGCATACCCGTTTACATACAGGCGCAGCAGTCTACACTTTGTGTTTTGTATTGATTACAGCTAACTGGTTGCTAGATTATATGGAGTTAGTTGTACCTCTCAGTTTATAAAGCCAGGACTTCTAGATCATTGACCTGCAGCCATTAATCTGCACTTTGTACACTGGGGAAAACAGCCCAGTGAAGGTGAGTGAGCTGCCCGATGGATCATGTACTGTGCTGTCACTTAGAGGTAATCCTGCACTTGCAGAGTCCACTCTGTCTTCCCTCTCACATGCACAGCTACATACACATCTCCCTATACGAGTGCATAGTCTGCCTGCGCCATGCTCTCTCCCTCCCACTGTTTGGTATCTGAGTTATACCGGATTCACAGGCTGGTTACCGGCTGTGCCAGTAAATTACCAGCCAGGTGGCCTTGGTAAACAGCAGCCCAAGGAAAGATGTTGGGTTTGCAAACATAGTACATTGTTGGTAATTTGTAAACACATGATACATGACACGAGGACAGGGCAGGGGACACGCGAGATCCATGACACGGGGCAGGGGGGGGGGCCATGCAAGATACATTACACACAAGATACATTACATAGGGACAGGGCGTATCATGGGATATATGAGATCTATTACACAGGGACAGGGCATATCATGGGATATATGAGATCTATTACACGGGGACAGGGCATATCATGGGATATATGAGATATATTACACAGGGACAGGGCATATCATGGGATAAATGAGATATATTATACAGGGACAGGGCGTATCATGGGAAATATGAGATCTATTACACAGGGACAGGGCATATCATGGGATAAATGAGATATATTATACAGGGACAGGGCGTATCATGGGAAATATGAGATCTATTACACAGGGACAGGGCATATCATGGGATATATGAGATATATTATACAGGGACAGGGCGTATCATGAGATATATGAGATCTATTACACGGGGACAGGGCATATCATGGGATATATGAGATATATTACACGGGGACAGGGCATATCATGGGATATATGAGATATATTACACAGGGACAGGGCATATCATGGGATATATGAGATATATTACACAGGGACAGGGCATATCATGGGATATATGAGATATATTACACAGGGACAGGGCATATCATGGAATATATGAGATATATTACACAGGGACAGGACATATCATGGGATATATGAGATATATTACACGGGGACAGGGCATATCATGGGATATATGAGATATATTACACAGGGACAGGGCATATCATGGGATATATGAGATATATTACACGGGGACAGGGCATATCATGGGATATATGAGATATATTACACAGGGACAGGGCATATCATGGGATATATGGGATCTATTACACAGGGACAGGGCGTATCATGGGATATATGAGATATATTACACAGGGACAGGGCATATCATGGGATATATGAGATCTATTACACGGGGACAGGGCATATCATGGGATATATGAGATATATTACACGGGGACAGGGCATATCATGGGATATATGAGATCTGTTACACGGGGACAGGGCATATCATGGGATATATGAGATCTATTACACGGGGACAGGGCATATCATGGGATTTATGAGATATATTATACAGGGACAGGGCATATCATGGGATATATGAGATCTATTACACAGGGACAGGGCATATCATGGGATATATGAGATCTATTACACAGGGACAGGGCATATCATGGGATATATGAGATATATTACACAGGGACAGGGCATATCATGGGATAAATGAGATATATTATACAGGGACAGGGCGTATCATGGGAAATATGAGATCTATTACACAGGGACAGGGCATATCATGGGATATATGAGATCTATTACACGGGGACAGGGCGTATCATGAGATATATGAGATCTATTACACGGGGACAGGGCATATCATGGGATAAATGAGATATATTATACAGGGACAGGGCGTATCATGAGATATATGAGATATATTACACAGGGACAGGGCATATCATGGGAAATATGAGATCTATTACACAGGGACAGGGCATATCATGGGATATATGAGATATATTACACAGGGACAGGACATATCATGGGATATATGAGATATATTATACAGGGACAGGGCGTATCATGAGATATATGAGATCTATTACACGGGGACAGGGCATATCATGGGATATATGAGATATATTACACGGGGACAGGGCATATCATGGGATATATGAGATATATTACACAGGGACAGGGCGTATCATGGGATATATGAGATATATTACACAGGGACAGGGCATATCATGGGATATATGAGATCTATTACACAGGGACAGGGCGTATCATGGGATATATGAGATATATTACACAGGGACAGGGTATATCATGGGATATATGAGATATATTATACAGGGACAGGGCATGTCATGGGATAAATGAGATATATTATACAGGGACAGGGCGTATCATGAGATATATTACACAGGGACAGGGCGTATCATGGGATATATGAGATATATTATACAGGGACAGGGCATATCATGGGATATATGAGATATATTACACAGGGACAGGGCATATCATGGGATAAATGAGATATATTATACAGGGACAGGGCGTATCATGAGATATATGAGATATAATACACAGGGACAGGGCATATCATGGGATATATGAGATATGTTACACAGGGACGGCGTATCATGGGATATATGAGATATTACATGGGGACAGGGTATCATGGGATATATCAGATATATTACACAGGGACAGGGCATATCATGGGATATATGAGATATATTACACAGGGACAGGGCATATCATGGGATATATGAGATATATTACACAGGGAAAGAGCATAGCATGGGATATATGAGATATATTACACAGGGACAGGGCGTATCATGGCAAATATGAGATATATTACACGGGGACAGGGTATATCATGGGATATATGAGTTATATTACACAGGGACAGGGCGTATCATGGGATATATGAGTTATATTACACAGGGACAGGGCATATCATGGGATATATAAGATACAGTCTTAAATATTAAAAGATAATACCTTAATTTTACCATGCTTGAAGCTATGAAAGGATGTAATAAACCAACCAAGAACTGAACCTGCAAAACTGTGGTTTGAATATAAACTATAGCCAATGTACCAACCAGCTGAGCCATCACACCTCACACATGACACTGGTATAAATGGTCTTTTGTCTACTATTATATGTGTGTTAGCTACTATGTGACCCATTGTTAATGAAAGACCATTTTATGGCTATGCTCACAGAGGGTGGTGTGATGGCTCAGTTGGTTAATACACTGGCTTTAGAACATGTTCAAGCCAAAGGGTTACCGGTTTGATTCCTAGTTGGTCCATCTTGTCCTCTTTGGTAAAATGTCTTTTAACACTTTGTTATATGAGGCTGGGTCAATCCTTGTATAAAAACCCATTTTATAACATTACTCAGTGCACGGTGTGATGGCTCGGTTGGATTATCTGCTGCCTTTGTCAACTGTTCAAACCTAAGAGTTGCAGGATCGATTCCTGGTTGTTCCCCCTCATCCTTACAGTGCCGGTAAGTAGCCTGTAATGTTAATTATATTCTTAAAACATCCGTTCACCTGCTGTGTCAGGTCATACCCACTCTCCGCTGGACGGATAGGAGTTGGACCTTCTGGGAATAAGCCTGTGACTCTGAACAGTTGTTGGCGCAATATGAAGACCGATCCTCACACCGTGCTTTCAATCAGTGCATTAGATGCACTATAATATAGAGACTGGGTAATATCAGAGATAGCAGATGAGTGGATGTTTTATTTAGTAGCAAAAAGTGTTAACACACTTAATAAATATTCTTATCCTCTTTTTACCAGTCTTGGAAAGACATGTGAGGATTAGGAGAACCAACCGAGAATCGAACCCACAACTGTGCAGCATGAACATGCTCTATAGCCAGCGTCTCAACCAACAGAGCCATCACACCTCACACATGAGAAGATGGGGTGAAATGGTCTTTTGTCTCTTATTATATGTGCATTAGCTGCTTTGTGGCTGTGTGTTAATAAAAGACCATTGTATGTCATTGCTCGCAGAGTGTGATGGGATGGCTCAGTTGGTTAATACACTCACTGTAGACCATGTCTCACCATCAGGGCTGCAGGTTAAATTCTTGGTTGGTTTTGCTGATATTAATAATGTTTAAGTGAATGATAATATTTATGTACAAAATGTTTCATTCAGCTACAGTCTGAAATGACCAACTCTTTACACACTTGGATAGAGAGGATCAGTGGGAATCAAACCTGCAACCTGGAGGTCTGAACATGCACTACAGCCAATGTACCAACCAGCTGAGCCATCACACCTCACCCAGGACACAATGGTACAAATGGTCTTTTGTCTCTTATTATATGTGTATTAGCTGCTTTGTGACTGTGTGTTAATAAAAGACCATTTTATAGCAGTGCTCACAGAGTGTGATGGTATGGCTCAGTTGGTTGATACTCTCCCTGTAGACCATGTCTCACCATCAGGGCTGCAGGTTCAATAATTGGTTAGTTTTGCTTATAAAGTGAAGTGAATAATATTTATGTTCAAAAGGTTTCGTCGAGCCACTGTGTGAAATGACCCACTCTTTATACACTTGTATGGAGAGGATCAGTGGGAATCAAACCTGCAACCTGGAGGTCTGAACATGCACTACAGCCAATGTACCAACCAGCTGAGCCATCACACATCACGCAGGACACAGAGGTATAAATGGTCTTTTGTCTACAATTATATGTGTGTTTGCTACTATGTGACCCATTCTTAATGAAAGACCATTTTATGGCCTAGCTCACAGAGTGCGGTGTGATGGCTCAGTTGGTTGATGCACTGGCTTTAGAACATGTTCAAGCCTAAGGGTTACTGGTTTGATTCCTAGTTGGTCCATCTTGTCCTCTTTGGTAAAATGTCTTTTAACACTTTGTTATATGAGGCTGGGTCAATCCTTGTATAAAACCCCATTTTATAACATTACTCAGTGCACGGTGTGATGGCTCGGTTGGATTATCTGCTGCCTTTGTCAACTGTTCAAACCTAAGAGTTGCAGGATCGATTCCTGGTTGTTCCCCCTCATCCTTACAGTGCCGGTAAGTAGCCTGTAATGTTAATTATATTCTTAAAACATCCGTTCACCTGCTGTGTCAGGTCATACCCACTCTCCGCTGGACGGATAGGAGTTGGACCTTCTGGGAATAAGCCTGTGACTCTGAACAGTTGTTGGCGCAATATGAAGACCGATCCTCACACCGTGCTTTCAATCAGTGCATTAGATGCACTATAATATAGAGACTGGGTAATATCAGAGATAGCAGATGAGTGGATGTTTTATTTAGTAGCATAAAAGTGTTAACACACTTAATAAATATTCTTATCCTCTTTTTACCAGTCTTGGAAAGACATGTGAGGATTAGGAGAACCAACCGAGAATCGAACCCACAACTGTGCAGCATGAACACGCTCTATACCCAGCGTCTCAACCAACAGAGCCATCACACCTCACACATGAGAGGATGGGGTGAAATGGTCTTTTGTCTCTTATTATATGTGCATTAGCTGCTTTGTGACTCTGTATTAATAAAAGACCATTTTATAGCAGTGCTCACAGAGTGTGATGGGATGGCTCAGTTGGTTAATACACTCCCTGTAGACCATGTCTCACCATCAGGGCTGCAGGTTCAATTCTTGGTTAATTTTGCTGATATTTATTATGGTTAAGTGAATAATATTCATGTACAAAAGGTTTCATCCAGCAGGTTTCTGAAATGACCCACTCTTTGTGCACTTGTATGGAGAGGATCAGCGGGAACCAAACCAGCAACCAGAAGGTTTGACTATGCACTACATCCAATGTACCAACCAGCTGAGCCATCACACCTCACACGTGGCACACAGGTATAAATGGTCTTTTGTCTCTTATTATATGTGCATTAGCTGCTTTGCGACTGTGTGTTAATAAAAGACCATTTTATGGCAGTGCTCACAGAGTGTGATGTGATGGCTCAGTTGGTTAATACACTATCTGTAGACCATGTCTCACCATCAGGGCTGCAGTTTCAATTCTTGGTTGGTTTTGCTGATAAAATGTGTATATTTATTAAGTGAACAATATTTATGTTCAAAAGGTTTCATTAAGCCACTGTGTGAAATGACCCAATCTTTACACACTTGTATGGAGAGGATCAGTGGGAATCAAACCTGCAACTTGGAGGTCTGAACATGCACTACAGCCAATGTACCAACCAGCTGACCCATCACACATCACGCAGGACACAGAGGTATAAATGGTCTTTTGTCTACAATTATATGTGTGTTTGCTACTATGTGACCCATTCTTAATGAAAGACCATTTTATGGCCTAGCTCACAGAGTGCGGTGTGATGGCTCAGTTGGTTGATGTACTGGCTTTAGAACATGTTCAAGCCTAAGGGTTACTGGTTTGATTCCTAGTTGGTCCATCTTGTCCTCTTTGGTAAAATGTCTTTTAACACTTTGTTATATGAGGCTGGGTCAATCCTTGTATAAAACCCCATTTTATAACATTACTCAGTGCACGGTGTGATGGCTCGGTTGGATTATCTGCTGCCTTTGTCAACTGTTCAAACCTAAGAGTTGCAGGATCGATTCCTGGTTGTTCCCCCTCATCCTTACAGTGCCGGTAAGTAGCCTGTAATGTTAATTATATTCTTAAAACATCCGTTCACCTGCTGTGTCAGGTCATACCCACTCTCCGCTGGACGGATAGGAGTTGGACCTTCTGGGAATAAGCCTGTGACTCTGAACAGTTGTTGGCGCAATATGAAGACCGATCCTCACACCGTGCTTTCAATCAGTGCATTAGATGCACTATAATATAGAGACTGGGTAATATCAGAGATAGCAGATGAGTGGATGTTTTATTTAGTAGCATAAAAGTGTTAACACACTTAATAAATATTCTTATCCTCTTTTTACCAGTCTTGGAAAGACATGTGAGGATTAGGAGAACCAACCGAGAATCGAACCCACAACTGTGCAGCATGAACACGCTCTATACCCAGCGTCTCAACCAACAGAGCCATCACACCTCACACATGAGAGGATGGGGTGAAATGGTCTTTTGTCTCTTATTATATGTGCATTAGCTGCTTTGTGACTCTGTATTAATAAAAGACCATTTTATAGCAGTGCTCACAGAGTGTGATGGGATGGCTCAGTTGGTTAATACACTCCCTGTAGACCATGTCTCACCATCAGGGCTGCAGGTTCAATTCTTGGTTAATTTTGCTGATATTTATTATGGTTAAGTGAATAATATTCATGTACAAAAGGTTTCATCCAGCAGGTTTCTGAAATGACCCACTCTTTGTGCACTTGTATGGAGAGGATCAGCGGGAATCAAACCAGCAACCAGAAGGTTTGACTATGCACTACATCCAATGTACCAACCAGCTGAGCCATCACACCTCACACGTGGCACACAGGTATAAATGGTCTTTTGTCTCTTATTATATGTGCATTAGCTGCTTTGCGACTGTGTGTTAATAAAAGACCATTTTATGGCAGTGCTCACAGAGTGTGATGTGATGGCTCAGTTGGTTAATACACTATCTGTAGACCATGTCTCACCATCAGGGCTGCAGTTTCAATTCTTGGTTGGTTTTGCTGATAAAATGTGTATATTTATTAAGTGAACAATATTTATGTTCAAAAGGTTTCATTAAGCCACTGTGTGAAATGACCCAATCTTTACACACTTGTATGGAGAGGATCAGTGGGAATCAAACCTGCAACTTGGAGGTCTGAACATGCACTACAGCCAATGTACCAACCAGCTGAGCCATCACACATCACGCAGGACACAGAGGTATAAATGGTCTTTTGTCTACAATTATATGTGTGTTTGCTACTATGTGACCCATTCTTAATGAAAGACCATTTTATGGCCTAGCTCACAGAGTGCGGTGTGATGGCTCAGTTGGTTGATGCACTGGCTTTAGAACATGTTCAAGCCTAAGGGTTACTGGTTTGATTCCTAGTTGGTCCATCTTGTCCTCTTTGGTAAAATGTCTTTTAACACTCTGTTATATGAGGCGGGGTCAATCCTTGTATAAAAACCCATTTTATAACATTACTCAGTGCACGGTGTGATGGCTCGGTTGGATTATCTGCTGCCTTTGTCAACTGTTCAAACCTAAGAGTTGCAGGATCGATTCCTGGTTGTTCCCCCTCATCCTTACAGTGCCGGTAAGTAGCCTGTAATGTTAATTATATTCTTAAAACATCCATTCACCTGCTGTGTCAGGTCATACCCACTCTCCGCTGGACGGATAGGAGTTGGACCTTCTGGGAATAAGTCTGTGACTCTGAACAGTTGTTGGCGCAATATGAAGACCGATCCTCACACCGTGCTTTCAATCAGTGCATTAGATGCACTATAATATAGAGACTGGGTAATATCAGAGATAGCAGATGAGTGGATGTTTTATTTAGTAGCATAAAAGTGTTAACACACTTAATAAATATTCTTATCCTCTTTTTACCAGTCTTGGAAAGACATGTGAGGATTAGGAGAACCAACCGAGAATCGAACCCACAACTGTGCAGCATGAACACGCTCTATACCCAGCGTCTCAACCAACAGAGCCATCACACCTCACACATGAGAGGATGGGGTGAAATGGTCTTTTGTCTCTTATTATATGTGCATTAGCTGCTTTGTGACTCTGTATTAATAAAAGACCATTTTATAGCAGTGCTCACAGAGTGTGATGGGATGGCTCAGTTGGTTAATACACTCCCTGTAGACCATGTCTCACCATCAGGGCTGCAGGTTCAATTCTTGGTTAATTTTGCTGATATTTATTATGGTTAAGTGAATAATATTCATGTACAAAAGGTTTCATCCAGCAGGTTTCTGAAATGACCCACTCTTTGTGCACTTGTATGGAGAGGATCAGCGGGAATCAAACCAGCAACCAGAAGGTTTGACTATGCACTACATCCAATGTACCAACCAGCTGAGCCATCACACCTCACACATGACACTGGTATAAATGGTCTTTTGTCTACTATTATATGTGTGTTAGCTACTATGTGACCCATTGTTAATGAAAGACCATTTTATGGCTATGCTCACAGAGGGTGGTGTGATGGCTCAGTTGGTTAATACACTGGCTTTAGAACATGTTCAAGCCAAAGGGTTACCGGTTTGATTCCTAGTTGGTCCATCTTGTCCTCTTTGGTAAAATGTCTTTTAACACTTTGTTATATGAGGCTGGGTCAATCCTTGTATAAAAACCCATTTTATAACATTACTCAGTGCACGGTGTGATGGCTCGGTTGGATTATCTGCTGCCTTTGTCAACTGTTCAAACCTAAGAGTTGCAGGATCGATTCCTGGTTGTTCCCCCTCATCCTTACAGTGCCGGTAAGTAGCCTGTAATGTTAATTATATTCTTAAAACATCCGTTCACCTGCTGTGTCAGGTCATACCCACTCTCCGCTGGACGGATAGGAGTTGGACCTTCTGGGAATAAGCCTGTGACTCTGAACAGTTGTTGGCGCAATATGAAGACCGATCCTCACACCGTGCTTTCAATCAGTGCATTAGATGCACTATAATATAGAGACTGGGTAATATCAGAGATAGCAGATGAGTGGATGTTTTATTTAGTAGCAAAAAGTGTTAACACACTTAATAAATATTCTTATCCTCTTTTTACCAGTCTTGGAAAGACATGTGAGGATTAGGAGAACCAACCGAGAATCGAACCCACAACTGTGCAGCATGAACATGCTCTATAGCCAGCGTCTCAACCAACAGAGCCATCACACCTCACACATGAGAAGATGGGGTGAAATGGTCTTTTGTCTCTTATTATATGTGCATTAGCTGCTTTGTGGCTGTGTGTTAATAAAAGACCATTGTATGTCATTGCTCGCAGAGTGTGATGGGATGGCTCAGTTGGTTAATACACTCACTGTAGACCATGTCTCACCATCAGGGCTGCAGGTTAAATTCTTGGTTGGTTTTGCTGATATTAATAATGTTTAAGTGAATGATAATATTTATGTACAAAATGTTTCATTCAGCTACAGTCTGAAATGACCAACTCTTTACACACTTGGATAGAGAGGATCAGTGGGAATCAAACCTGCAACCTGGAGGTCTGAACATGCACTACAGCCAATGTACCAACCAGCTGAGCCATCACACCTCACCCAGGACACAATGGTACAAATGGTCTTTTGTCTCTTATTATATGTGTATTAGCTGCTTTGTGACTGTGTGTTAATAAAAGACCATTTTATAGCAGTGCTCACAGAGTGTGATGGTATGGCTCAGTTGGTTGATACTCTCCCTGTAGACCATGTCTCACCATCAGGGCTGCAGGTTCAATAATTGGTTAGTTTTGCTTATAAAGTGAAGTGAATAATATTTATGTTCAAAAGGTTTCGTCGAGCCACTGTGTGAAATGACCCACTCTTTATACACTTGTATGGAGAGGATCAGTGGGAATCAAACCTGCAACCTGGAGGTCTGAACATGCACTACAGCCAATGTACCAACCAGCTGAGCCATCACACATCACGCAGGACACAGAGGTATAAATGGTCTTTTGTCTACAATTATATGTGTGTTTGCTACTATGTGACCCATTCTTAATGAAAGACCATTTTATGGCCTAGCTCACAGAGTGCGGTGTGATGGCTCAGTTGGTTGATGCACTGGCTTTAGAACATGTTCAAGCCTAAGGGTTACTGGTTTGATTCCTAGTTGGTCCATCTTGTCCTCTTTGGTAAAATGTCTTTTAACACTTTGTTATATGAGGCTGGGTCAATCCTTGTATAAAACCCCATTTTATAACATTACTCAGTGCACGGTGTGATGGCTCGGTTGGATTATCTGCTGCCTTTGTCAACTGTTCAAACCTAAGAGTTGCAGGATCGATTCCTGGTTGTTCCCCCTCATCCTTACAGTGCCGGTAAGTAGCCTGTAATGTTAATTATATTCTTAAAACATCCGTTCACCTGCTGTGTCAGGTCATACCCACTCTCCGCTGGACGGATAGGAGTTGGACCTTCTGGGAATAAGCCTGTGACTCTGAACAGTTGTTGGCGCAATATGAAGACCGATCCTCACACCGTGCTTTCAATCAGTGCATTAGATGCACTATAATATAGAGACTGGGTAATATCAGAGATAGCAGATGAGTGGATGTTTTATTTAGTAGCATAAAAGTGTTAACACACTTAATAAATATTCTTATCCTCTTTTTACCAGTCTTGGAAAGACATGTGAGGATTAGGAGAACCAACCGAGAATCGAACCCACAACTGTGCAGCATGAACACGCTCTATACCCAGCGTCTCAACCAACAGAGCCATCACACCTCACACATGAGAGGATGGGGTGAAATGGTCTTTTGTCTCTTATTATATGTGCATTAGCTGCTTTGTGACTCTGTATTAATAAAAGACCATTTTATAGCAGTGCTCACAGAGTGTGATGGGATGGCTCAGTTGGTTAATACACTCCCTGTAGACCATGTCTCACCATCAGGGCTGCAGGTTCAATTCTTGGTTAATTTTGCTGATATTTATTATGGTTAAGTGAATAATATTCATGTACAAAAGGTTTCATCCAGCAGGTTTCTGAAATGACCCACTCTTTGTGCACTTGTATGGAGAGGATCAGCGGGAATCAAACCAGCAACCAGAAGGTTTGACTATGCACTACATCCAATGTACCAACCAGCTGAGCCATCACACCTCACACGTGGCACACAGGTATAAATGGTCTTTTGTCTCTTATTATATGTGCATTAGCTGCTTTGCGACTGTGTGTTAATAAAAGACCATTTTATGGCAGTGCTCACAGAGTGTGATGTGATGGCTCAGTTGGTTAATACACTATCTGTAGACCATGTCTCACCATCAGGGCTGCAGTTTCAATTCTTGGTTGGTTTTGCTGATAAAATGTGTATATTTATTAAGTGAACAATATTTATGTTCAAAAGGTTTCATTAAGCCACTGTGTGAAATGACCCAATCTTTACACACTTGTATGGAGAGGATCAGTGGGAATCAAACCTGCAACTTGGAGGTCTGAACATGCACTACAGCCAATGTACCAACCAGCTGAGCCATCACACATCACGCAGGACACAGAGGTATAAATGGTCTTTTGTCTACAATTATATGTGTGTTTGCTACTATGTGACCCATTCTTAATGAAAGACCATTTTATGGCCTAGCTCACAGAGTGCGGTGTGATGGCTCAGTTGGTTGATGCACTGGCTTTAGAACATGTTCAAGCCTAAGGGTTACTGGTTTGATTCCTAGTTGGTCCATCTTGTCCTCTTTGGTAAAATGTCTTTTAACACTCTGTTATATGAGGCGGGGTCAATCCTTGTATAAAAACCCATTTTATAACATTACTCAGTGCACGGTGTGATGGCTCGGTTGGATTATCTGCTGCCTTTGTCAACTGTTCAAACCTAAGAGTTGCAGGATCGATTCCTGGTTGTTCCCCCTCATCCTTACAGTGCCGGTAAGTAGCCTGTAATGTTAATTATATTCTTAAAACATCCATTCACCTGCTGTGTCAGGTCATACCCACTCTCCGCTGGACGGATAGGAGTTGGACCTTCTGGGAATAAGTCTGTGACTCTGAACAGTTGTTGGCGCAATATGAAGACCGATCCTCACACCGTGCTTTCAATCAGTGCATTAGATGCACTATAATATAGAGACTGGGTAATATCAGAGATAGCAGATGAGTGGATGTTTTATTTAGTAGCATAAAAGTGTTAACACACTTAATAAATATTCTTATCCTCTTTTTACCAGTCTTGGAAAGACATGTGAGGATTAGGAGAACCAACCGAGAATCGAACCCACAACTGTGCAGCATGAACACGCTCTATACCCAGCGTCTCAACCAACAGAGCCATCACACCTCACACATGAGAGGATGGGGTGAAATGGTCTTTTGTCTCTTATTATATGTGCATTAGCTGCTTTGTGACTCTGTATTAATAAAAGACCATTTTATAGCAGTGCTCACAGAGTGTGATGGGATGGCTCAGTTGGTTAATACACTCCCTGTAGACCATGTCTCACCATCAGGGCTGCAGGTTCAATTCTTGGTTAATTTTGCTGATATTTATTATGGTTAAGTGAATAATATTCATGTACAAAAGGTTTCATCCAGCAGGTTTCTGAAATGAGCCACTCTTTGTGCACTTGTATGGAGAGGATCAGCGGGAATCAAACCAGCAACCAGAAGGTTTGACTATGTACTACATCCAATGTACCAACCAGCTGAGCCATCACACCTCACACGTGGCACACAGGTATAAATGGTCTTTTGTCTCTTATTATATGTGCATTAGCTGCTTTGCGACTATGTGTTAATAAAAGACCATTTTATGGCAGTGCTCACAGAGTGTGATGTGATGGCTCAGTTGGTTAATACACTATCTGTAGACCATGTCGCACCATCAGGGCTGCAGGTTCAATTCTTGGTTAATTTTGCTGATATTTATTATGGTTAAGTGAATAATATTCATGTTCAAAATGTTTCATTCAGCCACTGTCTGAAATGACCCACTCTTTATACACTTGTATGGAGAGAACCAGTGGGAATCAAACCAGCAACCTGGAGGTCTGAACATGCACTACATCCAATGTACCAACCAGCTGAGCCATCACACCTCACACATGGCACACAGGTACAAATGGTCTTTTGTCTTCTATTATATGTGCGTTAGCTACTATGTGACCTATTGTTAATGAAAGACCATTTCATGGCAGTAACGTGCAGCCCGGCAGTATGTAGGATGTATATACACACACACACACAATCCAATTCATGTAAAGTGCAGCCCGGCAGTATGTAGGATGTATATATACACACACACAATCCAATTCATGTAAAGTGTAGCCCGGCAGTATGTAGGATGTATATACACACACACAATCCAATTCATGTAAAGTGCATCCCGGCAGTATGTAGGATGTATATACACACAGACACAATCCAAGTCATGTAAAGTGCAGCCCGGCAGTATGTAGGATGTATATACACACACACACACAATCCAATTCATGTAAAGTGCAGCCCGGCAGTATGTAGGATGTATATACACACACACACACACACAATCCAATTTATGTAAAGTGCAGCCCGGCAGTATGTAGGATGTATATACACACACACAATCCAATTCATGTAACGTGCAGCCCGGCAGTATGTAGGATGTATATACACACAGACACAATCCAATTCATGTAAAGTGCAGCCCTGCAGTATGTAGGATGTATATACACACAGACACAATCCAATTCATGTAAAGTGCAGCCTGGCAGTATGTAGGATGTATATACACACACACACACAATCCATTTCATGTAAAGTGCAGCCCGGCCGTATGTAGGATGTATATATACACACACACACAATCCATTTCATGTAAAGTGCAGCCCGGCAGTATGTAGGATGTATATACACACACACAATCCATTTCATGTAAAGTGCAGCCCGGCAGTATGTAGGATGTATATACACACACACACAATCCATTTCATGTAAAGTGCAGCCCGGCAGTATGTAGGATGTATATACACACACACAATCCAATTCATGTAAAGTGCAGCCCGGCCGTATGTAGGATGTATATACACACACACACACACACACAATCCAATTCATGTAAAGTGCAGCCCGGCAGTATGTAGGATGTATATACACACAATCCAATTCATGTAAAGTGCAGCCCGGCAGTATGTAGGATGTATATACACACACAGACACAATACAATTCATGTAAAGTGCAGCCCGGCAGTATGTAGGATGTATATACACACACAGACACAATCCAATTCATGTAAAGTGCAGCCTGGCAGTATGTAGGATGTATATACACACACACACACAATCCAATTCATGTAAAGTGCAGCCTGGCAGTATGTAGGATGTATATACACACAATCCAATTCATGTAAAGTGCAGCCCGGCAGTATGTAGGATGTATATACACACACACAATCCAATTCATGTAAAGTGCAGCCTGGCAGTATGTAGGATGTATATACACACACACCATCCAATTCATGTAACGTGCAGCCCGGCAGTATGTAGGATGTATATACACACAGACACAATCCAATTCATGTAAAGTGCAGCCCTGCAGTATGTAGGATGTATATACACACAGACACAATCCAATTCATGTAAAGTGCAGCCTGGCAGTATGTAGGATGTATATACACACACACACACAATCCATTTCATGTAAAGTGCAGCCCGGCAGTATGTAGGATGTATATACACACACACAATCCATTTCATGTAAAGTGCAGCCCGGCAGTATGTAGGATGTATATACACACACACACAATCCATTTCATGTAAAGTGCAGCCCGGCAGTATGTAGGATGTATATACACACACACAATCCAATTCATGTAAAGTGCAGCCCGGCCGTATGTAGGATGTATATACACACACACACACACACACAATCCAATTCATGTAAAGTGCAGCCCGGCAGTATGTAGGATGTATATACACACACACACAATCCAATTCATGTAAAGTGCAGCCCGGCAGTATGTAGGATGTATATACACACACAGACACAATACAATTCATGTAAAGTGCAGCCCGGCAGTATGTAGGATGTATATACACACACACACACACAATCCAATTCATGTAAAGTGCAGCCTGGCAGTATGTAGGATGTATATACACACAATCCAATTCATGTAAAGTGCAGCCCGGCAGTATGTAGGATGTATATACACACACACACAATCCAATTCTTGTAAAGTGCAGCCCGGCAGTATGTAGGATGTATATACACACACACACACACAATCCAATTCATGTAAAGTGCAGCCTGGCAGTATGTAGGATGTATATACACACAATCCAATTCATGTAAAGTGCAGCCCGGCAGTATGTAGGATGTATATACACACACACACAATCCAATTCTTGTAAAGTGCAGCCCGGCAGTATGTAGGATGTACATATATACATACATATACACACACACACACACACACACACACACACACACACACACACACACACACACACACACACACACACACACACACACACACACACACACACACACACACACACACACACACACACACACACACACACTCCCAGACTCATTTACTGTTACTGCATTAACTAGGACCTGTGTAACTCCACCCCCAACCTGAGTCACAGGGGTAAACTCCGCCCCATTCCCATCTACCTAAACAAGCAACACCTTTAGTCCATTAATCCAACCAGAACCCAAATTGTACCCCGTCAGTACACCCCCCATCCCAGCAGCCTCAGACACCTGATTTTCCTCTCTTGTTATTAATTTGTAGCCCCACCTCAGTCTCTTCTCTGAGGACACAATACATAAATCACATAGGGGGCTGTTTCAGATACCCCCACACCCAGATAATGGACCTTAAAACACCCGGCCTTCTCTTCTTCACCCCCCACTTTCATGTTGTAGATGCGTGGTTTCCAGAGAACGTGGGTTTATTAAGTGGTTTTTCCCCTTGTCCAGCCCTCAGGCTCTTTATCCCCCACACCAATCTGTATAATAAAAACAAGGAATGTTCTGTACATAGACATGGATCCAGACTTCCTCCTTCTCGGGAAGCATAATAACTGGCGTGGGCTTCAGTGGCGAGATGCCACAGCCAACTCTGTGCCCGCTTTAGATCCTTTCCACATAGTTTCCTGGGAACAGACCTTGCTTGCCCCGAATTCGGCCTTGCCACCACCCTGAAGGATCTGGAGATAAGAACGGCAGACACAACATGAAGGAAAAATCTGTACCAGGAACAGATCTAAAAGCAGATGATAAGGGCAGAGCGGGGGGGGGGGGGGGGGGGGGGGGATGAGGGCAGAGCGGGGGGGGGGGGGATGAGGGCAGAGCAGGGGGGGGGGGTGAGGGCAGAGTAGGGGGGGATGAGGGCAGAGCGGGGGTGGGTGAGGGCAGAGTGGTGGGGGGGCGAGGGCAGAGTAGGGGGGGGATGAGGGCAGAGCGGGGGTGGGTGAGGGCAGAGTAGGGGGGGGGGTGAGGGCAGAGTAGGCGGGCGGGGGGGACAAGGCATCTTATATAGTATAGTTACATTATCTATACATTTGCCAAATCTGAGTACAGCACAAACCTTCTCTCACAATCTCCAGCTCGTCGTCTGCATTAAAGCTGAGCTCGTCAGTGTCCTGTGCATCGTACGCATACAATGCACGGCACCGGGGCAGAGCAGGCTGCGGCTTGGGTTTGGAACGTCCGCCGCCTGGAACCGGTTTTACTTCTTTAGATAGGCGTCTGAGAACCCTGGAAAGAGGTCACAGTGTGTTTCACATGCACCTAGCCTCTCACCCTCCACTCCTGAACTTACACCCCACATTCTCACCCTGCTACGCCCTTATCTGGCACATTCATGAAGTCCAGGTCCACTTGTTGGGGTGGTGCTTTGGCACGAGGACTGGCGCCTTGTCTGGGCAGTGATGGCTGCTCCACACTGCTCTGGCGTAACGTGAACGACATTCTTTTTGACATGGGGGGACGGGATCCCCTTTTATTGCCCCCATTCATCCTTCGAGTTTCTGTTGGCAGAAAAACCGGGAACAAGATGACACCAGCTGGCTAACCAACAGAGAGGTCCGCCACGGGGCAGCAATGTGGGGCCACATTCATTTATACATAGGAATGGTGAATTGCTTGTCACGTCTGCTTATTGAGCAGTAATACAAAAGCAGCTCAGGACAAGTTCAAATTAACTTTATTCACACAAACATTGTACATTTATAGGGATAATGACAATATGGGCCGTTAAGTCGGGTGGGCTGCTTGTTGGACTCCCCTGGTATAGAGTATAGCCCAAAACAGGGAACCTGAAAGGGTAGCTGTAAAAACGAGGCATTTGGCTTTAACAAGGGTGCAAGATGCCACTGATACATTATATGTATAGAAATAATGATTTCAGCCTTTCCCCAAGGACCCTGGAAGAGGAAATGGTATATACCTACTGGAATCTGAATGGGTTCCTAATTACATTAATATGCATTGATGTCCCATATCCTCTGCTTGCATTCAGGTTTCCACCTGACTCCATGCCGGAGTGGTACTCACCTTTCTGCTGCTGATATTGATTCTTCCTGGTATCTCTCCGTGTTGGCCCTGAAACATACAAACGATCGGGGTCTGAGTACCGTGTGCCGCACAGTTTGTCATATTGGGTTTTCAGGCGGGGGCCCCCCACCCATCTCCATCTGTCCCCCCCCACCAGTCAATAGGGTGATTCCAATGGGGATTGTGGTGGCCAACACCAGTTATTATGCTTTATGGCACATACAGGGTGTACCCCTGCACGGCCCCCTCCCAGGGTCTTACTGGAGTTTTGAGGTAGTCCTGGCCCAATAGTGACCGTCAGCAACTTCACATTTATTTTCAGTTGTGAAATGTCCCCCATTCCTGGCTGGACGTGAATCTGCCTTGTTCCAGCTGACCCCCACGGAGTCCACCCTTCCTTCTTCACTTTAAACTCCAGCCTAAGATAGACAACCAAGAGCAGCAATCAAAATCTCACCAACAAGGCTGATCTCCTAGCCAAGCAGTCTATTACAGATATATGTGTAAGGCTGTGCCTGGTATCTACCCGTCTATTACAGATATATGTGTAAGGCTGTGCCTGGTATCTACCCGTCTATTACAGATATATGTGTAAGGCTGTGCCTGGTATCTACCCGTCTATTACAGATATATGTGTAAGGCTGTGCCTGGTATCTACCCGTCTATTACAGATATATGTGTAAGGCTGTGCCTGGTATCTACCCGTCTATTACAGATATATGTGTAAGGCTGTGCCTGGTATCTACCCGTCTATTACAGATATATGTGTAAGGCTGTGCCTGGTATCTACCCGTCTATTACAGATATATGTGTAAGGCTGTGCCTGGTATCTACCCGTCTATTACAGATATATGTGTAAGGCTGTGCCTGGTATCTACCCGTCTATTACAGATATATGTGTAAGGCTGTGCCTGGTATCTACCCGTCTATTACAGATATATGTGTAAGGCTGTGCCTGGTATCTACCCGTCTATTACAGATATATGTGTAAGGCTGTGCCTGGTATCTACCCGTCTATTACAGATATATGTGTAAGGCTGTGCCTGGTATCTACCCGTCTATTACAGATATATGTGTAAGGCTGTGCCTGGTATCTACCCGTCTATTACAGATATATGTGTAAGGCTGTGCCTGGTATCTACCCGTCTATTACAGATATGGAAGGCTGTGCCTGGTATCTACCCGATGTTTGTGAGCAGTGTGACATTCCTCTCACTTCTCTCCCAAGATCCATTAACCCCTCTCCTCCCATGTTACCCCCAAATACGCACTGGTTGCTGAATTTGATGGGCAGTTTTTTCTGCGTCCTCTCCTCGTATCTCTTGTACAAGAGACTCAGAAATTCAGTCTTAAACAAGGTCTCCAGGACGCTGTCATACTGTGACTCGTGTATAATGATGAAGTCATCCTGCAGACAGCTGGAGAGAGAGAGAGATGATTACAGGACAGCCAGGGAGACTCTTTGTGTGGCAGAGGAGAGTGCACTCACCTTAGAGAGACACACTGGATATTCTGCAATTCAATCTTACGCTTTACAATTTCTTTGATGTGACCTTTCTCTGGGCCCTGCTTCACCTTCTCTCGACCAATCAGATACAGGAATTTGGGCGTCATAATCAGGTCTCGCTTGAGCGTCTAATGAGAAGAGGACAATGACCATAGACAAGTGACATCATTATTAAGCTGGGACATCATCACATAGCGCATGAGTGCATGCGTGATCATCACTGCTGGTATAGTGTGAATGTTGTATCTCACTCTCCCAGCATTGGGTGGTCCCATATATAGCATGCAGGCTTTTACCCCCAGTACCTTAAACCTGCGATCATATTTCACAACTGTGTCTGCGAAATCGATCCTCTCCCTGCGCCCCACAAACTGCTGGAGTTCAGGGCGGACGTCCATGCCGATGTAGTCACCCACAAAGTTGCGGTTAATGCTGTATCTCCTCCGTTCCTTCTTGTTCAAAACAATGTTAGAGGCTGGATGGGGAGATGGAAAGGGGGGCATGACATAGAGGTGACGTTACCCCCAACACATGCATTAGTACCCCCCACCCTGCCTACCTTCCTCGCGCATGCGGATATATTTGCGCACAGCCGTGTGTTTGCGCCAGGCCTTCTGAATCACTCGAGCGAAGCCGTCATATTTTCTCTCCCGCATCTCCTCCAACAGGAACAGCTACACCGAACAGGAGAAGATCAGGAGCCATGCCGAGGAACCCCAACCACAGTGAGAGCAACCGAGGAACCCCCACCACAGTGAGAGCAACCGAGGAACCCCCACCACAATGAGAGCAACTGAGGTACCCCACCACAGTGAGAGCAACCGAGGAACCCCCACCACAGTGAGAGCAACCGAGGAACCCCCACCACAGTGAGAGCAACCGAGGAACCCCCACCACAGTGAGAGCAACCGAGGAACCCCCACCACAATGAAAGCAACCGAGGAACCCCCACCACAATGAGAGCAACTGAGGTACCCCCACCACAATGAAAGCAACCGAGGAACCCCCACCACAATGAGAGCAACTGAGGTACCCCACCACAGTGAGAGCAACCGAGGAACCCCCACCACAATGAAAGCAACCGAGGAACCCCCACCACAATGAGAGCAACTGAGGTACCCCACCACAGTGAGAGCAACCGAGGAACCCCCACCACAGTGAGAGCAACCGAGGAACCCCCACCACAGTGAGAGCAACCGAGGAACCCCCACCACAGTGAGAGCAACCGAGAAACCCCCACCACAGTGAGAGCAACCGAGGAACCCCCACCACAGTGAGAGCAACCGAGGAACCCCCACCACAGTGAGAGAAACCGAAGAACCCCCGCCGCAGTGAGAACAACCCCCACCACAATGAAAGCAACCGAGGAACCCCCACCACAATGAGAGCAACTGAGGTACCCCACCACAGTGAGAGCAACCGAGGAACCCCCACCACAGTGAGAGCAACCGAGGAACCCCCACCACAGTGAGAGCAACCGAGGAACCCCCACCACAGTGAGAGCAACCGAGGAACCCCACCACAGTGAGAGCAACCGAGGAACCCCCACCACAGTGAGAGAAACCGAAGAACCCCCGCCGCAGTGAGAACAACCCCCACCACAATGAAAGCAACCGAGGAACCCCCACCACAATGAGAGCAACCGAGGAACCCGCACCACAATGAGAGCAACTGAGGAACCCCCACCACAGTAAGAGCAACCGAGGAACCCCACCACAGTGAGAGCAAACGAGGAACCCCCACCACAGTGAGAGCAACCGAGGAACCCCCTCCACAGTGAGAGCAACCGAGGAACCCCCACCACAGTGAGAGCAACCGAAGAACCGCCGCCGCAGTGAGAACAACCCCCACCACAATGAAAGCAACCAAGGAACCCCCACCACAATGAGAGCAACCGAGGAACCCGCACCACAATGAGAGCAACCGAGGAACCCCCACCACAGTGAGAGCAACTGAGGTACCCCACCACAGTGAGAGCAACCGAGGAACCCCCACCACAGTGAGAGCAACCGAGGAACCCGCACCACAGTGAGAGCAACCGAGGAACCCGCACCACAATGAGAGCAACCGAGGAACCCCCACCGCAATGAGAGCAACCGAGGAACCCCCACCACAATGAGAGCAACCAAGGAACCCCCACCACAATGAGAGCAACCAAGGAACCCCCACCACAGTGAGAGAAACCGAAGAACCCCCGCCGCAGTGAGAACAACCGAGGAACCCCCACCACAGTGAGAGCAACCGAGGAACCCCCACCACAGTGAGAGCAACCGAGGAACCCCCACCACAGTGAGAGAAACCGAAGAACCCCCGCCGCAGTGAGAACAACCCCCACCATAATGAAAGCAACCGAGGAACCCCCACCACAATGAGAGCAACTGAGGTACCCCACCAGATTGAGAGCAACCGAGGAACCCCCACCACAGTGAGAGAAACCGAGGAACCCCACCACAGTGAGAGCAACCGAGGAACCCCCACCGCAATGAGAGCAACCGAGGAACCCCCACCACAATGAGAGCAACCGAGGAACCCCCACCACAATGAGAGCAACCAAGGAACCCCCACCACAGTGAGAGAAACCGAAGAACCCCCGCCGCAGTGAGAACAACCGAGGAACCCCCACCACAGTGAGAGCAACTGAGGAACCCCCACCACAGTGAGAGCAACCGAGGAACCCCCACCACAGTGAGAGAAACCGAAGAACCCCCGCCGCAGTGAGAACAACCCCCACCATAATGAAAGCAACCGAGGAACCCCCACCACAATGAGAGCAACTGAGGTACCCCACCACATTGAGAGCAACCGAGGAACCCCCACCACAGTGAGAGAAACCGAGGAACCCCACCACAGTAAGAGCAACCGAGGAACCCCCACCACAGTGAGAGCAACCGAGGAACCCCCTCCACAGTGAGAGCAACCGAGGAACCCCCACCACAGTGAGAGCAACCGAGGAACCCCCACCACAGTGAGAGCAACCGAGGAACCCCACCACAGTGAGAGCAACCGAGGAACCCCACCACAGTGAGAGCAACCGAGGAACCCCACCACAGTGAGAGCAACCGAGGAACCCCCACCACAGTGAGAGCAACCGAGGAACCCCACCACAGTGAGAGCAACCGAGGAACCCCCACCACAGTGAGAGCAACCGAGGAACCCCCTCCACAGTGAGAGCAACCGAGGAACCCCCTCCACAGTGAGAGCAACCGAGGAACCCCACCACAGTGAGAGCAACCGAGGAACCCCCACAACAGTGAGAGCAACCGAAGAACCCCTGCCGCAGTGAGAACAACCCCCACCACAATGAAAGCAACCGAGGAACCCCCACCACAATGAGAGCAACTGAGGTACCCCACCACAGTGAGAGCAACCGAGGAACCCCACCACAGTGAGAGCAACCGAGGAACCCCACCACAGTGAGAGCAACCGAGGAACCCCCACCACAGTGAGCACAACCGAGGAACCCCCACCACAGTGAGAGCAACCGAGGAACCCCCACCACAGTGAGATCAACCGAGGAACACCCACCACAGTGAGAGCAACCGAGGAACCCCCACCACAGTGAGAGCAACCGAGGAACCCCCACCACAGTGAGAGCAACCGAGGAACCCCCACCACAGTGAGAGCAACCGAGGAACCCCACCACAGTGAGAGCAACCGAGGAACCCCACCACAGTGAGAGCAACCGAGGAACCCCCACCACAGTGAGAGCAACCGAGGAACCCCCACCACAGTGAGAGCAACCGAGGAACCCCCACCACAGTGAGAGCAACCGAGGAACCCCCACCACAGTGAGCAAAACCGAGGAACCCCACCACAGTGATAGCAACCGAGGAACCCCACCACAGTGATAGCGACCGAGGAACCCAAAAACAAAGGCAATTCAGCCAGGAAACCCCCACAATGCCAGCAGACAGCTGGGAACTCCTTGACTGAAAGAACTCTGTCTCCCAGTGCCAATCACCCTGATTTACATTAAAATGCCATTCTCACCAAACAAGATGCACCTTACAGTTAATTACCCCTAGATCCACCTCCATCCAGCATTACACTCACAGACTCTGGAGCTTTGATAAACACTTTGCTTTTTCCCAGCTGGTACTGATCAGAGTCCATGTTTACAGATTTCAAAAGATGGAGTACCCCGGTCTTCTCATCTCCCCGCCATTCTGGCCATGTCTCCCGAGTCAGTATGGCGTACCTGGAAGATCAAGACATGAATACCATACAGATTCACGCATGTAACATACCAGGCACATATATACACTTGCTCAATCACATACCTGTTCAAAAACTTTTTGAAGACCCGTCGATACGCGTACCCTGCGCGGCGCACACGGATATTCTCCCGGAGCCCCAGATACTCCACCTGATGCTTTGCTCTGAATGTAGTAGAGAGTCTGTGTTACACAGTGCTGAGCCTACCATTCCCACCTCCAGATCTTGCTTCAGTTACCTGCTGTCCTCCCAGTCCCTTGCTTTCTTGGATTCGTTGGGTTTGATGCAGCGGATGTAATGGGGTGTGCACTTCATCAGGGTCTGGACCAAATCGTTAGCTTGTTTCTAAAGGGAGACAGATCTCAGGGTAATCCAAAGACCAAACAAGCTATGGTCCCCAATGTACTCATTCCTCAGGCTCCTCACCTTGATCTTGGTGCTAGCCGTACTCGGCCGGCCCTTTTTATCAGAGTTGAGGTTTTCTGGGAATCGTTCCCTGATGAAAGGTCTGTAGGAGAGAAGCAGGTGCTGCAGAGTCTGTTCACTGAACGGTGGGTCGAGGTGAACATTGTCTCTCACCATTTGTGCTAAATATTGTGTGCCGCACTAAGCAAATTCACCAGGTTTCACCTGCACAATGTATAACTGGGGACATTAAATGTTACTCTCACCTGCACCTCACCATTCAGTGAATAGCCTCATGTGAAATTGCTGGGGTACATCAGACTATGTGAGGGGTAGTGGTAGGTGGTGGGGTGCACTATGCGAGGGGTGCAGGTAGGTGGTGGGGTGCACTATGCGAGGGGTACAGGTAGGTGGTGGGGTGCACTTTGTGAGGGGTGCTGCTAGGTGGTGGGGTGCACTATGAGAGGGGTGCAGGTAGGTTACGGGGCTTACATTCCACTGCTCTGCATCAGCTCAATCAGGTCGGTAAACAGGACATCTCGGTTCCGCTCACAGAATCCATTCACATCATACGAGACCTGGAACATCAAGAGTAGATGACACCATACAGCGATCCTTCCCATCTCCAAACATTACCATACTGCGACCCTTCGCATCTCCAGACATTACCATACAGCGACCCTTCCCATCTCCAGACATTACCATACCGCGATCCTTCCCATCTCCAGACATTACCATACCGCGATCCTTCCCATCTCCAGACATTACCATACAGCGACCCTTCCCATCTCCAGACATTGCCATACTGCGACCCTTCCCATCTCCAGACATTACCATAGAGCGACCCTTACCATCTCCAGACATTACCATAGAGCGACCCTTCCCATCTCCAGACATTACCATACTGCGACCCTTCCCATCTCCAGACATTACCATAGAGCGACCCTTACCATCTCCAGACATTACCATAGAGCGACCCTTCCCATCTCCAGACATTACCATACCGCGGTCCTTCCCATCTCCAGACATTACCATACCGCGATCCTTCCCATCTCCAGACATTACCATACAGCGACCCTTACCATCTCCAGACATTACCATAGAGCGACCCTTCCCATCTCCAGACATTACCATAGAGCGACCCTTCCCATCTCCAGACATTACAATACCGCGATCCTTCCCATCTCCAGACATTACCATACAGCGATCCTTCCCATCTCCAGACATTGCCATACAGCGACCCTTCCCATCTCCAGACATTACCATAGAGCGACCCTTCCCATCTCCAGACATTACCATAGAGCGACCCTTCCCATCTCCAGACATTACCATACCGCGACCCTTCCCATCTCCAGACATTACCATACAGCGATCCTTCCCATCTCCAGACATTACCATACCGCGATCCTTCCCATCTCCAGACATTACCATACAGCGATCCTTCCCATCTCCAGACATTGCCATACAGCGATCCTTCCCATCTCCAGACATTACCATCCAGCGATCCTTCCCATCTCCAGACATTGCCATACAGCGACCCTTCCCATCTCAAGACATTGCCATACCGCGGTCCTTCCCATCACACGGCCCACATACCTTGCCCGCATAGTGATGGATGATAAAACCTTTATTCCAACTGTTGAAGTGATCGTGGCTGCCAATTGCCGACTGTAGTTTCTGGAGTAGTGTCTGGTCCGCACCCTCCCCCTTTGCATGCATAGTGGCGCACACATCATCCAAGATACTCATTATACCCGGGGGGCTCTAAGGAGGACAGAGGAGACCAAGCCATTGATCTATGGAAGGTCCAGCTCACCTTCCATGGGATCTGAATGCCCACCACGTACTCCCACCAGCTGCAAACTCACCACTTTATTTTCTATCAGATCGCACACGATTTTGTTGTTAAAATATTCAATGGGATTCCATCGAATTCCTTCCTGTACATACTCTTCCTGCAAGAGACCAACAGGGGATCGACTTACCCAGTGCCCGACTGGCGATCCCTCCCCTCAACCATACAGTGCCCGGCTGGCAATCCCTCCTCTCAACCATACAGTGCCCGTCTGGCGATCCCTCCGCTCAACCATACAGTGCCCGCCTGGCGATCCCTCCCCTCAACCATACAGTGCCCGACTGGCGATCCCTCCCCTCAACCATACAGTTCCCGACTGGCGATCCCTCCCCTCAACCATACAGTGCCGACTGGCGATCCCTCCCCTCAACTATACAGTGCCCGACTGGCGATCCCTCCCCTCAAACATACAGTATACGACTGGCGATCCCTCCCCTCAACCATACAGTGCCCGACTGGCGATCCCTCCCCTCAACCATACAGTGCCCGACTGGCGATCCCTCCCCTCAACCATACAGTATCCGACTGGCGATCCCTCCCCTCAACCATACAGTGCCCGACTGGCGATCCCTCCCCTCAACCATACAGTATCCGACTGGCGATCCCTCCCCTCAACCATACAGTGCCCGACTGGCGATCCCTCCCCTCCCAGGTTCAGACACACGGGAGACCCCTCCTCACCCGCCCAGGATCAGATACACAGGAGAACCCTCCTCACCCGCCCAGGATCAGACACACAGGAGACCCCTCCTCACCCGCCCAGGATCAGATACAGAGGAGAACCCTCCTCACCCGGCCAGGATCAGACACACAGGAGACCCCTCCTCACCCACCCAGGATCAGACAGACAGGAGACCCCTCCTCACCCGCCCAGGTTCAGACAGAAAGGATACCCCTCCTCACCTGTCCAGGATCAGACAGACAGAAGACCCCTCCTCAGACGCACAGGAGACCCCTCCTCACCCGCCCAGAATCAGATACACAGGAGACCCCCTCCTCACCTGCCAGGATCAGACACACAGGAGACCCCTCCTCACCCACCCAGGATCAGACACACAGGAGACCCCTCCTCATCCGCCCAGGATCACATGCACAGGAGACCCCTGCTCACCCGCCCAGGAGACCCCCTCCTCACCTGCTCAGCTTTCAGAGTCAGCTCAATAAAGATTTGTTGTAATTTCTCATTTACAAAGTTTATACAGAATTGTTCAAATCCATTTTTCTAACAGAAAAGAGAAAATATTTGTATAAAATATTATTCCTGCCCCATATACTACCCCAGACTGTAAGGTTACCCCAGTACTACCCAGTGTACATTTACCCCAATACTACCCCACAGTGCATATTTACTCCAATACTACCCCACAGTGTACAGTTACCGCAATACTACCCCACAGTGCACATTTACCCCAATAATACCCCACAGTGTACAGTTACCCCAATACTGCCTTACATACCTGGAATATCTCAAAGCCATATATATCAAGGACCCCGATGTTATATTCCTCCTTCTCCTTCCTTATGGCTTTATTAACAGCCTAAAAAGAAGAAAAATGAGACCAACAGGCGAATCTGAGAAACAGGCAGGGGGAACCTGGCAGACAGGCAGGGGCAGGGGGAACCCAGCAGACAGGCAGGGGCAGGGGGAACCCAGCAGACAGGCAGGGGGATGAACGGAATGATTCTCACCTCCACGAGATAGTCAAAGAGCCGGGCATAGAGTGCTTTGGAGAGAGCATCACGGGTGAAGCAGGCCTGCTCCACATTCAGAGTGACATCAATCACCTCCGACTTCCCACCCCACTTACTATCCATCTTACGGCTGGTTAACTTCTCCTGCAGGCGATCCTGGTCAATGCCCAGCAGGTAGGCAGGAAATGCCAGGACTAGTGGGGTAAAAACATGGAACTCAGTGACCCACTCACCCCCCCTTTACTTCCTCGGCCACTCACACTCCCCGCCTCCTGCCGCCACTCACACTCCCCGCCTCCTCCCGCCACTCACACTCCCCGCCTCCTCCCGCCACTCACACTCCCCGCCTCCTCCCGCCACTCACACTCCCCGCCTCCTGCTGCCACTCACACTCCCCGCCTCCTGCCGCCACTCACACTCCCCGCCTCCTGCCGCCACTCACACTCTCCGCCTCCTCCCGCCACTCACACTCCCCGCCTCCTGCCGCCACTCACACTCCCCGCCTCCTCCCGCCACTCACACTCCCCGCCTCCTCCCGCCACTCACACTCCCTGCCTCCTGCCGCCACTCACACTCCCCGCCTCCTCCCACCACTCACACTCTCCACCTCCTCCCACCACTCACACTCCCCGCCTCCTCCCACCACTCACACTCTCCACCTCCTCCCACCACTCACACTCTCCACCTCCTCCCACCACTCACACTCCCCGCCTCCTCCCACCACTCACACTCTCCACCTCCTCCCACCACTCACACTCCCTGCCTTACTCACAGTCTCCACTCTCCACCACTGCGTAGTTCCCGCTCTCTTTGAAGGCGATGTTCCCCAGGTGGAGGATCCCAGCCACTATCTGCAGTACAGAGGCCTGAGCCTCGTGGGACAGTCCCACCACGTCCATGGCGGCCTGCAGGGCAGGGGGAGGAGAGCTGTAACCCTAGGCAGAGACTGGCACCCAGCGGTAGGAGTGTAGCCTCCTGATCTCACTCACCATGGTTTCAGCAAACTCATGCTGGTCACTCACATCGTCCACATGGTAGACAGCGGACTGGTTGAGGTACAGGTAATAATCTGGGGACGTGACACCAAGGTTTTCCCGATCCTCTGCCGTGGCTCCTTCCAGCAGCTGCCAGATCACACACCGGAAACAGAGATTGGATTTACACATCATTCATATGTGTGAACAGAACATCACTAATCAATGAATACGTGACTCTCAGTTTGTATCCCTTCTGTCCAGTTATTCAATGTAACAGCTCCTGGCCTTCACCTGATAGAAGATGTGGAAGTTCCTCTCCCCCGTGTTTTGATTTACCACCCGTGACTTCTCCAGGAGGAAGTTAGATATTTTCCCTCCGTCTGGCTCCCCTCCTCGGCTGAACTGAATTTCAAAATACTTCCCCTGCACAAAGAGTAACCAGAGTGAGGAGGACACACTGCATGACATCATCAGAATAACCAGAGCGAGGAGGACACACTGCATGACATCATCAGAATAACCAGAGCGAGGAGGACACACTGCATGACATCATCAGAATAACCAGAGCGAGGAGGACACACTGCATGACATCATCAGAATAACCAGAGCGAGGAGGACACACTGCATGACATCATCAGAATAACCAGAGCGAGGAGGACACACTGCATGACATCATCAGAATAATCAGAGCGAGGAGGACACACTGCATGACATCATCAGAATAATCAGAGCGCGGAGGACACACTGCATGACATCATCAGAATAATCAGAGCGCGGAGGACACACTGCATGACATCATCAGAATAACCAGAGCGAGGAGGACACACTGAATGACATCATCAGAATAATCAGAGCGCGGAGGACACACTGCATGACATCATCAGAATAACCAGAGCGAGGAGGACACACTGAATGACATCATCAGAATAACCAGAGCGAGGAGGACACACTGCATGACATCATCAGAATAACCAGAGCGAGGAGGACACACTGCATGACATCATCAGAATAATCAGAGCGAGGAGGACACACTGCATGACATCATCAGAATAACCAGAGCGAGGAGGACACACTGCATGACATCATCAGAATAACCAGAGCGAGGAGGACACACTGCATGACATCATCAGAATAACCAGAGCGAGGAGGACACACTGCATGACATCATCAGAATAATCAGAGCGAGGGGGACACACTGCATGACATCATCAGAATAATCAGAGCGAGGAGGACACACTTCATGACATCATCAGAGCGAGGAGGACACACTGCATGACATCATCAGAATAATCAGAGCGAGGAGGACACACTGCATGACATCATCAGAATAACCAGAGCGAGGAGGACACACTGCATGACATCATCAGAATAACCAGAGCGAGGAGGACACACTGCATGACATCATCAGAATAATCAGAGCGAGGAGGACACACTGCATGACATCATCAGAATAATCAGAGCGAGGAGGACACACTGCATGACATCATCAGAATAATCAGAGCGCGGAGGACACACTGCATGACATCATCAGAATAACCAGAGCGCGGAGGACACACTGCATGACATCATCAGAGTAATCAGAGCGAGGAGGACACACTGCATGACATCATCAGAGTAATCAGAGCGAGGAGGACACACTGCATGACATCATCAGAATAATCAGAGCGAGGAGGACACACTGCATGACATCATCAGAGTAATCAGAGCGAGGAGGACACACTGCATGACATCATCAGAATAATCAGAGCGAGGAGGACACACTGCATGACATCATCAGAATAATCAGAGCGAGGAGGACACACTGCATGACATCATCAGAGTAATCAGAGCGAGGAGGACACACTGCATGACATCATCAGAATAACCAGAGCGAGGAGGACACACTGCATGACATCATCAGAATAAAACGCATTGGGTCACAGGAGACCTTATTGTATCGTCTTCTTATCACCAACAAATGACTCACAAATCTGCTGGAGTTGTTGTTCCGGACAGTCTTCGCATTCCCGAAAGCTTCGAGGAGAGGATTGGATTTGAGGATGATGTCCTTGACTTGCTGTGGAGAGGAGATGTCTCAGTGTAGGTGGGCTTCTCTGTACATGGTTAATTTGACCTCTGTTTCCTCATATAAGACACAGTATATAGGTCAGCTCTTCTCTATAGGGCCCGGGGCATGTCAGCTCTTCTCTATAGGGCCCGGGGCATGTCAGCTCTTCTCTATAGGGCACGGGGCTGGTCAGCTCTTCTCTATAGGGCCAGGGACTAGCCAGCTCTTCTCTATAGGGCCAGGGACTGGTCAGCTCTTCTCTATAGGGCCCGGGACTGGTCAGCTCTTCTCTATAGGGCCCGGGGCTGGTCAAGTCTTCTCTATAGGGCCCAGGGCTGGTCAAGTCTTCTCTATAGGGCCCGGGGCTGGTCAAGTCTTCTCTATAGGGCCCGGGGCTGGTCAAGTCTTCTCTATAGGGCCAGGGGCTGGTCAAGTCTTCTCTATAGGGCCAGGGACTAGCCAGCTCTTCTCTATAGGGCCAGGGACTGGTCAGCTCTTCTCTATAGGGCCCGGGGCTGGTCAAGTCTTCTCTATAGGGCCCGGGGCTGGTCAAGTCTTCTCTATAGGGCCAGGGGCTGGTCAAGTCTTCTCTATAGGGCCAGGGACTAGCCAGCTCTTCTCTATAGGGCCAGGGACTGGTCAGCTCTTCTCTATAGGGCCCGGGGCTGGTCAAGTCTTCTCTATAGGGCCCGGGGCTGGTCAAGTCTTCTCTATAGGGCCAGGGGCTGGTCAAGTCTTCTCTATAGGGCCCGGGGCTGGTCAAGTCTTCTCTATAGGGCCCGGGGCTGGTCAAGTCTTCTCTATAGGGCCAGGGGCTGGTCAAGTCTTCTCTATAGGGCCAGGGACTAGCCAGCTCTTCTCTATAGGGCCAGGGACTGGTCAGCTCTTCTCTATAGGGCCCGGGGCTGGTCAAGTCTTCTCTATAGGGCCCGGGGCTGGTCAAGTCTTCTCTATAGGGCCAGGGGCTGGTCAAGTCTTCTCTATAGGGCCAGGGAGTAGCCAGCTCTTCTCTATAGGGCCAGGGACTGGTCAGCTCTTCTCTATAGGGCCCGGGGCTGGTCAAGTCTTCTCTATAGGGCCCGGGGCTGGTCAAGTCTTCTCTATAGGGCCAGGGGCTGGTCAAGTCTTCTCTATAGGGCCCGGGGCTGGTCAAGTCTTCTCTATAGGGCCCGGGGCTGGTCAAGTCTTCTCTATAGGGCCAGGGGCTGGCCAGTTCCTGTTAGTACCGTCACTGTATGTATAAGAGTTTAATTCATACCTGGACCTTGGGACCTCCCCCAGACACCTTGGAGACATAGCCCATGATATATTTGGCAGCGACTGTCTTCCCCGCTCCGCTTTCCCCGCTGCAAGACACGCACTGTATGACATGTGACTTAGGACTCACAGACATGTCCCTGTATACACCCCGTGACGTACTCACCTGATTATCACACACTGGTTCTCACCGTCTATTAACATGTTCCGGTACATGTTATCAGCCAGAGCATAGATGTGTGGTGGGTTCTCATACTGAGCCTGTGGGGACAGAGACGTTACATGGAGGCTGGGCAAGCAGCAGAGACCCCAGAGGAAGAGAGAGACCCCAGAGGGAGAGAGAGACCCCAGAGGGAGAGAGAGACCCCAGAGGGAGAGAGAGAACCCAGAGGGAGAGAGAGAACCCAGAGGGAGAGAGAGAACCCAGAGGGAGAGAGAGAACCCAGAGGGAGAGAGAGAACCCAGAGGGAGAGAGAGACCCCAGAGGGAGAGAGAGACCCCAGAGGGAGAGAGAGACCCCAGAGGGAGAGAGAGAACCCAGAGGGAGAGAGAGAACCTAGAGGGAGAGAGAGAACCCAGAGGGAGAGAGAGACCCCAGAGGGAGAGAGAGACCCCAGAGGGAGAGAGAGAACCCAGAGGGAGAGAGAGACCCCAGAGGCCTGGGCAGCAGAGACCCCAGAGGGAGAGAGAGACCCCAGAGGGAGAGAGAGACCCCAGAGGGAGAGAGAGACCCCAGAGGGAGAGAGAGAACCCAGAGGGAGAGAGAGACCCAGAGGGAAGTTATACTCAGTGTTATTGTGGATCCTCTCTCTCTGGACGGTCACACCGCAAATTAAATCTCCTCCATATGAAATACATGAGATATAGGAGCACACAGTGTCCTAATGGAAACCCCAGACCTATGCAAAACCTGGACAGCTATAGTCTAACCATAGGTGTGCATGGAAAGAACAGGTATGCATGCCATGTGTATGTATGACATGTGACAAGTCGGTGCTATAATCTGATAAACCACACACATCCCCATATTAAAAGACTGCAATACTGATGACTGGCCACAAAGTGGCAGCACTGAGCTGTGAACCCGCATTCCACCTTAAGAAGTCTCGTAGTTTTAGCCAATAAACTGTCTCTATCACAAGCTGGTATCCACAAGGTGTGGCCTGCAGGGTATAGTCTGACTCATTTCCACCTCTCCCTCTACCCAGCATCCTCTCTGTACAATCCTGGTGACTTTACACTGTCCAGGACACTGCTAACAGGAACCCTCTGCACCCCCATAATCAGGCATTCCCTTCAAATCCTGAAGCAGGACGTGCTGGACTCACCGCCCCCTGATACAGTTCAATTTCCCGATCCGTAAAATATGGCAGCTGCTTGAAAGGGTTAACGGAGATCAGCACAGAACCAATGTATGTCTTGCAGGGGTCAAGGAACAAATAGCTGAGGGGACAGTGGGCTCCCCTGCCAAGCTCATGGCTGTGATACAGCACAAGCACTTTATAACAGAGACAAACCTGTATGTGTATTTCTCAATGGTTTAAACTTGTATTATAACAGGTGCAGAAACCACTGCTATCAGCTGCATCTCTACGTACTGAATAAAATTAAAAGGGAGGATGAGCCTGGGGCTTTGCAGAGCCAGTGGAGGGGGTGAATGGCAAGGGAGGATAGAGGGTGAGCCTGGCATGGGGAGGATGGAGCCTGGCGTGGGGAGGATGGAGCCTGGCGTGGGGAGGATGGAGGGTGAGCCTGGCATGGGGAGGATGGAGCCTGGCGTGGGGAGGATGGAGAGAGAGCCTGGCGTGGGGAGGATGGAGCCTGGCGTGGGGAGGATGGAGCCTGGCGTGGGGAGGATGGAGGGTGAGCCTGGCATGGGGAGGATGGACCCTGGTGTGGGGAGGATGGAGGGTGAGCCTGGCATGGGGAGGATGGAGCCTGGCGTGGGGAGGATGGAGCCTGGCGTGGGGAGGATGGAGCCTGGCGTGGGGAGGATGGAGGGTGAGCCTGGTGTGGGGTGATGGAGGGTGAGACTGGTGTGGGGAGGATGGAGGGTGAGCCTGGTGTGGGGAGGAGGGAGGGTGAGCCTGGCATGGGGAGGATGGAGCCTGGTGTGCGGAGGATGGAGGGTGAGCCTGGTGTGGGGAGGAGGGAGGGTGAGCCTGGTGTGGGGAGGAGGGAGGGTGAGCCTGGTGTGGGGAGGAGGGAGCCTGGTGTGGTGAGGATGGAGGGTGAGCCTGGCGTGGGGAGGAGGGAGGGTGAGCCTCGTGTGGGGAGGAGGGAGGGTGAGCCTCGTGTGGGGAGGAGGGAGGGTGAGCCTTGTGTGGGGAGGATGGAGGGTGAGCCTGGTGTGGGGAGGAGGGAGGGTGAGCCTGGTGTGGGGAGGAGGGAGGGTGAGCCTGGCGTGGGGAGGATGGAGCCTGGTGTGGGGAGGATGGAGGGTGAGCCTGGTGTGGGGAGGAGGGAGGGTGAGCCTGGCGTGGGGAGGATGGAGCCTGGTGTGGTGAGTATGGAGGGTGAGCCTGGTGTGGTGAGTATGGAGGGTGAGCCTGGCGTGGGGAGGAGGGAGGGTGAGCTTGGTGTCGGGAGGACGGAGGGTGAGCCTGGTGTGGGGAGGATGGAGGGTGAGCCTGGTGTGGGGAGGATGGAGCCTGGTGTGGGGAGGAGGGAGGGTGAGCCTGGTGTGGGGAGGATGGAGCCTGGTGTGGGGAGGAGGGAGGGTGAGCCTGGCGTGGGGAGGAGGGAGGGTGAGCCTGGCGTGGGGAGGAGGGAGGGTGAGCCTGGTGTGGGGAGGAGGGAGGGTGAGCCTGGTGTGGGGAGGATGGAGGGTGAGCCTGGTGTGGGGAGGATGGAGGGTGAGCCTGGTGTGGGGAGGATGGAGGGTGAGACTGGTGTGGGGAGGATGGAGGGTGAGCCTGGTGTGGGGAGGATGGAGGGTGAGCCTGGTGTGGGGAGGAGGGAGGGTGAGCCTGGCGTGGGGAGGATGGAGCCTGGTGTGGGGAGGACGGAGGGTGAGCCTGGTGTGGGGAGGAGGGAGGGTGAGCCTGGTGTGGGGAGGAGGGAGCCTGGTGTGGTGAGGATGGAGGGTGAGCCTGGCGTGGGGAGGAGGGAGGGTGAGCCTGGCGTGGGGAGGAGGGAGGGTGAGCCTTGTGTGGGGAGGATGGAGGGTGAGCCTTGTGTGGGGAGGATGGAGGGTGAGCCTGGTGTGGGGAGGATGGAGGGTGAGCCTGGTGTGGGGAGGATGGAGGGTGAGCCTGGTGTGGGGAGGATGGAGGGTGAGCCTGGTGTGGGGAGGATGGAGGGTGAGCCTGGTGTGGGGAGGATGGAGGGTGAGCCTGGTGTGGGGAGGAAGGAGGGTGAGCCTGGTGTGGGGAGGAGGGAGGGTGAGCCTGGTGTGGGGAGGAGGGAGGGTGAGCCTGGTGTGGGGAGGATGGAGGGTGAGCCTGGTGTGGGGAGGAGGGAGGGTGAGCCTGGTGTGGGGAGGAGGGAGGGTGAGCCTGGTGTGGGGAGGATGGAGGGTGAGCCTGGTGTGGGGAGGAGGGAGGGTGAGCCTGGTGTGGGGAGGAGGGAGGGTGAGCCTGGTGTGGGGAGGAGGGAGGGTGAGCCTGGTGTGGGGAGGAGGGAGGGTGAGCCTGGTGTGGGGAGGATGGAGGGTGAGCCTGGTGTGGGGAGGAGGGAGGGTGAGCCTGGTGTGGGGAGGATGGAGGGTGAGCCTGGTGTGGGGAGGATGGAGGGTGAGCCTGGTGTGGGGAGGAGGGAGGGTGAGCCTGGTGTGGGGAGGAGGGAGGGTGAGACTGGTGTGGGGAGGAGGGAGGGTGAGCCTGGTGTGGGGAGGAGGGAGGGTGAGCCTTGTGTGGGGAGGAGGGAGGGTGAACCTGGTGTGGGGAGGAGGGAGGGTGAGACTGGTGTGGGGAGGAGGGAGGGTGAGACTGGTGTGGGGAGGAGGGAGGGTGAGCCTGGTGTGGGGAGGAGGGAGGGTGAGCCTGGTGTGGGGAGGAGGGAGGGTGAGCCTGGTGTGGGGAGGATGGAGGGTGAGCCTGGTGTGGGGAGGATGGAGGGTGAGCCTGGTGTGGGGAGGAGGGAGGGTGAGCCTGGTGTGGGGAGGAGGGAGGGTGAGCCTGGTGTGGGGAGGAGGGAGGGTGAGCCTGGTGTGGGGAGGATGGAGGGTGAGCCTGGTGTGGGGAGGAGGGAGGGTGAGCCTGGTGAGGGGAGGAGGGAGGGTGAGCCTGGTGTGGGGAGGAGGGAGGATGGAGCCTGGTGTGGGGAGGAGGGAGGGTGAGCCTAGTGTGGGGAGGAGGGAGGGTGAGCCTAGTGTGGGGAGGAGGGAGGGTGAGCCTGGTGTGGGGAGGAGGGAGGGTGAGCCTGGTGTGGGGAGGAGGGAGGGTGAGCCTGGGAGCCTGCATTAAAGGATACGAAGATATAATCGTCCATGTAGCGTTTCTTGAGATTTTCCACAATCGCTTCTTCTGTGATCTTGGACAGGAGCACCATATCGTCCACGCCGCTCTGACGCACATTCTGTGTCTGCCAGTGGTAGCGCTCCTTGCTGCCCTGCATGGGAAGACGATACAGTCAGAGAGAAAACATGAAGGAACCGTGCGGCACAGGTCAATCGCCCACTAAACTGACTCATTACAAAGCATCACTGGGGATTAAATAAAGATCTCTCCATAAAAACCAATCAACCCGATTCCAACGGAAGAGTCCTGAGCCTGGAGGAGAAACACCCTGCGCCCAACAGCATCCACTGCATCTATCTATTCTGCACACAATGAGCCAGGGGATTCCTCTCTGTATCCCCCTCACACTGCACCATCTCTGTTTCCCCCTCACACTGCACCATCTCTGTATCCCCCTCACACTGCACCATCTCTGTATCCCCCTCACACTGCACCATCTCTGTTTCCCCCTCACACTGCACCATCTCTGTATCCCCCTCACACTACACCATCTCTGTATCCCCCTCACACTACACCATCTCTGTATCCCCCTCACACTACACCATCTCTGTATCCCCCTCACACTACACCATCTCTGTATCCCCCTCACACTGCCCCATCTCTGTATCCCCCTCACACTGCCCCATCCTTGTATCCCCCTCACACTACACCTTCCCTGTATCCCCTTCACACTGCGCACTGTATCCGCCTCACACTGCGCACTGTATCCGCCTCACACTGCGCACTGTATCCGCCTCACACTGCGCACTGTATCCGCCTCACACTGCGCACTGTATCCGCCTCACACTGCGCACTGTATCCGACTCACACTGCGCACTGTATCCGACTCACACTGCGCACTGTATCCGACTCACACTGCGCACTGTATCCGACTCACACTGCGCACTGTATCCGACTCACACTGCGCACTGTATCCTCCTCACACTGCGCACTGTATCCTCCTCACACTGCGCACTGTATCCGCCTCACACTGCGCACTGTATCCTCCTCACACTGCGCACTGTATCCTCCTCACACTGCGCACTGTATCCTCCTCACACTGCGCACTGTATCCTCCTCACACTGCGCACTGTATCCTCCTCCTCACACTGACAGGAAGCAATAATCACAGCTATAAAATCTCAGCCCGAAGGTTTATACGAAATAGAAAGACAGACCTGGCCAGGATCTCTCCATCCATATGAAAGAAGCACAGTCCATGCCGTGTACACAGAGCAGGTCATAAGAGAGAGGAACACTGCACTCACCCTACCTTACCCCAGGGGAGCGCCCCATAGGGCCACTTCATCAGCCCACCTGTTAGCCCCAAACAGACAGACAGAATGAGAGACAGACAGACAGACAGAGAGGGGACTGGCTGCTGAGAATTCATTTCCACTGGTCCTTTTCTACATCAGACCCCAAAATGCAGAGGGGATAAAGGCTGTGAAGGTATATAACGCCTCTGTGTATTATCACATGGAATATATATACCCCGCTGTATATAACGCCTCTGTGTATTATCACATGGAATATATATACCCCGCTGTATATAACGCCTCTGTGTATAATCACATGGAATATATATACCCCGCTGTATATAACGCCTCTGTGTATTATCACATGGAATATATATACCCCGCTGTATATAACGCCTCTGTGTATTATCACATGGAATATATATACCCCGCTGTATATAACGCCTCTGTGTATTATCACATGGAATATATATACCCCGCTGTATATAACGCCTCTGTGTATTATCACATGGAATATATATACCCCGCTGTATATAACGCCTCTGTGTATAATCACATGGAATATATATACCCCGCTGTATATAACGCCTCTGTGTATTATCACATGGAATATATATACCCCGCTGTATATAACGCCTCTGTGTATAATCACATGGAATATATATACCCCGCTGTATATAACGCCTCTGTGTATTATCACATGGAATATATACCCCGCTGTATATAACGCCTCTGTGTATTATCACATGGAATATATATACCCCGCTGTATATAACACCTCTGTGTATTATCACATGGAATATATATACCCCCCTGTATATAACGCCTCTGTGTATTATCACATGGAATATATATACCCCGCTGTATATAACACCTCTGTGTATTATCACATGGAATATATATACCCCGCTGTATATAACGCCTCTGTGTATTATCACATGGAATATATATACCCCGCTGTATATAACACCTCTGTGTATTATCACATGGAATATATATACCCCGCTGTATATAACACCTCTGTGTATTATCACAGGGAATATATATACCCCGCTGTATATAACGCCTCTGTGTATTATCACATGGAATATATATACCCCGCTGTATATAACGCCTCTGTGTATTATCACATGGAATATATACCCCCCTGTATATAACGCCTCTGTGTATAATCACATGGAATATATATACCCCGCTGTATATAACGCCTCTGTGTATAATCACATGGAATATATATACCCCCCTGTATATAACGCCTCTGTGTATTATCACATGGAATATATATACCCCGCTGTATATAACGCCTGTGTATTATCACATGGAATATATATACCCCGCTGTATATAACGCCTCTGTGTATTATCACATGGAATATATATACCCCGCTGTATATAACGCCTCTGTGTATTATCACATGGAATATATATACCCCGCTGTATATAACGCCTCTGTGTATTATCACAGGGAATATATATACCCCGCTGTATATAACGCCTCTGTGTATAATCACATGGAATATATATACCCCGCTGTATATAACGCCTCTGTGTATTATCACATGGAATATATATACCCCGCTGTATATAACGCCTCTGTGTATTATCACATGGAATATATATACCCCGCTGTATATAACGCCTCTGTGTATTATCACATGGAATATATATACCCCGCTGTATATAACGCCTCTGTGTATAATCACATGGAATATATATACCCCGCTGTATATAACGCCTCTGTGTATTATCACATGGAATATATATACCCCGCTGTATATAACGCCTCTGTGTATTATCACATGGAATATATATACCCCGCTGTATATAACGCCTCTGTGTATTATCACATGGAATATATATACCCCGCTGTATATAACGCCTCTGTGTATAATCACATGGAATATATATACCCCGCTGTATATAACGCCTCTGTGTATTATCACATGGAATATATATACCCCGCTGTATATAACGCCTCTGTGTATAATCACATGGAATATATATACCCCGCTGTATATAACGCCTCTGTGTATAATCACATGGAATATATATACCCCGCTGTATATAACGCCTCTGTGTATAATCACATGGAATATATATACCCCGCTGTATATAACGCCTCTGTGTATAATCACATGGAATATATATACCCCCCTGTATATAACGCCTCTGTGTATAATCACATGGAATATATATACCCCGCTGTATATAACGCCTCTGTGTATAATCACATGGAATATATATACCCCGCTGTATATAACGCCTCTGTGTATAATCACATGGAATATATATACCCCGCTGTATATAACGCCTCTGTGTATAATCACATGGAATATATATACCCCGCTGTATATAACGCCTCTGTGTATAATCACATGGAATATATATACCCCGCTGTATATAACGCCTCTGTGTATAATCACATGGAATATATATACCCCGCTGTATATAACGCCTCTGTGTATAATCACATGGAATATATATACCCCGCTGTATATAACGCCTCTGTGTATAATCACATGGAATATATATACCCCGCTGTATATAACGCCTCTGTGTATAATCACATGGAATATATATACCCCGCTGTATATAACGCCTCTGTGTATAATCACATGGAATATATATACCCCGCTGTATATAACGCCTCTGTGTATTATCACATGGAATATATATACCCCGCTGTATATAACGCCTCTGTGTATAATCACATGGAATATATATACCCCGCTGTATATAACGCCTCTGTGTATTATCACATGGAATATATATACCCCGCTGTATATAACGCCTCTGTGTATAATCACATGGAATATATATACCCCGCTGTATATAACGCCTCTGTGTATAATCACATGGAATATATATACCCCGCTGTATATAACGCCTCTGTGTATAATCACATGGAATATATATACCCCGCTGTATATAACGCCTCTGTGTATAATCACATGGAATATATATACCCCGCTGTATATAACGCCTCTGTGTATAATCACATGGAATATATATACCCCGCTGTATATAACGCCTCTGTGTATAATCACATGGAATATATATACCCCGCTGTATATAACGCCTCTGTGTATAATCACATGGAATATATATACCCCGCTGTATATAACGCCTCTGTGTATTATCACATGGAATATATATACCCCGCTGTATATAACGCCTCTGTGTATTATCACATGGAATATATATACCCCGCTGTATATAACGCCTCTGTGTATAATCACATGGAATATATATACCCCGCTGTATATAACGCCTCTGTGTATAATCACATGGAATATATATACCCCGCTGTATATAACGCCTCTGTGTATTATCACATGGAATATATATACCCCGCTGTATATAACGCCTCTGCGTATTATCACATGGAATATATATACCCCGCTGTATATAACGCCTCTGTGTATTATCACATGGAATATATACCCCCCTGTATATAACGCCTCTGTGTATAATCACATGGAATATATATACCCCGCTGTATATAACGCCTCTGTGTATAATCACATGGAATATATATACCCCGCTGTATATAACGCCTCTGTGTATAATCACATGGAATATATATACCCCGCTGTATATAACGCCTCTGTGTATTATCACATGGAATATATATACCCCGCTGTATATAACGCCTCTGTGTATTATCACATGGAATATATATACCCCGCTGTATATAACGCCTCTGTGTATTATCACATGGAATATATACCCCCCTGTATATAACGCCTCTGTGTATAATCACATGGA
Source organism: Pelodytes ibericus (assembly GCA_036172795.1). Classification (NCBI taxonomy): domain Eukaryota; kingdom Metazoa; phylum Chordata; class Amphibia; order Anura; family Pelodytidae; genus Pelodytes; species Pelodytes ibericus. The sequence goes on along the minus strand of CM069868.1, from coordinate 51,304,327 downwards.
ATATATATACCCCGCTGTATATAACGCCTCTGTGTATTATCACATGGAATATATATACCCCGCTGTATATAACGCCTCTGTGTATTATCACATGGAATATATACCCCCCTGTATATAACGCCTCTGTGTATTATCACATGGAATATATATACCCCGCTGTATATAACGCCTCTGTGTATTATCACATGGAATATATATACCCCGCTGTATATAACGCCTCTTTTTATTATCACATGGAATATATATACCCCGCTGTATATAATGCCTTTGTGTATTATCACATGGAATATATACCCCGCTGTATATAATGCCTCTGTGTATTATCACATGGAATATATACCCCGCTGTATATAACGCCTCTGTGTATTATCACATCGAATATATACCCCGCTGTATATAACGCCTGTGTATTATCACAGGGCATATATATACCCCGCTGTATATAACGCCTCTGTGTATAATCACATGGAATATATATACCCCACTGTATATAACGCCTCTGTGTATTATCACATGGAATATATATACCCCCCTGTATATAACGCCTCTGTCTATAATCACATGGAATATATATACCCCGCTGTATATAACGCCTCTGTGTATAATCACATGGAATATATATACCCCCCTGTATATAACGCCTCTGTGTATAATCACATGGAATATATATACCCCCCTGTATATAACGCCTCTGTGTATAATCACATGGAATATATATACCCCGCTGTATATAACGCCTCTGTGTATTATCACATGGAATATATATACCCCGCTGTATATAACGCCTCTGTGTATTATCACATGGAATATATATACCCCGCTGTATATAACGCCTCTGTGTATAATCACATGGAATATATATACCCCGCTGTATATAACGCCTGTGTATTATCACAGAGAATATATATACCCCGCTGTATATAACGCCTCTGTGTATTATTACATCGAATATATATACCACGCTGTATATAACGCCTGTGTATTATCACATCGAATATATATACCCCGCTGTATATAACGCCTGTGTATTATCACAGAGAATATATATACCCCGCTGTATATAACACCTCTGTGTATTATCACAGGGAATATATATACCCCGCTGTATATAACGCCTCTGTGTATTATCACATGGAATATATATACCCCGCTGTATATAACGCCTCTGTGTATTATCACATGGAATATATACCCCCCTGTATATAACGCCTCTGTATTATCACATGGAATATATATACCCCGCTGTATATAACGCCTCTGTGTATTATCACATGGAATATATATACCCCGCTGTATATATCGCCTCTGTGTATTATCACATGGAATATATATACCCCGCTGTATATAATGCCTTTGTGTATTATCACATGGAATATATTCCCCGCTGTATATAATGCCTCTGTGTATTATCACATGGAATATATACCCCGCTGTATATAACGCCTCTGTGTATTATCACATCGAATATATATACCCCGCTGTATATAACGCCTCTGTGTATTATCACATTGAATATATACCCCGCTGTATATAACGCCTGTGTATTATCACAGGGCATATATATACCCCGCTGTATATAACACCTCTGTGTATTATCACAGGGAATATATATACCCCGCTGTATATAACACCTCTGTGTATTATCACAGGGAATATATATACCCCGCTGTATATAACGCCTCTGTGTATTATCACAGGGAATATATATACCCCGCTGTATATAACACCTCTGTGTATTATCACAGGGAATATATATACCCCGCTGTATATAACACCTCTGTGTATTATCACAGGGAATATATATACCCCGCTGTATATAACACCTCTGTGTATTATCACAGGGAATATATATACCCCGCTGTATATAACGCCTCTGTGTATAATCACATGGAATATATATACCCCCCTGTATATAACGCCTCTGTGTATAATCACATGGAATATATATACCCCCCTGTATATAACGCCTCTGTGTATTATCACATGGAATATATATACCCCGTTGTATATAACACCTCTGTGTATTATCACAGGGAATATATATACCCCGCTGTATATAACGCCTCTGTGTATTATCACAGGGAATATATATACCCCGCTGTATATAACGCCTCTGTGTATTATCACAGGGAATATACACCTGTGTGTAATATGCATCTCCCAAGGCAGAAAAGTAAACCAAGTGAGGGTTAACCCAGCCAGGGATGAAGCTCTCTACACATGAGGAATGTCTATACAGCCTGGGGTCAGAGAGAGGGGAAGGAGCAGAGAGGTGTGATTAAACCCTGCCCTATCCCAAAATTCACCAGACACAGAGAAAGTGCTACACGGGACCCTTTCATCTCTGTATTCCAGTCATTACTGGAATGGTGGGCCTGTGTTTTTGCTACTAACAGACAGGGGACACAGGTTTAAGAAGGAGGGGCAGCTGCCTGATCAGTTCAGAGCGCCCTGCATTGACGGGCGAGGGGAATTACACTCCATGTCCACAGTATACACAAGGCAGGTGGGAACAGCAGGGGGGTGGGAGAGAAGGTGCAAATCAAGGGGCTCGGGAATTAACCCCGTCTTTGTCCTAGTGAATGAAGATCTCAAACCAGTGCCCTGGCTCTGTATAAAGATATAACCACCCCTGCTAGTGTCAAACACCTGGGTGCAACTTCCTGCACTACAAAGTAGGAATCCAGCCAATTCACCCAAAATACTACCCCCCTCCAGTTACCACATGCCTCCAATCAACCACTTCCCTGCCAGGTACCCCATGTCATTAACCACTTCCCTGCCAGGTACCCCATGCATTAACCACTTCCCTGCCAGGTACCCCATGTCATTAACCACTTCCCTGCCAGGTACCCCATGTCATTAACCACTTCCCTGCCAGGTACCCCATGTCATTAACCACTTCCCTGCCAGGTACCCCATGCATTAACCACTTCCCTGCCAGGTACCCCATGCATTAACCACTTCCCTGCCAGGTACCCCATGTCATTAACCACTTCCCTGCCAGTAACCCCATGCCCCCCATTAACCACGTCCCTCTCGGTGGGCTTAGCAAAGCCCTGCAGGTGGGGTTGGGGGACTCACCATTGTGCTGCTCTGTGGGGTCCTAGAACTCTTTGTCAGGTGACTCACACTGAATGTTAGTGCCGAGGACTCACTCGCACTGAATGTTGGTGCCGAGGACTCACTCACACTGAATGTTAGTGCCGAGGACTCACTCACACTGAATGTTAGTGCCGAGGACTCACTCACACTGAATGTTAGTGCCGAGGACTCACTCACACTGAATGTTAGTGCCGAGGACTCACTCACACTGAATGTTAGTGCCGAGGACTCACTCACACTGAATGTTAGTGCCGAGGACTCACTCACACTCACATTCCTTCCGGATCCCTTGTTACTCTCCTGAGTCCGTACCTGGGCGGAACCTCCAGGTGAGCTCTGTATGGTGACACCTGCTGGACGTACAGGGTACTGCACACTGTAAGCATTGCACAGTGACACCTGGTGGACATACAAGGTACTGCACACTGTAAGCATTGCACATTGACACCTGCTGGACGTACATGGTACTGCACACTGTAAGCATTGCACATTGACACCTGCTGGACGTACATGGTACTGCACACTGTAAGCATTGCACAGTGACACCTGGTGGACGTACAGGGTACTGCACACTGTAAGCATTGCACAGTGACACCGGCTGGACGTACAGGGTACTGCACACTGTAAGCATTGCACAGTGACACCTGGTGGACATACAAGGTACTGCACACTGTGAGCATTGCACGGTGACACCTGCTGGACATACAGGGTACTGCACACTGTAAGCATTGCACAGTGACACCTGGTGGACGTACAGGGTACTGCACACTGTAAGCATTGCACATTGACACCTGCTGGACGTACATGGTACTGCACACTGTAAGCATTGCACAGTGACACCTGGTGGCCGTACAGGGTACTGCACACTGTAAGGATTGAACGGTGACACCTGGTGGACGTACAGGGTACTGCACACTGTAAGCATTGCACATTGACACCTGCTGGACGTACATGGTACTGCACACTGTAAGCATTGCACAGTGACACCTGGTGGCCGTACAGGGTACTGCACACTGTAAGGATTGAACGGTGACACCTGGTGGACGTACAGGGTACTGCACACTGTAAGCATTGCAGTGACACCTGGTGGACATACAGGGCGTTGCACACTGTAAGCAATGCACGGTGACACCTGCCGGACGTACAGGGTACTGCACAATGACACCTGGTGGACATAGAGGGAACTGCACACTGTAAGCATTGCACATTGACACCTGCTGGACGTACATGGTACTGCACACTGTAAGCATTGCACAGTGACACCTGGTGGACGTACAGGGTACTGCACACTGTAAGCATTGCACAGTGACACCGGCTGGACGTACAGGGTACTGCACACTGTAAGCATTGCACAGTGACACCTGGTGGACATACAAGGTACTGCACACTGTGAGCATTGCACGGTGACACCTGCTGGACATACAGGGTACTGCACACTGTAAGCATTGCACATTGACACCTGCTGGACGTACATGGTACTGCACACTGTAAGCATTGCACAGTGACACCGGCTGGACGTACAGTGTACTGCACACTGTAAGCATTGCACAGTGACACCTGGTGGACATACAAGGTACTGCACACTGTGAGCATTGCACGGTGACACCTGCTGGACATACAGGGTACTGCACACTGTAAGCATTGCACATTGACACCTGCTGGACGTACATGGTACTGCACACTGTAAGCATTGCAGTGACACCTGGTGGCCGTACAGGGTACTGCACACTGTAAGGATTGAACGGTGACACCTGGTGGACGTACAGGGTACTGCACACTGTAAGCATTGCAGTGACACCTGGTGGACATACAGGGCGTTGCACACTGTAAGCAATGCACGGTGACACCTGCCGGACGTACAGGGTACTGCACAATGACACCTGGTGGACATAGAGGGAACTGCACACTGTAAGCAATGCACGGTGACACCTGCCGGACGTACAGGGTTCTGCACACTGAAAGCATTGCAGTGACACCTGGTGGACGTACAGGGTACTGCACACTGACAGCAATGCATGGTGACACCTGGTGGACGAACAGAGTACTGCATACTGAAAGCATTGCACAGTGACACCTGGTGGACGTACAGGGTACTGCACACTGTAAACAATGCATGGTGACACCTGCCCGACGTACAGGGTACTGCACACTGTAAGCATTGCAGTGACACCTGGTGGACATACAGGGTACTGCACACTGTAAGCAATGCACGGTGACACCTGCCGGACGTCCAGGGTACTGCACACTGTAAGCAATGCACGGTGATACCTGCCGGACGTCCAGGGTACTGCACAGTGACAACTGGTGGACGTACAGGGTACTGCACACTGTAAGCAATGCAATGTGACACCTGGTGGACGTACAGGGTACTGCACACTGTAAGCATTGCACAGGGACACCTGGTGGCCGTACAGGGTACTGCACACTGTAAGGATTGAACGGTGACACCTGGTGGACGTACAGGGTACTGCACACTGTAAGCATTGCAGTGACACCTGGTGGACATACAGGGCGTTGCACACTGTAAGCAATGCACGGTGACACCTGCCGGACGTACAGGGTACTGCACAATGACACCTGGTGGACATAGAGGGAACTGCACACTGTAAGCATTGCACATTGACACCTGCTGGACGTACATGGTACTGCACACTGTAAGCATTGCACATTGACACCTGCTGGACGTACATGGTACTGCACACTGTAAGCATTGCACAGTGACACCTGGTGGACGTACAGGGTACTGCACACTGAAAGCATTGCACAGTGACACCGGCTGGACGTACAGGGTACTGCACACTGTAAGCATTGCACAGTGACACCTGGTGGACATACAAGGTACTGCACACTGTGAGCATTGCACGGTGACACCTGCTGGACATACAGGGTACTGCACACTGTAAGCATTGCACATTGACACCTGCTGGACGTACATGGTACTGCACACTGTAAGCATTGCACAGTGACACCGGCTGGACGTACAGGGTACTGCACACTGTAAGCATTGCACAGTGACACCTGGTGGACATACAAGGTACTGCACACTGTGAGCATTGCACGGTGACACCTGCTGGACATACAGGGTACTGCACACTGTAAGCATTGCACATTGACACCTGCTGGACGTACATGGTACTGCACACTGTAAGCATTGCACAGTGACACCTGGTGGCCGTACAGGGTACTGCACACTGTAAGGATTGAACGGTGACACCTGGTGGACGTACAAGGTACTGCACACTGTAAGCATTGCAGTGACACCTGGTGGACATACAGGGCGTTGCACACTGTAAGCAATGCACGGTGACACCTGCCGGACGTACAGGGTACTGCACAATGACACCTGGTGGACATAGAGGGAACTGCACACTGTAAGCAATGCACGGTGACACCTGCCGGACGTACAGGGTTCTGCACACTGAAAGCATTGCAGTGACACCTGGTGGACGTACAGGGTACTGCACACTGACAGCAATGCATGGTGACACCTGGTGGACGAACAGAGTACTGCATACTGAAAGCATTGCACAGTGACACCTGGTGGACGTACAGGGTACTGCACACTGTAAACAATGCATGGTGACACCTGCCCGACGTACAGGGTACTGCACACTGTAAGCATTGCAGTGACACCTGGTGGACATACAGGGTACTGCACACTGTAAGCAATGCACGGTGACACCTGCCGGACGTCCAGGGTACTGCACACTGTAAGCAATGCACGGTGATACCTGCCGGACGTCCAGGGTACTGCACAGTGACAACTGGTGGACGTACAGGGTACTGCACACTGTAAGCAATGCAATGTGACACCTGGTGGACGTACAGGGTACTGCACACTGTAAGCAATGCAATGTGACACCTGGTGGACGTACAGGGTACTGCACACTGTAAGCAATGCACGGTGACACCTGCTGGACATACAGGGTACTGAACACTGTAAGCATTGAACGGTGACACCTGGTGGACATACAGGGTACTGCACACTGTGAGCATTGCACGGTGACACCTGCCGGACATACAGAGTACTGCATAATGAAAGCATTGCACAGTGACACCTGGTGGACATACAGGGTACTGCACACTGTAAGCATTGCAGTGACACCTGGTGGACATACAGGGTACTGCACACTGTAAGCAATGCACGGTGACACCTGCCGGACGTCCAGGGTACTGCACACTGTAAACAATGCACGGTGACACCTGCCGGACGTCCAGGGTACTGCACACTGTAAGCATTGCTGAGTGGTGATGTGTGGGTACTGCACTGAGACAGTGGGGCTGATGCAGGGATATCTCAGGAAAAACCAAGTTCCTCACTGAAGGAGCAGCAGACGGGCAGTACCATGAAATAGCATGTGGGGACCAGCAGGAGACAGCTGAGCTGGTAGGGGCAAGCAGGGTGGGACCACGCAATGAAGGTGGGGAGTTAGTGATACCTGGTGGACACAGAGAATACTGCACTTACGGTCTGCAAGTAGGGTGCATACACAGTGACACTCGGTGGAAATATATGGTACTGCACATACTGCAGTTCAGCACATTGGGGGGTGATGTGTACAAACTCCAGGACTGCAGCGTGTAGAAGGTGCATTATATATGACACTTTCCAGCGCAGGAGAGAAGGACCCAATTCAGACACGTTGGCACAGACTCTCAGGGGTGTAAAGAAGGGGGCTCAGGAATTAACCCCTCCTCTAGTGAATGAAGATCTCAAGCCAGTGCACTGGCTCTGTCTAAAGATATAACCACCCCTGCTGGTGTCACCTGGGAACATAAATAGGCAAATCAACTCAGCACCAACATATTCTGTAGAGCAGTACAAAATAGGAATCCAGCCAATTAACCCAAAATACTACTCCCCTCCAGTTACATGCCCATTAACCACTTGCAGGTTGGGAGGGGATGATTAAATGACATTGTGTAATGTTATCTAGCAACAAACCAAGCCCTGTACGGCTCCCCATGAATTATTCTTTTACAGAAAGAGTAGTGGATATATGGACCAGCCTACTAGCATTGGTTTAAACGTATAGAGTTGGAGTAGTGAAGGATCACATGTGGGAACAAAGCAGCATTACACATCATAATGTAATATATCCGTGAAACTATAGCGATAAAATGATCTGTTATTAAGTCTACATATTAATGTATGAAATGAATAGATCTTCAGAACTTTAATCATAGAGGAGATAGTGGCATGGAGCAGTATTGCACAGGATCATACACGGTGTAAGTGGTCTTCCCTGATGAAGCCAGGACTAATCATCGAGGGTCTGATACCTGTTCACATGTGTTTCCTACTAGCAGCAGACCCCATTCTGAGCCACTCTGGGTCACGCCACATGGATAGAATACAATGTGACACCAACACTGGATTATCTCATTTTAATACAAAGTAAACATAAAGCATCCAAAGACCTATCAAGTCTTTTTTTTTTTTTTTAAAAATCCCCCTTTCTCTCCCTTTATAAGCAGGAGCTGGGTCGCCCCTACACAGGGTCCCATAAGCAGGAGCTGGGTCGCCCCTACACAGGGTCCCATAAGCAGGAGCTGGGTCGCCCCTACACAGGGTCCCATAAGCAGGAGCTGGGTCGCCCCTACACAGGGTCCCATAAGCAGGAGCTGGGTCGCCCCTACACAGGGTCCCATAAGCAGGAGCTGGGTCGCCCCTACACAGGGTCCCATAAGCAGGAGCTGGGTCGCCCCTACACAGGGTCCCATAAGCAGGAGCTGGGTCGCCCCTACACAGGGTCCCGTTTGGTTGGGAGGTAAGCGAAGATCCCAAAGCAGAGGTATTAAAAGTTGGGTGGTACACTACTGTGCTGCACCAGTTATCCAGGCCGTGCCGGGGTAAGAGGATCCTAACAACACTCCCCTTCTTCACAATGTGTGATACAAAGACAAATCAAGACAGAAAGGAGAAGACAAATTACACATAAAATAACCAAGTATTCCAATCCTCATCGCACCCAGAGGAAATGACGTCCAAAGGATAGCACAGTGGTTTAAACCTTTTGATCTAAGAGATGCTACTCGTGGACAAAGTCTTTCTTATAAAGAACACAGAAAAAACAAAAAAGATAATGCCTGGAAAAAAAGAAAAAAAAAGTATAATAAAATGACATAAAACAAAAAGGTATGAACACACAGAATAGGACAGGCGAGAGAGGACAGCGATTACAGGGCACAAGACACAATGAAAAGTAGGGCGATTCCCTGCAGGAATTAGTATAGGAGGCAGCTCGTAGCACCCTTCCCCCTATAGCAGCGTGATGGGTGTAAAGAAACAGTAAGGTCACTGGGGCAGGTTCATCTCACCCATAAACAAATCTCTGCTACCAAACATACCATACACAAGCTGATTACATAGAGAAACAGGAGACAAACATAATGCTAATTATATGTAAAGACCTGGCACACAGGGGGGAGCATGGGAATCATGGTTGGGGGGAGCAGGGGAATCATGGTTGGGGGAATCATGGTTGGGGGGAGCAGGGGAATCATGGTTGGGGGAATCATGGTTGGGGGAATCATGGTTGGGGGGAGCAGGGGAATCATGGTTGGGGGAATCATGGTTGGGGGGAGCAGGGGAATCATGGTTGGGGGAATCATGGTTGGGAGGGGAGCAGGGGAATCATGGTTGGGGGAATCATGGTTGGGGGAATCATGGTTGGGGGAATCATGGTTGGGGGGAGCAGGGGAATCATGGTTGGGAGGGGAGCAGGGGAATCATGGTTGGGGGAGGGGAGCAGGGGAATCATGGTTGGGGGCACATTTGAAGTCCTGCTGACTCTATCACTCCAGTGGTCTCTGGTGAAGGCGGGGATGGGCTGTTCATATCATGATCCAGTGGTCTGTTGGCAGCTCCCAGGGCCTGGATGGAGCCTGGCTCACATGATGCCATTGGTCAGGTACTGAAATCCATCGTACAGTTTGGTGGTGATGGACCTCATGCTCCCATCCACCATCTGCTCTACCAGGACCTGGAGCTGCTCTTCCGTCATGTTCATGTGGAAGCGTTCCTTCAGGGTACGGATGGTGCTAGATCCATGGAAGCAGGGGAGCTGGGAACCTGCATGAGAGAGAGAGGGGTCTGTGAGATCTCATGGCAGAGGAGCACTAGGGATGACATGATGTGTAAGGCTCACCTTGCTATGGATAATGCAGTGACATAAAGGCAGCATGTGATAATCTGTCATGTCTATGGGAGGTGGCTGCCTAGCTAACCTGCGCAAGCATAGGAGGCTGATCATTAGGAGTATGGTAAGAAAGGGACCGCCTGGAAATGACCACACTATAGCAGGACAAGCATCAGGCAGGCAGGGTAGTGGCAGACTCACAGCCTCCCATAAGCCCAGGCCAATATAGGCAAGAGGTAAAGGAGTATCTGGGCAGGAGAGTAGAAGGGGTGATATCTTGAAGACATTTCACATATGAGCCAGCAGTAATTACATATGTGATTACAGTGAGAGGATTAGCCATACCTTGCTGCATGATCTCCACCACCTGCAGCACTCGATCCATGTGCTTCCTTGCAGCAATTAATCCCTGGAGCATCAGCATTTTATAGTAATTAAACATGTCTCCATCCAAACCGCCCATCACCTGTCAGCCAGAGAGAGAAATGAGTCATTAAAAGGGTAAATAAACTCCCCCCATAACTCCGTAAGAGAGGCTCCAACGCGTTCCGCTCCTTCATACGCCAGAACCCAATAAAATGGATTTATTCAAATCTCACCCTTCTGACGTTGTGTTTGGATCTTTATCCAGGATAACCATGAGAAGGTTCTATCAGTCCTCTGCTCTTAACACAGCTATCCGGGTAAACCAGTGTCAAGTGCCGTTACTGTACAATGCATTGTGTGTGTGAAGATACTGTCCTTACTGTCCATTGTGCTCGGCACAAAGAGGATCTATTCCCATATGAAATGGTGAATGCTTTGCTAGCGACATGAAATGTATGTATAAAAACCACTTGGCCCATATAGTCTGCCATCTTTCTAAATACTTTTATTAGTCCCCCGTACCCTATGTTATATCTAGGGTAGCCTTGTGCCTATCCCACACATATACAGATAGAGAATGTCTCATTGCTCATCACTGATTTTCTCCTGTGTATATACTGCCCGTATTGTACCCTTGGCACACTGCTCTCCCCTGTCCAGCTCAGTGTTCATTTACTGGTCAGTAATAAATTACTGGTGTTGTGGGAAGAAGATGGAGCTGACAGTCACTAATCAATAGACTCCTCTACTCACATCCACAAACTCCGACGTCAGTTTGAAGGCCGAGGTCTCGAAGCCGAGGTTCCTGGGGGAGCTGGATAGGATGAAGCCGAAGTCTATATGGATAATATGACCGTCGGCATCCAGGAGAATGTTCCCATTGTGCCTAGAGGAGGGAGAAGGGAAACCTTAATACCGGGTGTTAAATCAAGGTGTGGCCCTTCTCCCCTGGGCGCTGCTGCATCACTCACCTGTCCTTCACCTGCAGCAGGTAACAGACCAGACAGTACCCTGCGCAGCTCTGGACGAAGTTCCGCTGGGCAGTCAGGAATGCCTCTGTGGTGTAGCTTCCATGCTCCTGTAAGAAGTAATCGAGTAGAGACAGCTGGGACTGCTTCTTTACCTGGTGAATAGACACAGCATTCACCACCGGCTCGATCATCCCGCTGTCTGCAGAGATCACCAGGATCTTGTACGGTCTGATCCAGAGCGGGACTCGCTCGTGTTCCCAGACAGACTGTGAGAAAGAAGAGACACAGCGTATTAAACACAGACACACCATCCCGATTCCTGCTTCATAACTTGTGAATCAGTCTGTACTCTGCAGATAATGTGGCCTCCGACTCGCAGTGTCATAATATCTCCTCTCAGTGTTATTACACTAGGAATCTTTACATGCAGCTAATCACCTTGCAGTACTGGTGGAAACCAGTAGAGGGAACCCTTTTCACATTCATCATGGCCTGCTTACCTGGAGCTGTTTGAGGACCTGGAAGGCCAGCAGCTCCTGGCGGAGATCGTCCCCACACTTTACGATCACAGACAGCAGTCTCCAGTTTGGGAAGTGACCATAGGGTGATCCCTCCCTTATCCGCCTGCAGAAAGAGGACAGTCAGAGACCCTTCTACAAAACCTCAGAGCCTTTCCTGTGTCAGCTGCTAATCTGCAGCCAAAACCCTGTCTCTACACAGAACATAAAAGGCAGAATAAACCAGGCCCCCATTCATTTCACATTATGTACCATGACACTAGAGACTATACTATTACCCTCCCACCCATTACATAGGGCTTTACTGTAAGTCAGCAGAGAGCACTACCTGTGCTTAACATCGCCACTCATACACAAGACCTTGAATTCTTACCTTTTCCTACAGGTCTCTGTATCTAGTCTTTCCAATTACAGTGCATGCCCAACGCATTCCAAGCCAAGGCAGCCTCACCTGCTTCCAAGTTTATACCTTGTCCCCAATATTCTACTAGCCAGCAAGACATTTCACCTGTACCTTGTGCTCCGTCTCCTCCTTCCTGCCGCACAGAATGAGCCATATCACACGTAAAACCTTCTTTAAACTTTAGAGCTGACAATCTATTAAGCAGCAGGACACAGACTGACGTTTCCATACAATTAGCTCCCCTCACCTTACTTTCTCCTGCCACGGTTCCTTCAGTGCCACAGCAGAGGGGTCTTCTGGGTCCCTGCGGAAGGTGGTAGGGGTATGTGCCAGCTGCTCTGACAGGCGCCTCCTACAAATAATAGAGGGACAGTCAGTCATGTAAAATGGCAGAAAGTCCAGTTAAGATCTGTACTGATAATAAGAAGTCAGCCGCGCACAGGATTGAGCCTCTCACCGGATGTCTCCAGCTGCGATAAAGACAGGCTCCTTGCTCTCCTGGCTGGTGATACTGTCCACAGAAAACTGGGAGATGTTGTCACAGCTGTTGGTGTGAATCTCTGGCAACTGCCGGGAATGAAAGGACAGACAGGTCAGGGCCAGACATGCAAACTAGAGATGACGTCACAGCGACTGGCTTCTTAGTCACATCTCACCTCCACTTGCAGCTCACCGATGTCATCCACAGACCAGGCTTCATCATCATTGTCGTAATTTGGAACAGTAGTGAAGCTGCTGGCCCTCTGCTCGTGGGTCATGCCACAATCTGGCAGGTTCTCCACAGACCTCGTGCTCCGAATCCTGTTCTCTGGGATCCGGACCGGCACCACAGACGTCTCAAAGTTCTCACACTCCAGGACTTCCACGTAGATCAAGTAAGGAGCCTAGATCAGGAGAGACAGACATACAGTACAGAAGCCATGCTCACTGCTAACAACTTCCTTTCCCATTACAGCACCAATAACAAGCCATATTAATCCTGCTTGGCCAAACATGACCCATAAACACAACCCCTCACAATTACACCAGTCCCTTACAGCCAGACCAACCCCCATCATCCCAGCCCACCGCAGCCAGACCAACCCCTCATCATCCCAGCCCCTTACAGCCAGACCAACCCCCATCATCCCAGCCCCCCGCAGCCAGACCAACCTCCATCATCCCAGCCCCTTACAGCCAGACCAACCCCCATCATCCCAGCCCCCCGCAGCCAGACCAACCCCCATCAGCCCAGCCCCCCGCAGCCAGACCAACCTCCATCATCCAAGCCCCTTACAGCCAGACCAACCCCCATCAACCCAGCCCCTTACAGCCAGACCAACCCCCATCATCCCAGCCCCCAGCAGCCAGACCAACCTCCATCATCCCAGCCCCTTACAGCCAGACCAACCCCCATCACCCCAGCCCCCTGCAGCCAGACCAACCTCCATCATCCCAGCCCCTTACAGCCAGACCAACCCCCATCACCCCAGCCCCCTGCAGCCAGACCAACCTCCATCATCCCAGCCCCTTACAGCCAGACCAACCCCCATCATCCCAGCCCCCCGCAGCCAGACCAACCCCCATCACCCCAGCCCCTTACAGCCAGACCAACCCCCATCACCCCAGCCCCTTACAGCCAGACCAACCCCCATCACCCCAGCCCCCTACAGCCAGACCAACCTCCATCATCCCAGCCCCCCGCAGCCAGACCAACCTCCATCATCCCAGCCCCCCGCAGCCAGACCAACCCCCATCACCCCAGCCCCTTACAGCCAGACCAACCTCCATCATCCCAGCCCCTTACAGCCAGACCAACCCCCATCACCCCAGCCCCCTGCAGCCAGACCAACCTCCATCATCCCAGCCCCTTACAGCCAGACCAACCCCCATCATCCCAGCCCCTTACAGCCAGACCAACCCCCATCATCCCAGCCCCTTACAGCCAGACCAACCCCCATCATCCCAGCCCCCCGCAGCCAGACCAACCCCCATCAGCCCAGCCCCCCGCAGCCAGACCAACCTCCATCATCCCAGCCCCTTACAGCCAGACCAACCTCCATCATCCCAGCCCCCCGCAGCCAGACCAACCTCCATCATCCCAGCCCCCCGCAGCCAGACCAACCTCCATCATCCCAGCCCCCCGCAGCCAGACCAACCTCCATCATCCCAGCCCCTTACAGCCAGACCAACCTCCATCATCCCAGCCCCCCGCAGCCAGACCAACCTCCATCATCCCAGCCCCCCGCAGCCAGACCAACCTCCATCATCCCAGCCCCCCGCAGCCAGACCAACCCCCATCATCCCAGCCCCTTACAGCCAGACCAACCCCCATCATCCCAGCCCCTTACAGCCAGACCAACCCCCATCATCCCAGCCCCCCGCAGCCAGACCAACCCCCATCAGCCCAGCCCCCCGCAGCCAGACCAACCTCCATCATCCCAGCCCCTTACAGCCAGACCAACCTCCATCATCCCAGCCCCCCGCAGCCAGACCAACCTCCATCATCCCAGCCCCCCGCAGCCAGACCAACCTCCATCATCCCAGCCCCCCGCAGCCAGACCAACCTCCATCATCCCAGCCCCTTACAGCCAGACCAACCCCCATCATCCCAGCCCCTTACAGCCAGACCAACCCCCATCATCCCAGCCCCTTACAGCCAGACCAACCTCCATCATCCCAGCCCCTTACAGCCAGACCAACCCCCATCATCCCAGCCCCTTACAGCCAGACCAACCCCCATCATCCCAGCCCCTTACAGCCAGACCAACCTCAATCATCCCAGCCCCTTACAGCCAGACCGACCTCCATCATCCCAGCCCCCCGCAGCCAGACCAACACCCATCACCCCAGCCCCTTACAGCCAGACCAACCCCCATCACCCCAGCCCCCTACAGCCAGACCAACCTCCATCATCCCAGCCCCCCGCAGCCAGACCAACCCCCATCACCCCAGCCCCTTACAGCCAGACCAACCCCCATCATCCCAGCCCCTTACAGCCAGACCAACCCCCATCACCCCAGCCCCCTGCAGCCAGACCAACCTCCATCATCCCAGCCCCTTACAGCCAGACCAACCCCCATCATCCCAGCCCCTTACAGCCAGACCAACCTCCATCATCCCAGCCCCTTACAGCCAGACCAACCCCCATCATCCCAGCCCCTTACAGCCAGACCAACCTCCATCATCCTAGCCCCTTACAGCCAGACCAACCTCCATCATCCCAGCCCCTTACAGCCAGACCAACCTCCATCATCCCAGCCCCTTACAGCCAGACCAACCTCCATCATCCCAGCCCCTTACAGCCAGACCAACCTCCATCATCCCACAAGCCATATTAATCCTGCTTGGCCAAACATGACCCATAAACACAACCCCTCACAATTACACCAGTCCCTTACAGCCAGACCAACCCCCATCATCCCAGCCCACCGCAGCCAGACCAACCCCCCATCATCCCAGCCCCTTACAGCCAGACCAACCCCCATCATCCCAGCCCCCCGCAGCCAGACCAACCTCCATCATCCCAGCCCCTTACAGCCAGACCAACCCCCATCATCCCAGCCCCCCGCAGCCAGACCAACCCCCATCAGCCCAGCCCCCCGCAGCCAGACCAACCTCCATCATCCCAGCCCCTTACAGCCAGACCAACCCCCATCACCCCAGCCCCTTACAGCCAGACCAACCCCCATCATCCCAGCCCCCCGCAGCCAGACCAACCTCCATCATCCCAGCCCCTTACAGCCAGACCAACCCCCATCACCACAGCCCCTTACAGCCAGACCAACCCCCATCATCCCAGCCCCTTACAGCCAGACCAACCCCCATCACCCCAGCCCCTTACAGCCAGACCAACCCCCATCACCCCAGCCCCTTGTACCTTGTCCTTGGAGTTCAGTACGACAGCCTGAGTGTGAGGGACTCGAACCACATGGTGATCAAAGCCGGCGGTGGGCAG
>CM069868.1:51270385-51282885 GCA_036172795.1 Pelodytes ibericus | reverse complement strand
GCGGCTGACACACTCTGTATAACTGATAACAAGCCGGGATCTGATAGGTCTGCGGCTGACACACTCTGTATAACTGATAACAAGCCGGGATCTGATAGGTCTGCGGCTGACACATTCTGTATAACTGATAACAAGCCGGGGTCTGATAGGTCTGCGGCTGACACACTCTGTATAACTGATAACAAGCCGGGGTCCGATAGGTCTGCGGCTGACACACTCTGTATAACTGATAACAAGCCGGGGTCCGATAGGTCTGCGGCTGACACACTCTGTATAACTGATAACAAGCCGGGGTCCGATAGGTCTGCGGCTGACACACTCTGTATAACTGATAACAAGCCGGGATCTGATAGGTCTGCGGCTGACACATTCTGTATAACTGATAACAAGCCGGGGTCTGATAGGTCTGCGGCTGACACACTCTGTATAACTGATAACAAGCCGGGGTCCGATAGGTCTGCGGCTGACACACTCTGTATAACTGATAACAAGCCGGGATCTGATATGTCTGCGGCTGACACACTCTGTATAACTGATAACAAGCCGGGGTCCGATAGGTCTGCGGCTGACACACTCTGTATAACTGATAACAAGCCGGGATCTGATAGGTCTGCGGCTGACACACTCTGCATAACTGATAACAAGCCGGGATCCGATAGGTCTGCGGCTGACACACTCTGTATAACTGATAACAAGCCGGGGTCTGATAGGTATTTGCTTGCAGTCATTAATGCTGTAAACTGAATTAATATTACTGGTAACAACGGAATCTCGTTATAAAGATCATTTCTGGTGCAAGGTTCTAAAAGTGATGTCATCAGCAGGAACATTCCATGGGTTTCTATGGTAAAGGGGGCAGGAACATTCCATGGGTTTCCGTGGTGAAGGGGGCAGGAACATTCCATGGGTTTCCGTGGTGAAGGGAGCAGGAACATTCCATGGGTTTCCGTGGTGAAGGGAGCAGGAACATTCCATGGGTTTCCGTGGTGAAGGGAGCAGGAACATTCCATGGGTTTCCGTGGTGAAGGGAGCAGAAACATTCCATGGGTTTCCATGGTGAAGGGGGTAGGAACATTCCATGGGTTTCCGTGGTGAAGGGAGCAGGAACATTCCATGGGTTTCCGTGGTGAAGGGAGCAGGAACATTCCATGGGTTTCCGTGGTGAAGGGAGCAGGAACATTCCATGGGTTTCCGTGGTGAAGGGAGCAGGAACATTCCATGGGTTTCCGTGGTGAAGGGAGCAGAAACATTCCATGGGTTTCCGTGGTGAAGGGGGTAGGAACATTCCATGGGTTTCCGTGGTGAAGGGAGCAGGAACATTCCATGGGTTTCCGTGGTGAAGGGAGCAGGAACATTCCATGGGTTTCCGTGGTGAAGGGAGCAGAAACATTCCATGGGTTTCCGTGGTGAAGGGAGCAGGAACATTCCATGGGTTTCCATGGTGAAGGGAGCAGGAACATTCCATGGGTTTCCGTGGTGAAGGGGGCAGGAACATTCCATGGGTTTCCGTGGTGAAGGGAGCAGGAACATTCCATGGGTTTCCATTGCATCACTTTTAGAACGTTAGACTATGTACTGATTGGAGATCCAAACTCATGATAACTAGTGTATCTCTAACGAAGCCACATTACACAGGGGTTGCATTCCACTTACATCTCAGGAGATCCTGAAAGCTCCCTGTACTAGACTCATTGTACACAGAGTAATTGGGCTGACGCAGTGGGAAACATTCCTCTATATTGCTGGGGGCTCGGTGACATCTCAAAAAGCACTTTACATTTATATGACATCCAATGTAAATGGCATTGTATGTGTGTAGAGCCTGCGTCAGTGTGCCCCGCCGTCAGTGTGCTCCCGGCCCCGCTGTCAGTGTGGCCCCGTGCCCCGCCCTCAGTGTGGCCCCGAGCCCCGCCCTCAGTGTGGCCCCGAGCCCCGCCCTCAGTGTGGCCCCGAGCCCCGCCCTCAGTGTGGCCCCGAGCCCCGCCGTCAGTGCACCGTCACTACCCTCTGGCACGATATACAAGCACTGAATGAATGGTGTCTGGAGCAGGGGAAGGCTGACGTCAGGTTGACTCAGCGGGGTGAATCTGTGTATAAAGGTTACTCAGCTGATACAGGAGACAATGATAAGGGGGAGTGGGAACTACAAGAGTCACTGCCAAGGAACCTACTGCCATACGAGCTAGAGCTAGGCCGAGTGTGTAACCTTCCCCACCCTGCAGATCAAGCATGAGATGTGTGATGATCTCAGCAAGGCTGCACAGAACACAATGGAGCCAGGGGGGCACTTCCATGGGATCTTCTCCTGTAAAACAAAACTGCCTTGGACCATCAAAAGTGTCTAATTCACAAGCATCACATGGACCATGATCAATAACATGGAGAATTACACCGACAGCCGGTACCGGACCGGACCAACCCGAGGGAATTACCCAGCGACAGCCGGTACCGGACAAACCCGAGGGAATTACACAGCGACAGCCGGTACCAGACCGGACAAACCCGAGGGAATTACACAGCGACAGCCGTTACCAGACGGGACAAACCCGAGGGAATTACACAGCGACAGCCGTTACCAGACGGGACAAACCCGAGGGAATTACACACCGACAGCCGGTACCAGACCGGACAAACCCGAGGGAATTACACAGCGACAGCCGGTACCAGACCGGACAAACCCGAGGGAATTACACAGCGACAGCCGTTACCAGACGGGACAAACCCGAGGGAATTACACACCGACAGCCGGTACCAGACCGGACAAACCCGAAGGAATTACACACCGACAGCCGGTACCAGACCAGAAAAACCCGAGGGAATTACACACCGACAGCCGTTACCAGACCGGACAAACCCGAGGGAATTACACACCGACAGCCGGTACCAAACCGGACAAACCCGAGGGAATTACACACCGACAGCCGGTACCAGACCGGACAAACCCGAGGGAATTACACACCGACAGCCGGTACCAGACCAGACAAACCCGAGGGAATTACACACCGACAACATCCGGTACCAGACTGGTTAATCCCTGGACGGTTGGCACGGTCTGCCCATCCTAGGGATTTGCACCATTACAGCAGTAAAATACCCCCCACTGACCCCCCTTTGGATTCACCATTCATACCCTGTATGAGAGGAAAACCTCAATCACACATTGTGCCAGACAATGGACAAGTGAACAGCGGGTGCCACTGACTGCCAAACCTGAAACTCCTCCGGACACATTAGCACTGGACTGCTCCATTATACATTCACTCGCCTCCTTCCCTAACCCGCTACATTATACATTCACTCGCCTCCTTCCCTAACCCGTACCACTGGACTGCTCCATTATACATTCACTCGCCTCCTTCCCTAACCCGTACCACTGGACTGCTCCATTATACATTCACTCGCCTCCTTCCCTAACCCGTACCACTGGACTGCTCCATTATACATTCACTCGCCTCCTTCCCTAACCCGTACCACTGGACTGCTCCATTATACATTCACTCGCCTCCTTCCCTAACCCGTACCACTGGACTGCTCCATTATACATTCACTCGCCTCCTTCCCTAACCCGTACCACTGGACTGCTCCATTATACATTCACTCGCCTCCTTCCCTAACCCGCTACATTATACATTCACTCACCTCCTTCCCTAACCCGCTACATTATACATTCACTCACCTCCTTCCCTAACACGCTACATTATACATTCACTCACCTCCTTCCCTAACCCGCTACATTATACATTCACTCACCTCCTTCCCTAACCCGCTACATTATACATTCACTCACCTCCTTCCCTAACCCGCTACATTATACATTCACTCACCTCCTTCCCTAACCCGCCACATTATACATTCACTCACCTCCTCGTCATTCTCCACTTTGGGATTGCTGGCTGTGCGCTTCAAGTTGCTGCTGAGACTGATACTGACTGTTGCATCGGACTTGGATCTCTGATGCGTCCTCTTGGAGGGGGATAAACCAGTGTCAGGGGCTAAGCTAAGTGGGGTGAGCTCACGCTTTTTGTGGGCCGGTTTCAGCTCGTCGGAGAGGATAAGCTTGCGCAGCTTGGTACCGCGGGAGTGCCTTTGCGTGGAAATGTGCATGTCGGAGGAGTAAGCCCCCAGGAGCCAGGCACACTGCAGTGAAAAGTTGATGCTCTGCCGGCACCGGTGGACCACGTATGGCTTAATGGCGTCCCCCACATCCTCGTCCATGTGAATGTACATGTTGAGAAGCTGAGGAAGGAAGAAGTCCACATCCTCGTTTTTGAAGTAGAATAGACGGTTGCCGATGTAGGCCTGCACGCCCGGCTCCTTGGAGTTGTAAAGGTAAGAAATAGCCATAGAAATATCAAACAATTTGCACTCAAACAACCGTAGCAGCCAGGACTGCTTGGCAGAGTTGTTCTTCTGCCTCCGTCGGGCATTCTTCACACTGTTAATGTCCGGCTCGTCCTCCTCGCTGATCCTCAAGGTGTTGATGATGTGAGCTGACTCTTCTGCCTTACGACCAGTGTTTCCATTTGCAAGGTCCACTCCATCCCCGACGTCACTGCTCTCCAGCTTGTCCAGGCTCTCCACGGAAGAACCATGTATGAGCTTGACCTGCTCTAGCACTTCCTGGCAGGCCTTCTGGGCCACATCTGGATCAATGACTAGAGACAGCTCTACCACCCCCTCTGCAATCACGCCCAGGGGGCTGCCGCCAAGTGAGCCCACTGACTGCTCACTGAGTTTTACAGCTGCTGGCTCCACCATGGTGTCACCCATCCCAATGGTCACTGCACAAGTCTACACTGGAAAAGACAAAAAACAAAAAACCCAAGACATTTAGCAACAGCACAGATTATAGCGATAAATACCCCCCCCCCCCCCCCCCCCCCCCCCCCCCGATGGATCTTCTAACCACCCGTCTAGTGAGACATGATAATCCTGGGGTCAGGCCATGTATAACAAGAACAAACAGATATACATTCTTTATATCAGGGCTTGACAAATGTATCTGAGATTTAGGAGCCAGCTAAAATATCTAGGAGCCAGACAACAGCACATAAACACACGCAGTCACAGACAGACACACAGTCAGTCAGTCACATATATACACACACAGACACATAGTCCATCACATATACATACAGAATAAAGGATAATTTATTCTAATTTGGAGTACCAGGGTGAAAATCCTCTCCGTGCACCCTCCACTTCTGAGTGCGAAACCCGCTACACCTTGTTTTAATACATATACATACACATCCAGTCAGTCACATACATACACACACAGTCAGACACATCCAGTCAGACATATATATACACACACACATCCAGTCAGGCACATATATACACACAAACACATCCAGTCAGACACATATACACACACAAACACATCCAGTCAGACACATATACACACACAAACACATCCAGTCAGACACATATACACACAAACACATCCAGTCAGACACATATACACACAAACACATCCAGTCAGACACATATACACACAAACACATCCAGACACATATATACACACAAACACATCCAGACACATATATACACACAAACACATCCAGACATATATATATATATATATATATATATATATATATATATATATATATATACACACACACACACACATACACATACACATCCAGTCACACACATATATACACACAAACACATCTAGTCACACACATATATACACACAAACACATCTAGTCAGACACATATATACACACACATACACATCCAGTCACACACATATATACACACACACATACACATCCAGTCACACACACATATATATATACACACACACACACACGGCAGCAGGGTTTTCTGTTTTTTTGAAGAAAAGAAAAAAAAAAAAAGCTCACCTATTAATGTCCCCCCTCCCTGCTATAACACATCAATGGAGGGGGGGGGGGGGAGAGAGGGGGTTGCGTTCCAGCCTCAATGCAGGGAGGGGGGTGGGGGCGCGTGTTCCAGCCCAGTGGCAGAGAGCAGCTTTGCTTTCCTGCTGAGCTCCCCGGTGATCGGTGCGCGAGGGGGCGGAGCACGAAGTCTGTGCAGCCGGTGCACTCACTCTGCTCCCTCGCGCACCGATAGATTAAAGAGAAGAAGAAAAAAAATCCTATTGCCAAGGCACCATGCGGGGCTCACGATACCTGGGCGCCAGGTCTGATTTCCTGGTCGCCATGGCGACCTGGCGCCCGGGGTTTGTCGAGCCCTGCTTTATATATATATATATATAAACATTCTCTGCACTATCAATGAGAACCTAGCAGGGCTGAGAGTTCATCTCACATTGGCCCATCAATCACCCATGTGGAGTACCTGCTAGTTGGGTTATTCACAGCGCATATTCTGGGGAGAAACACACACTCCCCACCACGCAACAGAGAGGCAAAAACGCTGTGCAAGAGAAGCCATAGGAGATACAGGAAAATGACCCCTCTGCAGGGAGCAGACTGACAGGACCTGACAGCAAGCAGCAGTAGGGCCGCCATGGGTAACACAGGAGGGATGTGACGTACAGACTGAGCTGCTATATTTACATGGAGAAGCAGAGCGTGGGAGAGGAGGTATCACAGGATTGAAACAAAGCCTGGGGTTACAGCAATTCAGTGTCATGGAAAAGACAGTGTTTGAGTTACAGGTATAACACCTGAGCTCAGAGTATCAAGCTACAGGTTTCCAGGTGACACACAATAAGAAACATCACCTGCCACAGATCAGGACAGACAATGGCCACGCACTTATACTTCTGCCACGTTTCTCCTCCAATAAGACACAAAACCGTTTGGAAATGGGCTACTCATTAACACACTAGTTTATGAACTCCTTGGGACAGGGTATTCCATTATACCACTAGAGTGTAAGCTCCTTGGGACAGGGTCTCCCATTATACCACTAGAGTGTAAGCTTCTTGGGACAGGGTCTCCCATTATACCACTAGACTGTAAGCTCCTTGGGACAGGGTATTCCATTATACCACTAGAGTGTAAGCTCCTTGGGACAGGGTCTCCCATTATACCACTAGAGTGTAAGCTCCTTGGGACAGGGTCTCCCATTATACCACTAGAGTATAAGCTCCTTGGGACAGGGTCTGCCATTATACCACTAGATTGTAAGCTCCTTGGGACAGGGTCTCCCATTATACCACTAGAGTGTAAGCTCCACGGGACAAGGTCTGCCATTATACCACTAGATTGTAAGCTCCACGGGACAGGGTCTCCCATTATACCCCTAGACTGTAAGCTCCACGGGACAGAGTCTCCCATTATACCCCTAGACTGTAAGCTCCATTGGACAGGGTCTCCCATTATACCCCTAGACTGTAAGTTCCTTGGGACAGGGTCTCCCATTATACCCCTAGACTGTAAGTTCCATGGGACAGGGTCTCATATTATACCAATAGACTGTAAGCTCCTGGGACAGGGTCTCCAATTATACCACTAGACTGTAAGCTCCTTGGGACAGGGTCTCCCATTATACCACTAGACTGTAAGCTCTCCTTGGAATAGGGTCTCCCATTATACCACTAGCCTGTAAGCTCCTGTGACAGGGTCTCCCATTATACCACTAGACTGTAAGCTCCTTGGGACAGGGTCTCCCATTATACCACTAGACTGTAAGCTCCTTGGGACAGGGTCTCCAATTATACCACTAGACTGTAAGCTCCTTGGGACAGGGTCTCCCATTATACCACTAGACTGTAAGCTCTCCTTGGAATAGGGTCTCCCATTATACCACTAGCCTGTAAGCTCCTGTGACAGGGTCTCCCATTATACCACTAGACTGTAAGCTCCTTGGGACAGGGTCTCCAATTATACCACTAGACTGTAAGCTCCTTGGGACAGGGTCTCCCATTATACCACTAGACTGTAAGCTCTCCTTGGAATAGGGTCTCCCATTATACCACTAGCCTGTAAGCTCCTGTGACAGGGTCTCCCATTATACCACTAGACTGTAAGCTCCTTGGGACAAGGTCTCCCATTATACCAATAGACTAAGCTCCTTCTGACAGGGTCTACCATTATATCACTAGACTGTAAGCTCCTGGGGACAGGGTCTGCTATTATACCAATAGACTGTAAGCTCCTTGGGACAGGGTCTCCCATTATACCCCTAAGTTCAGGGTCACCCATTGTACCTATAGACTGTGAAGCTATCTGGAGCATGGTACTCACACACACTCTCTCTCTGCCCCCCAATACTCACACACACTCTCTCTCTCTCTCTCTCTCTCTCTCTCTCTCTCTCTCTGCCCCCAATACTCACACTCTCTCTCTCTGCCCCCCCAATACTCACACTCTCTCTCTCTGCCCCCCCCCCAATACTCACACTCTCTCTCTCTGCCCCCCCCCCCCAATACTCACACTCTCCCTCTCTGCCCCCCCCAATACTCACACTCTCCCTCTCTGCCCCCCCCAATACTCACTCTCCCTCTCTGCCCCCCCCAATACTCACTCTCCCTCTCTGCCCCCCCCAATACTCACTCTCCCTCTCTGCCCCCCCCCCAATACTCACTCTCCCTCTCTCTCTGCCCCCCCCCCAATACTCACTCTCCCTCTCTCTCTGCCCCCCCCAATACTCACTCTCCCTCTCTCTCTGCCCCCCCCCCAATACTCACTCTCCCTCTCTCTCTGCCCCCCCCCCAATACTCACTCTCCCTCTCTCTCTGCCCCCCCCCAATACTCACTCTCCCTCTCTCTCTGCCCCCCCCCCAATACTCACTCTCCCTCTCTCTCTGCCCCCCCCCCAATACTCACTCTCCCTCTCTCTCTGCCCCCCCCCCCCAATACTCACTCTCCCTCTCTCTCTGCCCCCCCCCCCCATACTCACTCTCCCTCTCTCTCTGCCCCCCCCCAATACTCACTCTCCCTCTCTCTCTGCCCCCCCCCCAATACTCACTCTCCCTCTCTCTCTGCCCCCCCCCCAATACTCACTCTCCCTCTCTCTCTGCCCCCCCCCCAATACTCACTCTCCCTCTCTCTCTGCCCCCCCCCCCCCATACTCACTCTCCCTCTCTCTCTGCCCCCCCCCCAATACTCACTCTCCCTCTCTCTCTGCCCCCCCCCCAATACTCACTCTCCCTCTCTCTCTGCCCCCCCCCCCCCCCAATACTCACTCTCCCTCTCTCTCTGCCCCCCCCCCCCCCAATACTCACTCTCCCTCTCTCTCTGCCCCCCCCAATACTCACTCTCCCTCTCTCTCTGCCCCCCCCCCAATACTCACTCTCCCTCTCTCTCTGCCCCCCCCCCAATACTCACTCTCCCTCTCTCTCTGCCCCCCCCCCAATACTCACTCTCCCTCTCTCTCTGCCCCCCCCCAATACTCACTCTCCCTCTCTCTCTGCCCCCCCCCCCAATACTCACTCTCCCTCTCTCTCTGCCCCCCCCCCCAATACTCACTCTCCCTCTCTCTCTGCCCCCCCCCAATACTCACTCTCCCTCTCTCTCTGCCCCCCCAATACTCACTCTCCCTCTCTCTCTGCCCCCCCCCCCCCCAATACTCACTCTCCCTCTCTCTCTGCCCCCCCCAATACTCACTCTCCCTCTCTCTCTGCCCCCCCCAATACTCACTCTCCCTCTCTCTCTCTGCCCCCCCCAATACTCACTCTCCCTCTCTCTCTGCCCCCCCCCCAATACTCACTCTCCCTCTCTCTCTCTGCCCCCCCCAATACTCACTCTCCCTCTCTCTCTCTGCCCCCCCCAATACTCACTCTCCCTCTCTCTCTGCCCCCCCCAATACTCACTCTCCCTCTCTCTCTGCCCCCCCCCCCAATACTCACTCTCCCTCTCTCTCTGCCCCCCCCAATACTCACTCTCCCTCTCTCTCTGCCCCCCCCCAATACTCACTCTCCCTCTCTCTCTCTGCCCCCCCCAATACTCACTCTCCCTCTCTCTCTGCCCCCCCCCAATACTCACTCTCCCTCTCTCTCTCTGCCCCCCCCCAATACTCACTCTCCCTCTCTCTCTCTGCCCCCCCCAATACTCACTCTCCCTCTCTCTCTGCCCCCCCCCCAATACTCACTCTCCCTCTCTCTCTGCCCCCCCCCCAATACTCACTCTCCCTCTCTCTCTCCCCCCCCCCCAATACTCACACTCTCCCTCTCTCCCCCCCCCAATACTCACACTCTCCCCCCCCCCCATACTCACACTCTCTCCCAGACACTCCCCGAGCCGTCCTCTGACCTCCCGGTATCACACAGCCGCCTCCATATCAGCAGTCCGTTCCCGGTGCTCACACTGAGGTGTCGGCTCCCATCAGCTCCTCACAGCGGCGGTCCCGGGAAGGTTGGCTACACCAAATACCATAGAGTTACCTCGGCCGCAGTGACAGACGGAGCGGCTCCCCGAGTACCAGCGAGTTCTTCGTTACGACAGAGCGCCACCGGAAGTTAACCATAAAGACAGAACAGCTGACAGAGCAGCCGAGCGCTGGAGGTATGACTGCCTCAGCTGTGGGACATGGGATATGAGTCTGTACACTATATGAGTATACACTTAGATGTGTCACAGTATAACTCCAACCACTATATAGTTAGCCAGTTACATGTGTAACCATACATAGACATGGCACATATATACAGCTGCCTATGATGCTCAGCCAGCATTATATAAGTGGCTTGGTATTATGAGAACTAGTGTTGCCACCATTTCTTTAAACAAAAGATGAAAACCCCCACCCCAGAGGGACAGCGGGATTCAGGACTGCATTGATACCGCGCAGGCACTCTCATACCCCCAAACCCAGGAGTGACAGTGATACCGCGCAGACACTCTCATACCCCCAAACCCAGGAGTGACAGTGATACCGCGCAGACACTCTCATACCCCCAAACCCAGGAGTGACAGTGATACCGCGCAGGCACTCTCATACCCCCAAACCCAGGAGTGACAGTGATACCGCGCAGACAGACACTCTCATACCCCCAAACCCAGGAGTGACAGTGATACCGCGCAGACACTCTCATACCCCCAAACCCAGGAGTGACAGTGATAACGCGCAGACACTCTCATACCCCCAAACCCAGGAGTGACAGTGATACCGCGCAGACACTCTCATACCCCCAAACCCAGGAGTGACAGTGATACCGCGCAGACACTCTCATACCCCCAAACCCAGGAGTGACAGTGATACCGCGCAGACACTCTCATACCCCCAAACCCAGGAGTGACAGTGATACCGCGCAGACACTCTCATACCCCCAAACCCAGGAGTGACAGTGATACCGCGCAGACACTCTCATACCCCCCAAACCCAGGAGTGACAGTGATACCGCGCAGACACTCTCATACCCCCAAACCCAGGAGTGACAGTGATACCGCGCAGACACTCTCATACCCCCCAAACCCAGGAGTGACAGTGATACCGCACAGACACTCTCATACCCCCAAACCCAGGAGTGACAGTGATACCGCGCAGACAGACACTCTCATACCCCCCAAACCCAGGAGTGACAGTGATACCGCGCAGACACTCTCATACCCCCAAACCCAGGAGTGACAGTGATACCGCGCAGACACTCTCATACCCCCAAACCCAGGAGTGACAGTGATACCGCACAGACACTCTCATACCCCCCAAACCCAGGAGTGACAGTGATACCGCGCAGACACTCTCATACCCCCAAACCCAGGAGTGACAGTGATACCGCGCAGACACTCTCATACCCCCCAAACCCAGGAGTGACAGTGATACCGCACAGACACTCTCATACCCCCAAACCCAGGAGTGACAGTGATACCGCGCAGACACTCTCATACCCCCAAACCCAGGAGTGACAGTGATACCGCGCAGACACTCTCATACCCCCCAAACCCAGGAGTGACAGTGATACCGCGCAGACACTCTCATACCCCCAAACCCAGGAGTGACAGTGATACCGCGCAGACAGACACTCTCATACCCCCCAAACCCAGGAGTGACAGTGATACCGCGCAGACACTCTCATACCCCCAAACCCAGGAGTGACAGTGATACCGCGCAGACACTCTCATACCCCCAAACCCAGGAGTGACAGTGATACCGCGCAGGCACCCTCATACCCCCCCAAACCCAGGAGTGACAGTGATACCGCGCAGACACTCTCATACCCCCAAACCCAGGAGTGACAGTGATACCGCGCAGACACTCTCATACCCCCAAACCCAAGAGTGACAGTGATACCGCGCAGACACTCTCATACCCCCCAAACCCAGGAGTGACAGTGATACAGCGCAGACAGACACTCTCATACCCCCCAAACCCAGGAGTGACAGTGATACCGCGCAGACAGACACTCTCATACCCCCCAAACCCAGGAGTGACAGTGATACCGCGCAGACACTCTCATACCCCCCAAACCCAGGAGTGACAGTGATACCGCGCAGACACTCTCATACCCCCAAACCCAGGAGTGACAGTGATACCGCGCAGACACTCTCATACCCCCAAACCCAGGAGTGACAGTGATACCGCGCAGACACTCTCATACCCCCAAATCCAGGAGTGAC
>CM069868.1:50970383-51270185 GCA_036172795.1 Pelodytes ibericus | reverse complement strand
AATCCAGGAGTGACAGTGATACCGCGCAGACACCCTCATACCCCCCAAACCCAGGAGTGACAGTGATACTGCGCAGACACTCTCATACCCCCCAAACCCAGGAGTGACAGTGATACCGCGCAGACAGACACTCTCATACCCCCCAAACCCAGGAGTGACAGTGATACCGCGCAGACAGACACTCTCATACCCCCCAAACCCAGGAGTGACAGTGATACCGCGCAGACACTCTCATACCCCCCAAACCCAGGAGTGACAGTGATACCGCGCAGACAGACACTCTCATACCCCCCAAACCCAGGAGTGACAGTGATACCGCGCAGACACTCTCATACCCCCCAAACCCAGGAGTGACAGTGATACCGCGCAGACAGACACTCTCATACCCCCCAAACCCAGGAGTGACAGTGATACCGCGCAGACACTCTCATACCCCCAAACCCAGGAGTGACAGTGATACCGCGCAGACACTCTCATACCCCCAAACCCAGGAGTGACAGTGATACCGCGCAGACACTCTCATACCCCCAAACCCAGGAGTGACAGTGATACCGCGCAGACACTCTCATACCCCCAAACCCAGGAGTGACAGTGATACCGCGCAGACACTCTCATACCCCCAAACCCAGGAGTGACAGTGATACCGCGCAGACACTCTCATACCCCCAAACCCAGGAGTGACAGTGATACCGCGCAGACACTCTCATACCCCCCAAACCCAGGAGTGACAGTGATACCGCGCAGACACTCTCATACCCCCAAACCCAGGAGTGACAGTGATACCGCGCAGACACTCTCATACCCCCAAACCCAGGAGTGACAGTGATACCGCGCAGACACTCTCATACCCCCCAAACCCAGGAGTGACAGTGATACCGCGCAGACACTCTCATACCCCCAAACCCAGGAGTGACAGTGATACCGCGCAGACACTCTCATACCCCCAAACCCAGGAGTGACAGTGATACCGCGCAGACACTCTCATACCCCCAAACCCAGGAGTGACAGTGATACCGCGCAGACACTCTCATACCCCCAAACCCAGGAGTGACAGTGATACCGCGCAGACACTCTCATACCCCCAAACCCAGGAGTGACAGTGATACCGCGCGCAGACACTCTCATACCCCCAAACCCAGGAGTGACAGTGATACCGCGCAGACACTCTCATACCCCCAAACCCAGGAGTGACAGTGATACCGCGCAGACACTCTCATACCCCCCAAACCCAGGAGTGACAGTGATACCGCGCAGACACTCTCATACCCCCAAACCCAGGAGTGACAGTGATACCGCGCAGACACTCTCATACCCCCAAACCCAGGAGTGACAGTGATACCGCGCAGACACTCTCATACCCCCAAACCCAGGAGTGACAGTGATACCGCGCAGACACTCTCATACCCCCAAACCCAGGAGTGACAGTGATACCGCGCAGACACTCTCATACCCCCCCAAACCCAGGAGTGACAGTGATACCGCGCAGACACTCTCATACCCCCCAAACCCAGGAGTGACAGTGATACCGCGCAGACACTCTCATACCCCCCAAACCCAGGAGTGACAGTGATACCGCGCAGACACTCTCATACCCCCAAACCCAGGAGTGACAGTGATACTGCGCAGACACTCTCATACCCCCAAACCCAGGAGTGACAGTGATACCGCGCAGACACTCTCATACCCCCCAAACCCAGGAGTGACAGTGATACCGCGCAGACACTCTCATACCCCCCAAACCCAGGAGTGACAGTGATACAGCGCAGACAGACACTCTCATACCCCCCAAACCCAGGAGTGACAGTGATACCGCGCAGACACTCTCATACCCCCAAACCCAGGAGTGACAGTGATACCGCGCAGACACCCTCATACCCCCCAAACCCAGGAGTGACAGTGATACTGCGCAGACACTCTCATACCCCCAAACCCAGGAGTGACAGTGATACCGCGCAGACACTCTCATACCCCCCAAACCCAGGAGTGACAGTGATACCGCGCAGACAGACACTCTCATACCCCCCAAACCCAGGAGTGACAGTGATACCGCGCAGACACTCTCATACCCCCCAAACCCAGGAGTGACAGTGATACCGCGCAGACAGACACTCTCATACCCCCCAAACCCAGGAGTGACAGTGATACCGCGCAGACACTCTCATACCCCCCAAACCCAGGAGTGACAGTGATACCGCGCAGACAGACACTCTCATACCCCCCAAACCCAGGAGTGACAGTGATACCGCGCAGACACTCTCATACCCCCCAAACCCAGGAGTGACAGTGATACCGCGCAGACACTCTCATACCCCCAAACCCAGGAGTGACAGTGATACCGCGCAGACACTCTCATACCCCCAAACCCAGGAGTGACAGTGATACCGCGCAGACACTCTCATACCCCCAAACCCAGGAGTGACAGTGATACCGCGCAGACACTCTCATACCCCCAAACCCAGGAGTGACAGTGATACCGCGCAGACACTCTCATACCCCCAAACCCAGGAGTGACAGTGATACCGCGCAGACACTCTCATACCCCCCAAACCCAGGAGTGACAGTGATACCGCGCAGACACTCTCATACCCCCCAAACCCAGGAGTGACAGTGATACCGCGCAGACACTCTCATACCCCCAAACCCAGGAGTGACAGTGATACCGCGCAGACACTCTCATACCCCCAAACCCAGGAGTGACAGTGATACCGCGCAGACACTCTCATACCCCCCAAACCCAGGAGTGACAGTGATACCGCGCAGACACTCTCATACCCCCAAACCCAGGAGTGACAGTGATACCGCGCAGACACTCTCATACCCCCAAACCCAGGAGTGACAGTGATACCGCGCAGACACTCTCATACCCCCCAAACCCAGGAGTGACAGTGATACCGCGCAGACACTCTCATACCCCCAAACCCAGGAGTGACAGTGATACCGCGCAGACACTCTCATACCCCCAAACCCAGGAGTGACAGTGATACCGCGCAGACACTCCCATACCCCCAAACCCAGGAGTGACAGTGATACCGCGCAGACACTCTCATACCCCCAAACCCAGGAGTGACAGTGATACCGCGCAGACACTCTCATACCCCCAAACCCAGGAGTGACAGTGATACCGCGCAGACACTCTCATACCCCCAAACCCAGGAGTGACAGTGATACCGCGCAGACACTCTCATACCCCCCAAACCCAGGAGTGACAGTGATACCGCGCAGACACTCTCATACCCCCAAACCCAGGAGTGACAGTGATACCGCACAGACACTCTCATACCCCCCAAACCCAGGAGTGACAGTGATACCGCGCAGACAGACACTCTCATACCCCCCAAACCCAGGAGTGACAGTGATACCGCGCAGACACTCTCATACCCCCAAACCCAGGAGTGACAGTGATACCGCGCAGACACTCTCATACCCCCAAACCCAGGAGTGACAGTGATACCGCGCAGACACTCTCATACCCCCAAACCCAGGAGTGACAGTGATACCGCGCAGACACTCTCATACCCCCAAACCCAGGAGTGACAGTGATACCGCGCAGACACTCTCATACCCCCCAAACCCAGGAGTGACAGTGATACCGCGCAGACACTCTCATACCCCCCAAACCCAGGAGTGACAGTGATACCGCGCAGACACTCTCATACCCCCAAACCCAGGAGTGACAGTGATACCGCGCAGGCACTCTCATACCCCCAAACCCAGGAGTGACAGTGATACCGCGCAGACACTCTCATACCCCCCAAACCCAGGAGTGACAGTGATACCGCGCAGACACTCTCATACCCCCCAAACCCAGGAGTGACAGTGATACCGCGCAGGCACTCTCATACCCCCAAACCCAAGAGTGACAGTGATACCGCGCAGACACTCTCATACCCCCCAAACCCAGGAGTGACAGTGATACCGCGCAGACACTCTCATACCCCCCAAACCCAGGAGTGACAGTGATACCGCGCAGACAGACACTCTCATACCCCCCAAACCCAGGAGTGACAGTGATACCGCGCAGACACTCTCATACCCCCAAACCCAGGAGTGACAGTGATACCGCGCAGACACTCTCATACCCCCAAACCCAGGAGTGACAGTGATACCGCGCAGACACTCTCATACCCCCCAAACCCAGGAGTGACAGTGATACCGCGCAGACACTCTCATACCCCCCAAACCCAGGAGTGACAGTGATACCGCGCAGATAGACACTCTCATACCCCCCAAACCCAGGAGTGACAGTGATACCGCGCAGACACTCTCATACCCCCAAACCCAGAAGTGACAGTGATACCGCGCAGACACTCTCATACCCCCAAACCCAGGAGTGACAGTGATACCGCGCAGACACTCTCATACCCCCCAAACCCAGGAGTGACAGTGATACCGCGCAGACAGACACTCTCATACCCCCCAAACCCAGGAGTGACAGTGATACCGCGCAGACACTCTCATACCCCCCAAACCCAGGAGTGACAGTGATACCGCGCAGACACTCTCATACCCCCAAACCCAGGAGTGACAGTGATACCGCGCAGACACTCTCATACCCCCCAAACCCAGGAGTGACAGTGATACCGCGCAGACACTCTCATACCCCCAAACCCAGGAGTGACAGTGATACCGCGCAGACACTCTCATACCCCCAAAGCCAGGAGTGACAGTGATACCGCGCAGACACTCTCATACCCCCCAAACTCAGGAGTGACAGTGATACCGCGCAGACACTCTCATACCCCCCAAACCCAGGAGTGACAGTGATACCGCGCAGACACTCTCATACCCCCAAACCCAGGAGTGACAGTGATACCGCGCAGACACTCTCATACCCCCCAAACCCAGGAGTGACAGTGATACCGCGCAGACACTCTCATACCCCCCAAACCCAGGAGTGACAGTGATACCGCACAGACACTCTCATACCCCCCAAACCCAGGAGTGACAGTGATACCGCGCAGACAGACACTCTCATACCCCCCAAACCCAGGAGTGACAGTGATACCGCGCAGACACTCTCATACCCCCAAACCCAGGAGTGACAGTGATAACGCGCAGACACTCTCATACCCCCAAACCCAGGAGTGACAGTGATACCGCGCAGACACTCTCATACCCCCCAAACCCAGGAGTGACAGTGATACCGCGCAGACACTCTCATACCCCCAAACCCAGGAGTGACAGTGATACCGCGCAGACACTCTCATACCCCCCAAACCCAGGAGTGACAGTGATACCGCGCAGACAGACACTCTCATACCCCCCAAACCCAGGAGTGACAGTGATACCGCGCAGACACTCTCATACCCCCCAAACCCAGGAGTGACAGTGATACCGCGCAGACACTCTCATACCCCCCAAACCCAGGAGTGACAGTGATACCGCGCAGACACTCTCATACCCCCCAAACCCAGGAGTGACAGTGATACCGCACAGACACTCTCATACCCCCCAAACCCAGGAGTGACAGTGATACCGCGCAGACAGACACTCTCATACCCCCCAAACCCAGGAGTGACAGTGATACCGCGCAGACACTCTCATACCCCCAAACCCAGGAGTGACAGTGATACCGCGCAGACACTCTCATACCCCCAAACCCAGGAGTGACAGTGATACCGCGCAGACACTCTCATACCCCCCAAACCCAGGAGTGACAGTGATACCGCGCAGACACTCTCATACCCCCAAACCAAGGAGTGACAGTGATACCGCGCAGACACTCTCATACCCCCAAACCCAGGAGTGACAGTGATACCGCGCAGACACTCTCATACCCCCCAAACCCAGGAGTGACAGTGATACCGCGCAGACACTCTCATACCCCCCAAACCCAGGAGTGACAGTGATACCGCGCAGACACTCTCATACCCCCCAAACCCAGGAGTGACAGTGATACCGCGCAGACACTCTCATACCCCCAAACCCAGGAGTGACAGTGATACCGCACAGACAGACACTCTCATACCCCCCAAACCCAGGAGTGACAGTGATACCGCGCAGACACTCTCATACCCCCAAACCCAGGAGTGACAGTGATACCGCGCAGACACTCTCATACCCCCCAAACTCAGGAGTGACAGTGATACCGCGCAGACACTCTCATACCCCCCAAACCCAGGAGTGACAGTGATACCGCGCAGACACTCTCATACCCCCCAAACCCAGGAGTGACAGTGATACCGCGCAGACAGACACTCTCATACCCCCCAAACCCAGGAGTGACAGTGATACCGCGCAGACACTCTCATACCCCCAAATCCAGGAGTGACAGTGATACCGCGCAGACACTCTCATACCCCCCAAACTCAGGAGTGACAGTGATACCACGCAGACACTCTCATACCCCCCAAACCCAGGAGTGACAGTGATACCGCGCAGACACTCTCATACCCCCAAACCCAGGAGTGACAGTGATACCGCGCAGACACTCTCATACCCCCCAAACCCAGGAGTGACAGTGATACCGCGCAGACACTCTCATACCCCCCAAACTCAGGAGTGACAGTGATACCGCGCAGACACTCTCATACCCCCCAAACCCAGGAGTGACAGTGATACCGCACAGACACTCTCATACCCCTCAAACCCAGGAGTGACAGTGATACCGCACAGACACTCTCATACCCCCCAAACCCAGGAGTGACAGTGATACCGCGCAGACAGACACTCTCATACCCCCCAAACCCAGGAGTGACAGTGATACCGCGCAGACACTCTCATACCCCCCAAACCCAGCAGTGACAGTGATACCGCGCAGACACTCTCATACCCCCAAACCCAGGAGTGACAGTGATACCGCGCAGACACTCTCATACCCCCCAAACCCAGGAGTGACAGTGATACCGCGCAGACACTCTCATACCCCCAAACCCAGGAGTGACAGTGATACCGCGCAGACACTCTCATACCCCCCAAACCCAGGAGTGACAGTGATACCGCGCAGACAGACACTCTCATACCCCCCCAAACCCAGGAGTGACAGTGATACCGCGCAGACAGACACTCTCATACCCCCCAAACCCAGGAGTGACAGTGATACCGCGCAGACACTCTCATACCCCCAAACCCAGGAGTGACAGTGATACCGCGCAGACACTCTCATACCCCCAAACCCAGGAGTGACAGTGATACCGCGCAGACACTCTCATACCCCCCAAACCCAGGAGTGACAGTGATACCGCGCAGACACTCTCATACCCCCCAAACCCAGGAGTGACAGTGATACCGCGCAGACAGACACTCTCATACCCCCCAAACCCAGGAGTGACAGTGATACCGCGCAGACACTCTCATACCCCCAAACCCAGGAGTGACAGTGATACCGCGCAGACACTCTCATACCCCCCAAACTCAGGAGTGACAGTGATACCGCGCAGACACTCTCATACCCCCCAAACCCAGGAGTGACAGTGATACCGCGCAGACAGACACTCTCATACCCCCCAAACCCAGGAGTGACAGTGATACCGCGCAGACACTCTCATACCCCCAAATCCAGGAGTGACAGTGATACCGCGCAGACACTCTCATACCCCCCAAACTCAGGAGTGACAGTGATACCGCGCAGACACTCTCATACCCCCCAAACCCAGGAGTGACAGTGATACCGCGCAGACACTCTCATACCCCCAAACCCAGGAGTGACAGTGATACCGCGCAGACACTCTCATACCCCCCAAACCCAGGAGTGACAGTGATACCGCGCAGACACTCTCATACCCCTCAAACCCAGGAGTGACAGTGATACCGCACAGACACTCTCATACCCCCCAAACCCAGGAGTGACAGTGATACCGCGCAGACAGACACTCTCATACCCCCCAAACCCAGGAGTGACAGTGATACCGCGCAGACACTCTCATACCCCCCAAACCCAGCAGTGACAGTGATACCGCGCAGACACTCTCATACCCCCAAACCCAGGAGTGACAGTGATACCGCGCAGACACTCTCATACCCCCCAAACCCAGGAGTGACAGTGATACCGCGCAGACACTCTCATACCCCCAAACCCAGGAGTGACAGTGATACCGCGCAGACACTCTCATACCCCCCAAACCCAGGAGTGACAGTGATACCGCGCAGACAGACACTCTCATACCCCCCAAACCCAGGAGTGACAGTGATACCGCGCAGACACTCTCATACCCCCAAACCCAGGAGTGACAGTGATACCGCGCAGACACTCTCATACCCCCCAAACCCAGGAGTGACAGTGATACCGCGCAGACACTCTCATACCCCCCAAACCCAGGAGTGACAGTGATACCGCACAGACACTCTCATACCCCCCAAACCCAGGAGTGACAGTGATACCGCGCAGACAGACACTCTCATACCCCCCAAACCCAGGAGTGACAGTGATACCGCGCAGACACTCTCATACCCCCAAACCCAGGAGTGACAGTGATACCGCGCAGACACTCTCATACCCCCAAACCCAGGAGTGACAGTGATACCGCGCAGACACTCTCATACCCCCCAAACCCAGGAGTGACAGTGATACCGCGCAGACACTCTCATACCCCCAAACCCAGGAGTGACAGTGATACCGCGCAGACACTCTCATACCCCCCAAACCCAGGAGTGACAGTGATACCGCGCAGACACTCTCATACCCCCAAACCCAGGAGTGACAGTGATACCGCGCAGACACTCTCATACCCCCCAAACCCAGGAGTGACAGTGATACCGCGCAGACAGACACTCTCATACCCCCCAAACCCAGGAGTGACAGTGATACCGCGCAGACACTCTCATACCCCCAAACCCAGGAGTGACAGTGATACCGCGCAGACACTCTCATACCCCCCAAACTCAGGAGTGACAGTGATACCGCGCAGACACTCTCATACCCCCCAAACCCAGGAGTGACAGTGATACCGCGCAGACACTCTCATACCCCCAAACCCAGGAGTGACAGTGATACCGCGCAGACACTCTCATACCCCCAAACCCAGGAGTGACAGTGATACCGCGCAGACACTCTCATACCCCCCAAACTCAGGAGTGACAGTGATACCGCGCAGACACTCTCATACCCCCCAAACCCAGGAGTGACAGTGATACCGCGCAGACACTCTCATACCCCCAAACCCAGGAGTGACAGTGATACCGCGCAGACACTCTCATACCCCCCAAACCCAGGAGTGACAGTGATACCGCGCAGACACTCTCATACCCCCCAAACCCAGGAGTGACAGTGATACCGCACAGACACTCTCATACCCCCCAAACCCAGGAGTGACAGTGATACCGCGCAGACAGACACTCTCATACCCCCCAAACCCAGGAGTGACAGTGATACCGCGCAGACACTCTCATACCCCCCAAACCCAGGAGTGACAGTGATACCGCGCAGACACTCTCATACCCCCAAACCCAGGAGTGACAGTGATACCGCGCAGACACTCTCATACCCCCCAAACCCAGGAGTGACAGTGATACCGCGCAGACACTCTCATACCCCCAAACCCAGGAGTGACAGTGATACCGCGCAGACACTCTCATACCCCCCAAACCCAGGAGTGACAGTGATACCGCGCAGACACTCTCATACCCCCAAACCCAGGAGTGACAGTGATACCGCGCAGACACTCTCATACCCCCAAACCCAGGAGTGACAGTGATACCGCGCAGACAGACACTCTCATACCCCCCAAACCCAGGAGTGACAGTGATACCGCGCAGACACTCTCATACCCCCAAACCCAGGAGTGACAGTGATACCGCGCAGACACTCTCATACCCCCAAATCCAGGAGTGACAGTGATACCGCGCAGACACTCTCATACCCCCCAAACCCAGGAGTGACAGTGATACCGCGCAGACACTCTCATACCCCCCAAACCCAGGAGTGACAGTGATACCGCGCAGACACTCTCATACCCCCCAAACCCAGGAGTGACAGTGATACCGCGCAGAAACTCTCATACCCCCAAACCCAGGAGTGACAGTGATACCGCACAGACACTCTCATACCCCCCAAACCCAGGAGTGACAGTGATACCGCACAGACACTCTCATACCCCCCAAACCCAGGAGTGACAGTGATACCGCGCAGACACTCTCATACCCCCCAAACCCAGGAGTGACAGTGATACCGCGCAGACACTCTCATACCCCCCAAACCCAGGAGTGACAGTGATACCGCACAGACACTCTCATACCCCCCAAACCCAGGAGTGACAGTGATACCGCGCAGACAGACACTCTCATACCCCCAAACTCGAGTGACGGGTTATTGTGCATGCATGGCAGATATGTCACTCAAGTTTCAACCCCCCAGGCATCCAATATGCCCAGGGGGACATAGTTACATAGTAGTTTAGGTTGAAAAAAGACTTGCATCCATCAAGTTCAACCCTTTTCCTCTCCCATTTTTACCATTGTTGATCCAAAAGAAGGCAAATAAAAACTCCTTCAGCAATTTCGAATTCTGCTTTCAAAAGCGGGGGAAAAAATCCCTCTTGAACAAGCACTAAATACATATTACTGCCTATAATAACATACATAGCCCTCTATGCTCCGGCTCATTAACAAACTATCCAGGCATTTAACGGATTTGCTAGAACCACTTCTTCAGGCCGTGAATTCCATAACTTTATTGTCCTTACTGTAAAGAATCCCTTCTGCTGTCGCAGACTAAATCTCCTTTGTTCAAGTCTTAGCAGGTGTCTCTTGCCCTTTGTACCGTTCTGTTAATGAGCAGGTCTTTAGAAAGCCCTCTGTATAGGCCCTGTCCAGATTTATATATAACATTACCATATCCCCTCTACATGTTTGCACCAGCTATGCAATCGCCTCCATAAACTTACCATTGGCATCAAGCTAATTTTATACCAGCCTATCTGCTGTCAAGTACAGTTCCCTTGAATCTCAGCCAAGCCTTCCCTATTATGCTGTTAATGGCAAATGTAAGCTGTGAAGTGCCTTCACCGAGTGTCTGACTGTATTCTTACAGAGCATTGCCTCTGTGTCCGCAGACTGATCGTGTGGCACACTGACATCTCTCAGATCACAGACTGCACCAACAAACTCTCCGGAGATGGACCGAAGGAAGAGGGAATTGACAAGGGTATGTCAAACTCAAGGCTAAAGCAGACTTTGGATGAATGGGAGAATTTTTCCAACTCAGCTTGAATTCATATCCATTGGCCATTTCACTCGCTATCCAGTGACAGTCCACAAATCTTTGTGTACCTTTCTATACACGCCCTTCTGATCACTGCCATCATCTGGTTTGTCCCCAAAATATAAGAGCTGCCCACCAGTGTATATTCTATCGTTTTTATACGTCTTTGCATAATAAAAAAAAAATCCTTACATTGTCCAAATTAATTAAATACAAACATTTCTTTTTATTCCACAGATTAAAGTCTTTATATTAAACAAAGCATGATGTTAAGGGAGTGAGCCGAGAGGCTGATGTGCACATCACAAGAAGCAGGAAGAATGAGTATACGTATATGGCTGTCTTCCACCTTTATCTCTGTGCTGGCACAGGGGCCTGCTGCGTGTTAGCCAAGGAGGAGGGTCCGGATCAGAGTTTGCCACCAGCCCCACTCGTGCTGTGACTCTCTGTATAAAGGTTTGTATTCTGCAGTCCACAGGATATATGCTGCTAAAATGTTATGGGTTAGGCTGGCTCCTGCTCCCCTTCATCCTTCTCAGTTTCTGAAGCCGATGCTTCTTGTCACTTATTTGTTTCTTTCGGTACCGTCCAATGAACCACACTCTGTCTGCCATCTTGGATCACGCTCACTTGAATGGGTGCTGCATCTCCAGTTGTCCTCGTATCGGTTCCAGACTGTGCTCCCGGTTTCTCTGCGGGTTGGGGGATGGCTGGAAGTTTAGGGAGCATCTCACTGCCCTCTGGTTTGTTCTTGCCCTCTTCCGGAGCCACAACTATCTGTTCCTGTGTTGGGATATCCACAGGGGCAACCGGTGGGCCCAAAGAGCAAACAGAGTTCTCATTAATGTCCTTATCACCAGCATCTACTCCAACCACTCTCTGGACACTTACTGCTGCCCGTGAGGAAGATTTGGATGGGTTTGGTACTGCATTTACTTTCCTGGGTCGGCCACGCTTTCTTTTTGAGGGTCCTTCCCCCCCTGCAGAAGGGATTGTGG
The DNA here is from genome assembly GCA_036172795.1 of Pelodytes ibericus. NCBI lineage: Eukaryota > Metazoa > Chordata > Amphibia > Anura > Pelodytidae > Pelodytes > Pelodytes ibericus. The sequence continues at coordinate 51,258,050 of CM069868.1, read as the reverse complement.
CTTGGCGCTTAGTCCCTTTAATCTCCCCGCCACCCCCTGCTGCTGCGGCCACCATATCTTTGGTGCCACCGTTGTGAGTGGTTCTGGGTAGGGGATGCGGTTCCAAGCTCACTCTGTCTGGTAAAATCATGCTAATAACTGGAGGAGCTGCTGGCTGAGGTGCTAGTCCAGCCCCATTTATTCCCGCAGTGACAGTGAGAGGCATGCCAGAGGAAACTGCAGTAAATGGCAGGGGTGACACTTTTAATGGTCCAGGGAGTATGTTCGGAGCCAGGATAGGAGGGGTGAATCGGATCGGAGAGCTGGAACTCCCACGTTTCTCCTCTGACGGAAGACGGGGCAGAAGGACTGGAAGGCGAGCGACCAGAGCATCCACCTGTGGGCTACTGGCTGCCTTCTGTGGTTCAGTTGCTCGCTTTTTCATTTGTTGCGTGCTGCCTGGGTTTGTGGCTTTCTTCATCTAACAGAGGAAACAGGACAGGGCGGAGCGTTATAAACCCCACAGTGCCAGACACAATGCATACAGTGTAATTAGATATCATTATAAACTATTTACAGGGTTACATCCTTTACATCAATAAGACAGGTAATGATATAAAACTTTTAGTTGTATTCCTGGGAGAGACGCTTGATCAAGTCATTTGCTCTTATCCGATGGGTCACACACACACACCTTAACCAATGGGTCTGTCCCAGACTCGGGTGAGGCAGGCATCTTATTCACGGGTCCCTCTGCTGTCTGTTTTGGGGGTTTCTGGCTGCTACTTTGAGAATTTTCTGTAATACATAAAATGTATTAAAATCTGGCATAATAAAATGAGTCTTATAATAGCACATGTTCATTATAACAATAGACATCTCCATATACATAGTATTGACCTAAGTCCCAGGAGTAACTCCCATCACTCAATTCTTCAATGGAAGGAGTCTCAACTGCAAATCAACCTCTGCCGGTAATGTATAAATGTGGTACTTTGTTTCTAGCATAATCTCCATTTTTATGGATGTAATCATTATCGATGTAGGTGTGGTTGTATCTAGATAAATGCATGGCCATCTAGTGGTCAAAAACGTAACTGCATAGTAAATTATACTTACCTATGTTATAAGATATACATGTGAATTATGATTAACATCTATTGATATTGTATTTTGTTGTTACGCTATTTTGCTTATCTTTTGAAAATTAATTTTCAATAAATGAATTATTATTTTATTAATACCGTATTTGCTGGAATATAAAAGATGACCCTGATTATAAGACGACCCCCCAAACGTTGGATATTCCTTTAGGAAAAAAATAAAAGCCTGAATATAAGACTAGCCTATGGGAAAAAAGTTCAACTTGTATATATTCACATGTAAATTGATTTGTAATATTTAATAAAAAATTATGATATAAAAAAAATGCATTTCTTGTTTTTATTTCCTTTTATGTCCCAATGCTGCCTCTCTATCAGAGATATTATAATGTGGTGCAATAATCACCTGAAAGGACCATAGACAGAACCAGCTCTGCGTTGGCACTGCGGGGGTTAATGATGTGCTGTTGGATGAGGAACTGGGCCACTTCCACCACATTATTAAACGAGCGTTTCAGGATCTTCTCTGCCCAGTTGCAGATCAGTGAGCAGGAGGCGTTGATCACATCATTGTTGTAAGACTGGACCAGGTCTGTCAGCTCTGACTGCGGGAGGAAAAGCAGATGTTGTGATGTACTAAAGCAGAGGACAGAGGGATGGACGGCATGCTGGGAATAGAGAGGACAGAGGGATGGACGGCATGCTGGGAATAGAGAGGAGAGAGGGAGGGACGGCATGCTGGGAATAGAGAGGACAGAGGGATGGCATGCTGGGAATAGAGAGGACAGAGGGATGGACGGCATGCTGGGAATAGAGAGGACAGAGGGAGGGACGGCATGCTGGAAATAGAGAGGACAGAGGGATGGCATGCTGGGAATAGAGAGGACAGTGGGATGGACGGCATGCTGGGAATAGAGAGGACAGAGGGACGGCATGCTGGGAATAGAGAGGAGAGAGGGAGGGACGGCATGCTGGGAATAGAGAGGACAGAGGGATGGACGGCATGCTGGGAATAGAGAGGACAGAGGGATGGACGGCATGCTGGGAATAGAGAGGACAGAGGGATGGACGGCATGCTGGGAATAGAGAGGACAGAGGGAGGGACGGCATGCTGGAAATAGAGAGGACAGAGGGATGGCATGCTGGGAATAGAGAGGACAGAGGGATGGCATGCTGGGAATAGAGAGGACAGAGGGATGGACGGCGTTCTTACACTCTCTGCCATTTTCAAGTCCAGGCTTGGTAATGGCGGCATGCTGACCATACATTTCCTGCGCAAACCACTGTAGCAATACGTTACTCTGCGTTAAGGAAAATTACTTTTATTTTAACAAATGGGTCAAAACAATTGAGGGGGCAGCTCCGAAAATGAACACCGGCTGCCCAGAAAACAACCAAATCATCTGATTGGCATGGGGAGTTACCATTGCGGCTGATTGTCCTGCCAAAAGTTCGGCATCCCAAAATAGCAGCCTGTATCCTCCTCATGAAGTTGTATGGGGGCATAGAGGCTCGAGAGGACTTTGGCCATTGCGAATATATATTACTACTTGCATAATGGGGGTAAGGAGATTAATTTAGTAATTATTATTGACCCCATTGGGGGATCTTTAGCTTTTATTGGGTGGGGGGTTGTGTCAGGACTACTTTCCCTGGCTCCCCATGTGTATAAATTGGGGGCTGGACTACATGATCTGGCCCCTCATGTATATTATTTATCCAGTATTTATACTATATTGAGTAGCGGAATTAAAGAAATAAACCATGCACAATCCGCGGATTGCTTTATGCAGAAGTTACTGAGATTGGGACGTGGAAGGTAGGATTCAGAGATTCATTACATTTATTTTTTGCAAAAGGATATTTAGACTGTCCTCTTCCTCCCAGTCGCCTGGCCTTGATGTTAGGGAAGATCTCCCGTATGATCTTTCCAAAGTTTGCGACACTAAGCGGACGGCCACAAAGGTTGTCACAGAACCGCCTGAGACAGAGAAAACAAAGTCAAGTAACACAGATGCCATATCCTGGAGCAAATAATGGAGAATTTCACCCTGGAAGAGGTAATGACTGGCAGTCCATGTTAATGTGAAAATACAGACTGTAATCCTTGGCAGTGCGCACACGGTTAACGCGTTCCGCATGGAGTAAGCGTTTGTCAACGTGAAACGTTTTCAGTGCGTCCGCACTGCCCATGATTACGGTGCGATCTGTATTTTCACGTTTAAAATACCAAGATTTCTATGGAACCTGGAGTGTGTATAATTATGTCTTCCAAGGTGGTAATCAGTTCATTGCCGACGGTCATATATATGAGCACCTGGGACCAGAGGATTTCCCACAAATAATGGGCCCAACATTTACAAGCCGACAAGGAAGTGGAGCCCAGTAACTTCTCAATGTATTTGGCAAATAATGGAGAATCCCATTTACCGAGAGAAACGTGTTTTAATAGGACCGTTATGCATCAGATTGTCAGCTCCTTGCCCCAGTAATAAACACGCACATATTCACATCACTTTTACTCACTTGTACGCGTCGTACACGTCCTGTTTGGGCAGGCAAGTGTCCGTGTGCTCCTCCAAGTGGTTACGTATCCATGTGCAGGCGTACATGTGCTCTGCCGTGCTCACGCAACCCATGTCCAGATTGCTTGATAGAAAAACAACCAATAATAAAACATGACCTGGTAATCAAATATATGTCAACAGCGCCCCTTAGGGGCTGCTAAAAGATGTGAGAGGAAGTGTAATAAATGGCTCTGACTTTACACATGTAGTTACCAATTATTGTCAGATCACACATGAAAAGTCTGACATCACAAGGGGCTGATCTGAAAAACCTAAAACCAAATACTCAGCTCTGACCCCCCCCTCCCTCGAAAATTATGCGGACCTCCCTAAAAAACAGTTCCTACGGCTGTGAGTACCTTTTTTCTGGGGTGCTGGGTCCTGGTGGAAGTTGGAGATACAGGTAAAGCTTGTCATAGTCTGAGAGCTTCTGTACATCAACCTGCAAAATCGGGTGCACAAGTCAGAGCGCAGGTGTAGGATTAAGGACAGAGGGTAGAGCGCAGGTGTAGGATTAAGGAGAGAGGTTAGAGAGCAGGTGTAGGATTAAGGAGAGAGGTTAGAGAGCAGGTGTAGGGTTAAGGACAGAGGTTAGAGCGCAGGTGTAGGGTTAAGGACAGAGGTTAGAGCGCAGGTGTAGGATTAAGGACAGAGGTTAGAGCGCAGGTGTAGGATTAAGGACAGAGGTTAGAGCGCAGGTGTAGGATTAAGGACAGAGGTTAGAGCGCAGGTGTAGGATTAAGGACAGAGGTTAGAGAGCAGGTGTAGGGTTAAGGGTAGAGGTTAGAGAGCAGGTGTAGGATTAAGGACAGAGGTTAGAGCGCAGGTGTAGGATTAAGGACAGAGGTTAGAGCGCAGGTGTAGGATTAAGGAGAGAGGTTAGAGCGCAGGTGTAGGATTAAGGAGAGAGGTTAGAGAGCAGGTGTAGGATTAAGGACAGAGGTTAGAGCGCAGGTGTAGGATTAAGGACAGAGGTTAGAGAGCAGGTGTAGGATTAAGGACAGAGGTTAGAGCGCAGGTGTAGGATTAAGGAGAGAGGTTAAAGAGCAGGTGTAGGATTAAGGACAGGTTAGAGAGCAGGTGTAGGGTTAAGGACAGAGGTTAGAGCGCAGGTGTAGGATTAAGGAGAGAGGTTAAAGAGCAGGTGTAGGATTACGGACAGAGGTTAGAGCGCAGGTGTAGGATTAAGGACAGAGGTTTGAGCGCAGGTGTACGAATAAGGAGAGAGGTTAGAGCGCAGGTGTACGAATAAGGACTTCTTAGAGGAAACGGGTTGAATAACATGTCCCCCTTCTCCAAAGTGTCAGCGCACACAGCCAATCAGTGCAGGAACTTGCGACTGATCGGGGTCCAAATTGTGTGCAGAGAGAGAGACCCTTTTTACATAGGATCAGCAATGGAGACCTATTTAAGTAAAATTGATGGTCTCTTGCTGCACTAGCTGAGACAGTCGCTGGCTTGCCTGGAAAGCATGGCTGGTCAGACTGGTATGTACTATGAAAAGTACCTGCAGTTTATCCTCACACTACGTTTTCACTTGTGCGTCTATGTCAGAATCACAAGTGATGAGAAAGTTACGCTTCTCTACTCTTCACTGTCCCTGTAAGGTATTTGGCTCAATCAGCAGCTATCTACTTACCAATATGCTGTCCACCTTCGACTGCACCGGTTTCCTGAAGTAACAGAATGGGAAGAGATGTGAGTGTGAATATAAACACCTACCCCGGTGTTCCCCTAGCACATTAAACAATACAGAGGGCACAGCAAGCAGTGAGACAGTGGTTACTGGAGCCAGGAGAAAAAGCAAATGTGATTAGCTCACGTTATCCGAGCACGCAGCTTCTGCACCAGGCCAAAGGGCTCAGTCTCCCCCTGAATGTCTCCCGTAGTCAGGCCTCCTTTTTTAGAAATCTTTTCATACAGCACGTCCTCGGCCATCACCTCCTAGGGACGGGACCTGTGTGGACATGCAAGGCACAGCTTATACAATGCTAGACAGGATATCAGGTAACCATAAGTGTCCCTAATCAGCCCCCCCCGTACACCTAGCTAAACTCAAGCCTATCTGACCTTGGTTGTGGGATTATCCCGAGTCGACTGGGGAAGGAATGCAACCACTTTCCCAATCCTAATGTACCCACAAACCCTAATAGTCTACTCCTAACACCCCTACAATGGCACCTCCAGTGATTTACTGTCTGGCACCTACATACCCCTACAATGGCACCTCCTGTGATTTACTGTCTGGCACCTACATACCCCTACAATGGCACCTCCAGTGATTTACTGTCTGGCACCTACATACCCCCACACTGTATGACCTCCTGTGATTTAATGTCTGGCACCTACATACCCCCACACTGTATGACCTCCTGTGATTTACTGTCTGGCACCTACATACCCCCACACTGTATGACCTCCTGTGATTTACTGTCTGGCACCTACATACCCCCACACTGTATGACCTCCTGTGATTTACTGTCTGGCACCTACATACCCCTACAATGGCACCTCCAGTGATTTACTGTCTGGCACCTACATACCCCCACACTGTATGACCTCCTGTGATTTACTGTCTGGCACCTACATACCCCCACACTGTATGACCTCCTGTGATTTACTGTCTGGCACCTACATACCCCCACACTGTATGACCTCCTGTGATTTACTGTCTGGCACCTACATACCCCCACACTGTATGACCTCCTGTGATTTACTGTCTGGCACCTACATACCCCCACACTGTATGACCTCCTGTGATTTACTGTCTGGCACCTACATACCCCCACACTGTATGACCTCCTGTGATTTACTGTCTGGCACCTACATACCCCCACACTGTATGACCTCCTGTGATTTACTGTCTGGCACCTACATACCCCTACACTGTATGACCTCCTGTGATTTACTGTCTGGCACCTACATACCCCTACACTGTATGACCTCCTGGGATTTACTGTCTGGCACCTACATACCCCTACACTGTATGACCTCCTGGGATTTACTGTCTGGCACCTACATACCCCTACACTGTATGACCTCCTGTGATTTACTGTCTGGCACCTACATACCCCTACACTGTATGACCTCCTGTGATTTACTGTCTGGCACCTACATACCCCCACACTGTATGACCTCCTGTGATTTACTGTCTGGCACCTACATACCCCTACACTGTATGACCTCCTGTGATTTACTGTCTGGCACCTACATACCCCTACACTGTATGACCTCCTGGGATTTACTGTCTGGCACCTACATACCCCTACACTGTATGACCTCCTGTGATTTACTGTCTGGCACCTACATACCCCTACACTGTATGACCTCCTGTGATTTACTGTCTGGCACCTACATACCCCCACACTGTATGACCTCCTGTGATTTACTGTCTGGCACCTACATACCCCTACACTGTATGACCTCCTGTGATTTACTGTCTGGCACCTACATACCCCCACACTGTATGACCTCCTGTGATTTACTGTCTGGCACCTACATACCCCTACACTGTATGACCTCCTGTGATTTACTGTCTGGCACCTACATACCCCTACACTGTATGACCTCCTGTGATTTACTGTCTGGCACCTACATACCCCCACACTGTATGACCTCCTGTGATTTACTGTCTGGCACCTACATACCCCTACACTGTATGACCTCCTGTGATTTACTGTCTGGCACCTACATACCCCTACACTGTATGACCTCCTGTGATTTACTGTCTGGCACCTACATACCCCCACACTGTATGACCTCCTGTGATTTACTGTCTGGCACCTACATACCCCTACACTGTATGACCTCCTGTGATTTACTGTCTGGCACCTACATACCCCTACACTGTATGACCTCCTGTGATTTACTGTCTGGCACCTACATACCCCTACACTGTATGACCTCCTGTGATTTACTGTCTGGCACCTACATACCCCTACACTGTATGACCTCCTGTGATTTACTGTCTGGCACCTACATACCCCCACACTGTATGACCTCCTGTGATTTACTGTCTGGCACCTACATACCCCCACACTGTATGACCTCCTGTGATTTACTGTCTGGCACCTACATACCCCCACACTGTATGACCTCCTGTGATTTACTGTCTGGCACCTACATACCCCTACACTGTATGACCTCCTGTGATTTACTGTCTGGCACCTACATACCCCTACACTGTATGACCTCCTGGGATTTACTGTCTGGCACCTACATACCCCTACACTGTATGACCTCCTGTGATTTACTGTCTGGCACCTACATACCCCTACACTGTATGACCTCCTGTGATTTACTGTCTGGCACCTACATACCCCTACACTGTATGACCTCCTGTGATTTACTGTCTGGCACCTACATACCCCCACACTGTATGACCTCCTGTGATTTACTGTCTGGCACCTACATACCCCCACACTGTATGACCTCCTGTGATTTACTGTCTGGCACCTACATATCCCTACACTGTATGACCTCCTGTGATTTACTGTCTGGCACCTACATACCCCCACACTGTATGACCTCCTGTGATTTACTGTCTGGCACCTACATACCCCTACACTGTATGACCTCCTGTGATTTACTGTCTGGCACCTACATACCCCTACACTGTATGACCTCCTGTGATTTACTGTCTGGCACCTACATACCCCCACACTGTATGACCTCCTGTGATTTACTGTCTGGCACCTACATACCCCCACACTGTATGACCTCCTGTGATTTACTGTCTGGCACCTACATACCCCTACACTGTATGACCTCCTGTGATTTACTGTCTGGCACCTACATACCCCCACACTGTATGACCTCCTGTGATTTACTGTCTGGCACCTACATACCCCTACACTGTATGACCTCCTGTGATTTACTGTCTGGCACCTACATACCCCTACACTGTATGACCTCCTGTGATTTACTGTCTGGCACCTACATACCCCTACACTGTATGACCTCCTGTGATTTACTGCCTGGCACCTACATACCCCCACACTGTATGACCTCCTGTGATTTACTGTCTGGCACCTACATACCCCTACACTGTATGACCTCCTGTGATTTACTGTCTGGCACCTACATACCCCTACACTGTATGACCTCCTGTGATTTACTGTCTGGCACCTACATACCCCCACACTGTATGACCTCCTGTGATTTACTGTCTGGCACCTACATACCCCCACACTGTATGACCTCCTGTGATTTACTGTCTGGCACCTACATACCCCTACACTGTATGACCTCCTGTGATTTACTGTCTGGCACCTACATACCCCCACACTGTATGACCTCCTGTGATTTACTGTCTGGCACCTACATACCCCTACACTGTATGACCTCCTGTGATTTACTGTCTGGCACCTACATACCCCTACACTGTATGACCTCCTGTGATTTACTGTCTGGCACCTACATACCCCTACACTGTATGACCTCCTGTGATTTACTGTCTGGCACCTACATACCCCCACACTGTATGACCTCCTGTGATTTACTGTCTGGCACCTACATACCCCCACACTGTATGACCTCCTGTGATTTACTGTCTGGCACCTACATACCCCCACACTGCCTCCTGTGATTTACTGTCTGGCACCTACATACCCCTACACTGTATGACCTCCTGTGATTTACTGTCTGGCACCTACATACCCCCACACTGTATGACCTCCTGTGATTTACTGTCTGGCACCTACATACCCCTACACTGTATGACCTCCTGTGATTTACTGTCTGGCACCTACATATCCCCACACTGTATGACCTCCTGTGATTTACTGTCTGGCACCTACACACCCCTACACTGTATGACCTCCTGTGATTTACTGTCTGGCACCTACACACCCCTACACTGTATGACCTCCTGTGATTTACTGTCTGGCACCTACATACCCCTACACTGTATGACCTCCTGTGATTTACTGTCTGGCACCTACATACCCCCACACTGTATGACCTCCTGTGATTTACTGTCTGGCACCTACACACCCCTACACTGTATGACCTCCTGTGATTTACTGCCTGGCACCTACATACCCCTACACTGTATGACCTCCTGTGATTTACTGTCTGGCACCTACATACCCCCACACTGTATGACCTCCTGTGATTTACTGTCTGGCACCTAAATACCCCCACACTGTATGACCTCCTGTGATTTACTGTCTGGCACCTACATACCCCCACACTGTATGACCTCCTGTGATTTACTGTCTGGCACCTACATACCCCTACACTGTATGACCTCCTGTGATTTACTGTCTGGCACCTACATACCCCCACACTGTATGACCTCCTGTGATTTACTGTCTGGCACCTACATACCCCTACACTGTATGACCTCCTGTGATTTACTGTCTGGCACCTACATACCCCTACACTGTATGACCTCCTGTGATTTACTGTCTGGCACCTACATATCCCCACACTGTATGACCTCCTGTGATTTACTGTCTGGCACCTACATATCCCCACACTGTATGACCTCCTGTGATTTACTGTCTGGCACCTACATACCCCCACACTGTATGACCTCCTGTGATTTACTGTCTGGCACCTACATACCCCCACACTGTATGACCTCCTGTGATTTACTGTCTGGCACCTACATACCCCCACACTGTATGACCTCCTGTGATTTACTGTCTGGCACCTACATATCCCCACACTGTATGACCTCCTGTGATTTACTGTCTGGCACCTACATACCCCTACACTGTATGACCTCCTGTGATTTACTGTCTGGCACCTACATACCCCCACACTGTATGACCTCCTGTGATTTACTGTCTGGCACCTACATACCCCTACACTGTATGACCTCCTGTGATTTACTGTCTGGCACCTACATACCCCCACACTGTATGACCTCCTGTGATTTACTGTCTGGCACCTACATATCCCCACACTGTATGACCTCCTGTGATTTACTGTCTGGCACCTACATACCCCCACACTGTATGACCTCCTGTGATTTACTGTCTGGCACCTACATACCCCTACACTGTATGACCTCCTGTGATTTACTGTCTGGCACCTACATACCCCTACACTGTATGACCTCCTGTGATTTACTGTCTGGCACCTACATACCCCCACACTGTATGACCTCCTGTGATTTACTGTCTGGCACCTACATACCCCTACACTGTATGACCTCCTGTGATTTACTGTCTGGCACCTACATATCCCCACACTGTATGACCTCCTGTGATTTACTGTCTGGCACCTACATACCCCCACACTGTATGACCTCCTGTGATTTACTGTCTGGCACCTACATACCCCTACACTGTATGACCTCCTGTGATTTACTGTCTGGCACCTACATACCCCTACACTGTATGACCTCCTGTGATTTACTGTCTGGCACCTACATACCCCCACACTGTATGACCTCCTGTGATTTACTGTCTGGCACCTACATACCCCCACACTGTATGACCTCCTGTGATTTACTGTCTGGCACCTACATACCCCCACACTGTATGACCTCCTGTGATTTACTGTCTGGCACCTACATACCCCCACACTGTATGACCTCCTGTGATTTACTGTCTGGCACCTACATACCCCTACACTGTATGACCTCCTGTGATTTACTGTCTGGCACCTACATACCCCTACACTGTATGACCTCCTGTGATTTACTGTCTGGCACCTACATACCCCTACACTGTATGACCTCCTGTGATTTACTGTCTGGCACCTACATACCCCTACACTGTATGACCTCCTGTGATTTACTGTCTGGCACCTACATACCCCTACACTGTATGACCTCCTGTGATTTACTGTCTGGCACCTACATACCCCTACACTGTATGACCTCCTGTGATTTACTGCCTGGCACCTACATACCCCTACACTGTATGACCTCCTGTGATTTACTGTCTGGCACCTACATACCCCCACACTGTATGACCTCCTGTGATTTACTGTCTGGCACCTACATATCCCCACACTGTATGACCTCCTGTGATTTACTGCCTGGCACCTACATACCCCTACACTGTATGACCTCCTGTGATTTACTGTCTGGCACCTACATACCCCCACACTGTATGACCTCCTGTGATTTACTGTCTGGCACCTACATATCCCCACACTGTATGACCTCCTGTGATTTACTGTCTGGCACCTACATACCCCCACACTGTATGACCTCCTGTGATTTACTGTCTGGCACCTACATACCCCTACACTGTATGACCTCCTGTGATTTACTGTCTGGCACCTACATATCCCCACACTGTATGACCTCCTGTGATTTACTGTCTGGCACCTACACACCCCTACACTGTATGACCTCCTGTGATTTACTGTCTGGCACTTACATACCCCCACACTGTGTGACCTCCTGTGATTTACTGTCTGGCACCTACATATCCCCACACTGTATGACCTCCTGTGATTTACTGTCTGGCACCTACATACCCCTACACTGTATGACCTCCTGTGATTTACTGTCTGGCACCTACATACCCCTACACTGTATGACCTCCTGTGATTTACTGTCTGGCACCTACATACCCCTACACTGTATGACCTCCTGTGATTTACTGTCTGGCACCTACATACCCCCACACTGTATGACCTCCTGTGATTTACTGTCTGGCACCTACATACCCCTACACTGTATGACCTCCTGTGATTTACTGTCTGGCACCTACATATCCCCACACTGTATGACCTCCTGTGATTTACTGTCTGGCACCTACATACCCCTACACTGTATGACCTCCTGTGATTTACTGTCTGGCACCTACATACCCCTACACTGTATGACCTCCTGTGATTTACTGTCTGGCACCTACATATCCCCACACTGTATGACCTCCTGTGATTTACTGTCTGGCACCTACATACCCCTACACTGTATGACCTCCTGTGATTTACTGTCTGGCACCTACATATCCCCACACTGTATGACCTCCTGTGATTTACTGTCTGGCACCTATATACCCCTACACTGTATGACCTCCTGTGATTTACTGTCTGGCACCTACATACCCCCACACTGTATGACCTCCTGTGATTTACTGTCTGGCACCTACATACCCCCACACTGTATGACCTCCTGTGATTTACTGTCTGGCACCTACATACCCCTACACTGTATGACCTCCTGTGATTTACTGTCTGGCACCTACATACCCCCACACTGTATGACCTCCTGTGATTTACTGTCTGGCACCTACATACCCCCACACTGTATGACCTCCTGTGATTTACTGTCTGGCACCTACATACCCCCACACTGTATGACCTCCTGTGATTTACTGTCTGGCACCTACATACCCCTACACTGTATGACCTCCTGTGATTTACTGTCTGGCACCTACATACCCCCACACTGTATGACCTCCTGTGATTTACTGTCTGGCACCTACATACCCCCACACTGTATGACCTCCTGTGATTTACTGTCTGGCACCTACATACCCCTACACTGTATGACCTCCTGGGATTTACTGTCTGGCACCTACATACCCCTACACTGTATGACCTCCTGGGATTTACTGTCTGGCACCTACATACCCCCACACTGTATGACCTCCTGGGATTTACTGTCTGGCACCTACATACCCCCACACTGTATGACCTCCTGTGATTTACTGTCTGGCACCTACATACCCCCACACTGTATGACCTCCTGTGATTTACTGTCTGGCACCTACATACCCCCACACTGTATGACCTCCTGTGATTTACTGTCTGGCACCTACATACCCCCACACTGTATGACCTCCTGTGATTTACTGTCTGGCACCTACATACCCCCACACTGTATGACCTCCTGTGATTTACTGTCTGGCACCTACATACCCCTACACTGTATGACCTCCTGTGATTTACTGTCTGGCACCTACATACCCCTACACTGTATGACCTCCTGTGATTTACTGTCTGGCACCTACATACCCCTACACTGTATGACCTCCTGTGATTTACTGTCTGGCACCTACATACCCCCACACTGTATGACCTCCTGTGATTTACTGCCTGGCACCTACATACCCCCACACTGTATGACCTCCTGTGATTTACTGTCTGGCACCTACATACCCCTACACTGTATGACCTCCTGTGATTTACTGTCTGGCACCTACATACCCCTACACTGTATGACCTCCTGTGATTTACTGTCTGGCACCTACATACCCCTACACTGTATGACCTCCTGTGATTTACTGTCTGGCACCTATATACCCCTACACTGTATGACCTCCTGTGATTTACTGTCTGGCACCTACATATCCCCACACTGTATGACCTCCTGTGATTTACTGTCTGGCACCTACATACCCCTACACTGTATGACCTCCTGTGATTTACTGTCTGGCACCTACATACCCCCACACTGTATGACCTCCTGTGATTTACTGTCTGGCACCTACATACCCCCACACTGTATGACCTCCTGTGATTTACTGTCTGGCACCTACATACCCCTACACTGTATGACCTCCTGTGATTTACTGTCTGGCACCTACATACCCCCACACTGTATGACCTCCTGTGATTTACTGTCTGGCACCTACATACCCCCACACTGTATGACCTCCTGTGATTTACTGTCTGGCACCTACATACCCCTACACTGTATGACCTCCTGTGATTTACTGTCTGGCACCTACATACCCCCACACTGTATGACCTCCTGTGATTTACTGTCTGGCACCTACATACCCCCACACTGTATGACCTCCTGTGATTTACTGTCTGGCACCTACATACCCCTACACTGTATGACCTCCTGGGATTTACTGTCTGGCACCTACATACCCCTACACTGTATGACCTCCTGGGATTTACTGTCTGGCACCTACATACCCCCACACTGTATGACCTCCTGGGATTTACTGTCTGGCACCTACATACCCCCACACTGTATGACCTCCTGTGATTTACTGTCTGGCACCTACATACCCCCACACTGTATGACCTCCTGTGATTTACTGTCTGGCACCTACATACCCCCACACTGTATGACCTACTGTGATTTACTGTCTGGCACCTACATACCCCCACACTGTATGACCTCCTGTGATTTACTGTCTGGCACCTACATACCCCCACACTGTATGACCTCCTGTGATTTACTGTCTGGCACCTACATACCCCTACACTGTATGACCTCCTGTGATTTACTGTCTGGCACCTACATACCCCTACACTGTATGACCTCCTGTGATTTACTGTCTGGCACCTACATACCCCTACACTGTATGACCTCCTGTGATTTACTGTCTGGCACCTACATACCCCCACACTGTATGACCTCCTGTGATTTACTGCCTGGCACCTACATACCCCCACACTGTATGACCTCCTGTGATTTACTGTCTGGCACCTACATACCCCTACACTGTATGACCTCCTGTGATTTACTGTCTGGCACCTACATACCCCTACACTGTATGACCTCCTGTGATTTACTGTCTGGCACCTACATACCCCTACACTGTATGACCTCCTGGGATTTACTGTCTGGCACCTACATACCCCTACACTGTATGACCTCCTGTGATTTACTGTCTGGCACCTACATACCCCTACACTGTATGACCTCCTGTGATTTACTGTCTGGCACCTACATACCCCTACACTGTATGACCTCCTGTGATTTACTGTCTGGCACCTACATACCCCCACACTGTATGACCTCCTGTGATTTACTGTCTGGCACCTACATACCCCCACACTGTATGACCTCCTGTGATTTACTGTCTGGCACCTACATACCCCTACACTGTATGACCTCCTGTGATTTACTGTCTGGCACCTACATACCCCTACACTGTATGACCTTCTGTGATTTACTGTCTGGCACCTACATACCCCCACACTGTATGACCTCCTGTGATTTACTGTCTGGCACCTACATACCCCCACACTGTATGACCTCCTGTGATTTACTGTCTGGCACCTACATACCCCTACACTGTATGACCTCCTGTGATTTACTGTCTGGCACCTACATACCCCTACACTGTATGACCTCCTGTGATTTACTGTCTAGCACCTACATACCCCTACACTGTATGACCTCCTGTGATTTACTGTCTGGCACCTACATACCCCTACACTGTATGACCTCCTGTGATTTACTGTCTGGCACCTACATACCCCTACACTGTATGACCTCCTGTGATTTACTGTCTGGCACCTACATACCCCTACACTGTATGACCTCCTGTGATTTACTGTCTGGCACCTACATACCCCTACACTGTATGACCTCCTGTGATTTACTGTCTGGCACCTACATACCCCCACACTGTATGACCTCCTGTGATTTACTGTCTGGCACCTACATACCCCTACACTGTATGACCTCCTGTGATTTACTGTCTGGCACCTACATACCCCTACACTGTATGACCTCCTGTGATTTACTGTCTGGCACCTACATACCCCTACACTGTATGACCTCCTGTGATTTACTGTCTGGCACCTACATACCCCCACACTGTATGACCTCCTGTGATTTACTGTCTGGCACCTACATACCCCCACACTGTATGACCTCCTGTGATTTACTGTCTGGCACCTACATACCCCTACACTGTATGACCTCCTGTGATTTACTGTCTGGCACCTACATACCCCTACACTGTATGACCTCCTGTGATTTACTGTCTGGCACCTACATACCCCCACACTGTATGACCTCCTGTGATTTACTGTCTGGCACCTACATACCCCCACACTGTATGACCTCCTGTGATTTACTGTCTGGCACCTACATACCCCTACACTGTATGACCTCCTGTGATTTACTGTCTGGCACCTACATACCCCTACACTGTATGACCTCCTGTGATTTACTGTCTGGCACCTACATACCCCTACACTGTATGACCTCCTGTGATTTACTGTCTAGCACCTACATACCCCTATACTGTATGACCTCCTGTGATTTACTGTCTGGCACCTACATACCCCTACACTGTATGACCTCCTGTGATTTACTGTCTGGCACCTACATACCCCTACACTGTATGACCTCCTGTGATTTACTGTCTGGCACCTACATACCCCTACACTGTATGACCTCCTGTGATTTACTGTCTGGCACCTACATACCCCTACACTGTATGACCTCCTGTGATTTACTGTCTGGCACCTACATACCCCCACACTGTATGACCTCCTGTGATTTACTGTCTGGCACCTACATACCCCCACACTGTATGACCTCCTGTGATTTACTGTCTGGCACCTACATACCCCTACACTGTATGACCTCCTGTGATTTACTGTCTGGCACCTACATACCCCCACACTGTATGACCTCCTGTGATTTACTGTCTGGCACCTACATACCCCCACACTGTATGACCTCCTGTGATTTACTGTCTGGCACCTACATACCCCTACACTGTATGACCTCCTGTGATATTCTATATAACCTTTATTGCCCCCAGTGGCTCTTACTGCCCCATTCTACCCCAGGGTGCATTACCTTTACTGCCTTTGCCCCATTGTACCGCAGAGTGTATAACATGTATTGCCCCTGGGTGACACTGCCCCATGGTGTATAACCTTTATTGCCAGAGTGAATCTTACTGCCCCATTCTACCCCAGGGTGTAAAATCTTTATTGCCCCTGAGACCCCGCCCTTTCCTGCCCCCTCCCTTTAGTCACCCCGCCCCCACCCGACACACGTATCGCGATACAGTGGCCCACCCATTCATGTGACCTATATGGGGCCACAGGCCGACCGTGTGGACACGGGGTAAATACTCGGGAATCCACCTACCGCCGCCTCGGGAGCCGCCACCAAGCCTTTTTTTCTGATTGGTCAAAAAGACCGCGTCCCTTCAGCTCAGCTCAAAAACCGATTGGCTGCGGCGGCGTAAATCGGCCGGAAACAAATACTTGAGAGTCCTGGTTGGCTCCTTCTTTCTGTTCTGCATAGCAACAGGCACCAATAGGCAGAAGTTCGGAAGGGCGCGCACGAAAGGATAGTGTGCGATGTGTCACAACATTCAAGCCTGGTTGAGATGTCTGGGTGTAGATAGGCCACGCCTCTTCTTTAAAGAAGCAGAGTTCATTTTAAGGACAGAGGGCCTATTGGATGGATACTAACCAAGTGTTCCTATTCAGGATGGACAGTCCCTATTTTGCACCCAAACCCCCCTGCCCCTTCCTCCTATTTCCCTCTTTTCTTTTTAGTTGGTATGAGTATATCACAGACACAATAACGTGTGTTTAAATTGCAGTAAATGTGATTATATAATACTTAGTGTTTACTATATATGTTACTTAGTGTTTACTATATATATATTACTTAGTGTTTACTATATATATATTACTTAGTGTTTACTATATATATATTACTTAGTGTTTACTATATATGTTACTTAGTGTTTACTATATATATTACTTAGTGTTTACTATATATATTACTTAGTGTTTACTATATATATTACTTAGTGTTTACTATATATATTACTTAGTGTTTATTATATATATTACTTAGTGTTTACTATATATATTACTTAGTGTTTATTATTTATATTACTTAGTGTTTACTATCTATATTAGTGTTTTCTATATATAATACTTAGTGTTTACTATATATATTACTTAGTGTTTTCTATATATATTACTTAGTGTTTTCTATATATATTACTTAGTGTTTTCTATATATATTACTTAGTGTTTTCTATATATATTACTTAGTGTTTACTATATATATTACTTAGTGTTTACTATATATATTACTTAGTGTTTACTATCTATATTACTTAGTGTTTTCTATCTATATTACTTAGTGTTTACTATATATATTACTTAGTGTTTACTATATATATTACGTAGTGTTTACTATCTATATTACGTAGTGTTTTCTATATATAATACTTAGTGTTTTCTATATATATTACTTAGTGTTTACTATATATAATACTTAGTGTTTACTATATATAATACTTAGTGTTTACTATATATATTACTTAGTGTTTACTATATATATTACTTAGTGTTTACTATATATATTACTTAGTGTTTATTATATATATTACTTAGTGTTTACTATCTATATTAGTGTTTTCTATATATAATACTTAGTGTTTACTATATATATTACTTAGTGTTTTCTATATATATTACTTAGTGTTTTCTATATATATTACTTAGTGTTTACTATATATATTACTTAGTGTTTACTATATATATTACTTAGTGTTTACTATCTATATAAGTGTTTTCTATATATAATACTTAGTGTTTACTATATATATTACTTAGTGTTTACTATATATATTACTTAGTGTTTTCTATATATATTACTTAGTGTTTTCTATATATATTACTTAGTGTTTTCTATATATATTACTTAGTGTTTTCTATATATATTACTTAGTGTTTTCTATATATATTACTTAGTGTTTACTATATATATTACTTAGTGTTTACTATCTATATTACTTAGTGTTTACTATCTATATTACTTAGTGTTTTCTATCTATATTACTTAGTGTTTACTATATATATTACTTAGTGTTTACTATATATATTACTTAGTGTTTACTATCTATATTACGTAGTGTTTTCTATATATAATACTTAGTGTTTTCTATATATATTACTTAGTGTTTACTATATATAATACTTAGTGTTTACTATATATAATACTTAGTGTTTACTATATATAATACTTAGTGTTTACTATATATATTACTTAGTGTTTACTATATATAATACTTAGTGTTTACTATATATATTACTTAGTGTTTACTATATATATTACTTAGTGTTTACTATATATAATACTTAGTGTTTACTATATATATTACGTAGTGTTTACTATATATATTACTTAGTGTTTACTATATATAATACTTAGTGTTTACTATATATATTACTTAGTGTTTACTATATATATTACTTAGTGTTTACTATATATAATACTTAGTGTTTACTATATATATTACTTAGTGTTTACTATATATATTACTTAGTGTTTACTATATATAATACTTAGTGTTTACTATATATATTACTTAGTGTTTACTATATATATTACTTAGTGTTTACTATATATAATACTTAGTGTTTACTATATATATTACTTAGTGTTTACTATCTATATTACTTAGTGTTTACTATCTATAATACTTAGTGTTTACTATATATATTACTTAGTGTTTACTATCTATAATACTTAGTGTTTACTATATATATTACTTAGTGTTTACTATCTATAATACTTAGTGTTTACGATCTATAATACTTAGTGTTTACTATATATATTACTTAGTGTTTACTATATATATCACTTAGTGTTTACTATATATATTAATTAGTGTAAGTTTGATTCCTTTTTCTTAATATAAACAATTTACCATATGGTATAATTATGATGCTTCCCTGTGCAACTGTCACTGATATCTTAGAGAGACCACCATATTCACACATCACCAACAGAGGGGACCTAAACTAGCCCCTCAAAGGGACTGTATCACCTAAACACGGACCTCATTTACTGGAGAATGCATTGTTCTCCTAACTTAGGCATTTGCTTGCAGTTTTGCTGATACAATGTGTAGATCAATTTCAGTGATGTTTTATCCTCTACATGCCCAGTAAATACAATGTTTAGGTGATACAGTCCCTTTATTCTCTGTTGGTGGCATTAGCGGTGAGAGAGACTCCCAGCCCTCGCCGAGCAGATGCTGACAGTGTTGCCATGTTAAGGAAATATTCTATCCAATACTCTACCACGCCCGCTGCCCCGTGTTATCATTGTTTGAATGATGTGTTTGACGTGTAAGAATGCCAGGATCTTCCCTGTTCTGGCACAGGTTGAACTTGCACAAATTAAACCGGTTGTAGCATTATATGCCCCTTAGGGTCTGGCAATGGGTGTGCACCGATCTCTACACATACAGTGGATTTTGCAGATCCCAGAATGCAGTGTGCACACATCTGATGACGTAGGTGCTAACATTTCACCCCAGACAAGTTATGCACAGCTATATATACTATAAGCGGAGCAGTAACCATGGAAAACAGTGGACTATATCCAATAGCGCTGTGTGTGTGAGAAACAGGTCAAACATTACATACAAGATTTAATTCCCACAGATCCAACATATCAACAAATGGACAGAACATGACTGTATCAGAGGGAGGGGGACGTTAAATTACTGATTCAGTCTCACACAGATGATTTTCACATTTATTATATACAACATGCCTGATGAAGAGACCTCAGTGGGCTTGAGAGCTTGCACTCTAAACCAGGGGCGTCACTAGGGTTGGTGTCACCCGGAGCTGGTAACTCATGATGTCACCCCCCTGGATTTCCTCCAATACCATGCCAAACAGATTCCTTAGTAATGCCAGTCAGATGGCCCATTAACTATGCCACACACCGGAGCCCCATAACTATGCCACACACAGAGGAGCCCCATAACTATGCCACACACCGGAGCCCCATAACTATGCCACACACAGAGGAGCCCCATAACTATGCCACACACCGGAGCCCCATAACTATGCCACACACCGGAGCCCCATAACTATGCCACACACAGGAGCCCCATAACTATGCCACATACAGGAGCCCCATAACTATGCCACACACAGGAGCCCCATAACTATGACACACACAGGAGCCCCATAACTATGCCACACACAGAGGAGCCCCATAACTATGCCACATACAGGAGCCCCATAACTATGCCACACACAGAGGAGCCCCATAACTATGCCACACACCGGAGCCCCATAACTATGCCACACACCGGAGCCCCATAACTATGCCACACACAGGAGCCCCATAACTATGCCACACACAGGAGCCCCATAACTATGCCACACACAGGAGCCCCATAACTATGCCACACACAGGAGCCCCATAACTATGACACACACCGGAGCCCCATAACTATGCCACACACAGGAGCCCCATAACTATGCCACACACAGGAGCCCCATAACTATGCCACACACAGGAGCCCCATAACTATGACACACACCGGAGCCCCATAACTATGCCACACACAGGAGTGCCATAACTATGCCACACACAGGAGCCCCATAACTATGCCACACACAGGAGCCCCATAACTATGACACACACCGGAGCCCCACAAGGTGACAATTGTACAAATACCAGGGATATATTGCCATATTATAATATGAATAGGTGAATATTGAGCAGTACTGTCTGTACCGGTAACATCAGCCAGCAATACTGTCTGTAAAGGTAACATCAGCCAGCAGTACTATCTGTACCGGTAACATCAGCCAGCAGTACTGTCTGTACCGGTAACATCAGCCAGCAGTACTGTCTGTACCGGTAACATCAGCCAGCAGTACTGTCTGTACCGGTAACATCAGCCAGCAGTACTGTCTGTACCGGTAACATCAGCCAGCAGTACTGTCTGTACCGGTAACATCAGCCAGCCAGCAGCACTGTCTGTACCAGTAACATCAGCCAGCAGTACTGTCTGTACCGGTAACATCAGCCAGCCAGCAGTACTGTCTGTACCGGTAACATCAGCCAGCAGTACTGTCTGTACCGGTAACATCAGCCAGCCAGCAGTACTGTCTGTACCGGTAACATCAGCCAGCAGTACTGTCTGTACCGGTAACATCAGCCAGCCAGCAGTACTGTCTGTACCGGTAACATCAGCCAGCAGTACTGTCTGTACCGGTAACATCAGCCAGCAGTACTGTCTGTACCGGTAACATCAGCCAGCAGTACTGTCTGTACCGGTAACATCAGCCAGCCAGCAGTACTGTCTGTACCGGTAACATCAGCCAGCAGTACTGTCTGTACCGGTAACATCAGCCAGCAGTACTGTCTGTACCGGTAACATCAACCAGCAGTACTGTCTGTACCGGTAACATCAGCCAGCAGTACTATCTGTACCGGTAACATCAGCCAGCAGTACTGTCTGTACCGGTAACATCAGCCAGCAGTACTGTCTGTACCGGTAACATCAGCCAGCAGTACTGTCTGTACCGGTAACATCAGCCAGCAGTACTGTCTGTACCGGTAACATCAGCCAGCAGTACTGTCTGTACCGGTAACATCAGCCAGCAGTACTGTCTGTACCGGTAACATCAGCCAGCAGTACTGTCTGTACCGGTAACATCAGCCAGCAGTACTGTCTGTACCTGTAACATCAGCCAGCAGTACTGTCTGTACCGGTAACATCAGCCAGCAGTACTGTCTGTACCTGTAACATCAGCCAGCAGTACTGTCTGTACCGGTAACATCAGCCAGCAGTACTGTCTGTACCGGTAACATCAGCCAGCAGTACTGTCTGTACCGGTAACATCAGCCAGCAGTACTGTCTGTACCGGTAACATCAGCCAGCAGTACTGTCTGTACCGGTAACATCGGCCAGCAGTACTGTCTGTACCGGTAACATCAGCCAGCAGTACTGTCTGTACCGGTAACATCGGCCAGCAGTACTGTCTGTACCGGTAACATCGGCCAGCAGTACTGTCTGTACCGGTAACATCAGCCAGCAGTACTGTCTGTACCGGTAACATCAGCCAGCCAGCAGTACTGTCTGTACCGGTAACATCAGCCAGCAGTACTGTCTGTACCGGTAACATCAGCCAGCAGTACTGTCTGTACCGGTAACATCAGCCAGCAGTACTGTCTGTACCGGTAACATCAGCCAGCAGTACTGTCTGTACCGGTAACATCGGCCAGCAGTACTGTCTGTACCGGTAACATCGGCCAGCAGTACTGTCTGTACCGGTAACATCGGCCAGCAGTACTGTCTGTACCGGTAACATCGGCCAGCAGTACTGTCTGTACCGGTAACATCGGCCAGCAGTACTGTCTGTACCTGTAACATCGGCCAGCAGTACTGTCTGTACCTGTAACATCGGCCAGCAGTACTGTCTGTACCGGTAACATCGGCCAGCAGTACTGTCTGTACCGGTAACATCGGCCAGCAGTACTGTCTGTACCGGTAACATCGGCCAGCAGTACTGTCTGTACCGGTAACATCGGCCAGCAGTACTGTCTGTACCGGTAACATCAGCCAGCCAGCAGTACTGTCTGTACCGGTAACATCAGCCAGCAGTACTGTCTGTACCGGTAACATCAGCCAGCCAGCAGTACTGTCTGTACCGGTAACATCAGCCAGCAGTACTGTCTGTACCGGTAACATCAGCCAGCCAGCAGTACTGTCTGTACCGGTAACATCAGCCAGCCAGCAGTACTGTCTGTACCGGTAACATCAGCCAGCAGTACTGTCTGTACCGGTAACATCAGCCAGCAGTACTGTCTGTACCGGTAACATCAGCCAGCAGTACTGTCTGTACCGGTAACATCAGCCAGCCAGCAGTACTGTCTGTACCGGTAACATCAACCAGCAGTACTGTCTGTACCGGTAACATCAGCCAGCAGTACTGTCTGTACCGGTAACATCAGCCAGCCAGCAGTACTGTCTGTACCGGTAACATCAGCCAGCAGTACTGTCTGTACCGGTAACATCAACCAGCAGTACTGTCTGTACCGGTAACATCAGCCAGCCAGCAGCACTGTCTGTACCAGTAACATCAGCCAGCAGTACTGTCTGTACCGGTAACATCAGCCAGCCAGCAGTACTGTCTGTACCGGTAACATCAGCCAGCAGTACTGTCTGTACCGGTAACATCAGCCAGCCAGCAGTACTGTCTGTACCGGTAACATCAGCCAGCCAGCAGTACTGTCTGTACCGGTAACATCAGCCAGCCAGCAGTACTGTCTGTACCGGTAACATCAGCCAGCAGTACTGTCTGTACCGGTAACATCAGCCAGCAGTACTGTCTGTACCGGTAACATCAGCCAGCAGTACTGTCTGTACCTGTAACATCAGCCAGCAGTACTGTCTGTACCTGTAACATCAGCCAGCAGTACTGTCTGTACCTGTAACATCAGCCAGCAGTACTGTCTGTACCGGTAACATCAGCCAGCCAGCAGTACTGTCTGTACCGGTAACATCAGCCAGCAGTACTGTCTGTACCGGTAACATCAGCCAGCCAGCAGTACTGTCTGTACCGGTAACATCAGCCAGCAGTACTGTCTGTACCGGTAACATCAGCCAGCAGTACTGTCTGTACCGGTAACATCAACCAGCAGTACTGTCTGTACCGGTAACATCAGCCAGCAGTACTGTCTGTACCGGTAACATCAGCCAGCAGTACTGTCTGTACCGGTAACATCAGCCAGCAGTACTGTCTGTACCGGTAACATCAGCCAGCAGTACTGTCTGTACCGGTAACATCAGCCAGCAGTACTGTCTGTACCGGTAACATCAGCCAGCAGTACTGTCTGTACCGGTAACATCGGCCAGCAGTACTGTCTGTACCGGTAACATCAGCCAGCAGTACTGTCTGTACCGGTAACATCGGCCAGCAGTACTGTCTGTACCGGTAACATCACCCAGCAGTACTGTCTGTACCGGTAACATCGGCCAGCAGTACTGTCTGTACCGGTAACATCACCCAGCAGTACTGTCTGTACCGGTAACATCGGCCAGCAGTACTGTCTGTACCGGTAACATCGGCCAGCAGTACTGTCTGTACCGGTAACATCGGCCAGCAGTACTGTCTGTACCGGTAACATCAGCCAGCCAGCAGTACTGTCTGTACCGGTAACATCAGCCCGCAGTACTGTCTGTACCGGTAACATCAGCCAGCCAGCAGTACTGTCTGTACCGGTAACATCGGCCAGCAGTACTGTCTGTACCGGTAACATCAGCCAGCAGTACTGTCTGTACCGGTAACATCAGCCAGCAGTACTGTCTGTACCGGTAACATCGGCCAGCAGTACTGTCTGTACCGGTAACATCAGCCAGCAGTACTGTATGTACCGGTAACATCAGCCAGCCAGCAGTACTGTCTGTACCGGTAACATCAGCCAGCAGTACTGTCTGTACCGGTAACATCAGCCAGCCAGCAGTACTGTCTGTACCGGTAACATCAGCCAGCAGTACTGTATGTACCGGTAACATCAGCCAGCCAGCAGTACTGTCTGTACCGGTAACATCAGCCAGCAGTACTGTCTGTACCGGTAACATCAGCCAGCCAGCAGTACTGTCTGTACCGGTAACATCAGCCAGCAGTACTGTCTGTACCGGTAACATCAGCCAGCCAGCAGTACTGTCTGTACTGGTAACATCTGTACCGGTAACATCAGCCAGCCAGCAGTACTGTCTGTACCGGTAACATCAGCCAGCCAGCAGTACTGTCTGTACCGGTAACATCAGCCAGCCAGCAGTACTGTCTGTACCGGTAACATCAGCCAGCAGTACTGTCTGTACCGGTAACATCAGCCAGCCAGCAGTACTGTCTGTACCGGTAACATCAGCCAGCAGTACTGTCTGTACCGGTAACATCAGCCAGCAGTACTGTCTGTACCGGTAACATCTGTACCGGTAACATCAGCCAGCCAGCAGTACTGTCTGTACCGGTAACATCAGCCAGCAGTACTGTCTGTACCGGTAACATCAGCCAGCCAGCAGTACTGTCTGTACCGGTAACATCAGCCAGCAGTACTGTCTGTACCGGTAACATCAGCCAGCAGTACTGTCTGTACCGGTAACATCAGCCAGCAGTACTATCTGTACCGGTAACATCAGCCAGCAGTACTGTCTGTACCGGTAACATCAGCCAGCCAGCAGTACTGTCTATACCGGTAACATCAGCCAGCCAGCAGTACTGTCTGTACCGGTAACATCAGCCAGCCAGCAGTACTGTCTATACCGGTAACATCAGCCAGCCAGCAGTACTGTCTGTACCGGTAACATCAGCCAGCCAGCAGTACTGTCTGTACCGGTAACATCAGCCAGCAGTACTGTCTGTACCGGTAACATCAGCCAATCAAATGCTTCCTGCTGATTGCTCCACTTTTAGAAATCCCACAGCAGGGACAAACATGGTGACTTCCCCTCAATAAGCAATCCCCCCAGGTTTGGCCCTACACAATGTATAATTCAGTTGGTGAGAGGGAATAATCCACTCAACTCACCTCTTAGTGAATAGCCCCAAAACTATGTGCTAAGGTGGAGATAATTACACATCACCATGATCGATTCCTCCTGTCAAAACCAACAGTTGTGCAATGTGCTAATTAGTGTATATTTGGGGATATTATGAGTCCTCTTGGTTTGTAGGTTATATAACTTTATATTGCAGGTTATATAGCTGGATATTACAGGTTATATAGCTGGATATTGCAGGTTATATAGCTGGATATTGCAGGTTTTATAGCTGGATATTACAGGTTATATCACTGGATATTGTAGGTTATATCGCTGGATATTACAGGTTATATCGCTGGATATTACAGGTTATATCGCTGGATATTACAGGTTATATCGCTGGATATTACAGGTTATATAGCTGGATATTGTAGGTTATATAGCTGGATATTGTAGGTTATATAGCTGGATATTACAGGTTATATAGCTGGATATTGCAGGTTATATAGCTGGATATTATAGGTTATATAGCTGGATATTATAGGTTATATAGCTGGATATTACAGGTTATATAGCTGGATATTACAGGTTATATAACTTTATATTGCAGGTTATATAGCTGGATATTACAGGTTATATAGCTGGATATTGTAGGTTATATAGCTGGATATTGTAGGTTATATAGCTGGATATTGTAGGTTATATAGCTGGATATTGTAGGTTATATTGCTGGATATTGTAGGTTATATAGCTTGATATTGCAGGTTATATAGCTGGATATTGTAGGTTATATAGCTGGATATTATAGGTTATATCGCTGGATATTGTAGGTTATATCGCTGGATATTGCAGGTTATATAGCTGGATATTGTAGGTTATATAGCTGGATATTGCATGTTATATCGCTGGATATTGTAGGTTTTATCACTGGATATTGTAGGTTATATAGCTGGATATTGTAGGTTATATCGCTGGATATTGAATGTTATATCGCTGGATATTATAGGTTATATCGCTGGATGTTATAGGTTATATAGCTGGATATTGCAGGTTATATAGCTTGATATTGCAGGTTATATAGCTGGATATTGTAGGTTATATAGCTGGATATTGCAGGTTATATAGCTGGATAATATAGGTTATATAGCTGGATATTATAGGTTATATAGCTGGATGTTGTAGGTTATATAGCTGGATGTTGTAGGTTATATAGCTGGATATTGTAGGTTATATAGCTGGATATTGCAGGTTATATAGCTGGATATTGCAGGTTATATAGCTGGATATTATAGGTTATATCGCTGGATGTTGTAGGTTATATAGCTGGATATTACAGGTATATCGCTGGATATTATAGGTTATATCGCTGGATATTATAGGTTATATAGCTGGATATTATAGGTTATATAGCTGGATATTGCAGGTTATATAGCTGGATATTGTAGGTTATATAGCTGGATATTATAGGTTATATAGCTGGATGTTGTAGGTTATATAGCTGGATGTTGTAGGTTATATAGCTGGATATTGCAGGTTATATAGCTGGATATTGCAGGTTATATAGCTGGATATTATAGGTTATATAGCTGGATGTTGTAGGTTATATAGCTGGATATTACAGGTTATATCGCTGGATATTATAGGTTATATCGCTGGATATTATAGGTTATATAGCTGGATATTGCAGGTTATATAGCTGGATATTGTAGGTTATATAGCTGGATATTGTAGGTTATATAGCTGGATATTGTAGGTTATATAGCTGGATATTATAGGTTATATAGCTGGATGTTGCAGGTTATATAGCTGGATATTGCAGGTTATATAGCTGGATATTGTAGGTTATATAGCTGGATATTGTAGGTTATATAGCTGGATATTGTAGGTTATATAGCTGGATATTATAGGTTATATAGCTGTAATGTGGTGTTGTTAGCCTAGCTCCTGCGTATCAATTAGTCACACTCCCGTCGCTGGTTTCATGGATTTTATTTGCAGTATAATAACACAGGATTTTGTTGTAGGACAGGCATGGTTGGCACAGACCAGAGTCTTGATGTCTGTGGACTTACACCCAGATGTCAGAGGTGCAGTCTCCCCCCGGGTAACGGATCTCGTGGGCCAAAGCTGGACCGTTCGGCTCCTTTCCAAAATCCACCAGGAAGTCATGGTTCACCTTCAGTCCCCCCTTCTCTGTGTCTACATCAATCTGCATCATGACGGAGCCGGACCTGAAACAGAGGCACAGATTGAGCGCCATCGAGAAGGGCATTTAGCTTTTGTGCTGCCCTAGTCCTGAGTACACTATGCACAGCACCAGATTAGATTGCCTCCATATCACGATGCACAGCACCAGATTAGATTGCCTCCATATCACGATGCACAGCACCAGATTAGATTGCCTCCATATCACTATGCACAGCACCAGATTAGATTGCCTCCATATCACGATGCACAGCACCAGATTAGATTGCCTCCATATCACGATGCACAGCACCAGATTAGATTGCCTCCATATCACGATGCACAGCACCAGATTAGATTGCCTCCATATCACGATGCACAGCACCAGATTAGATTGCCTCCATATCACGATGCACAGCACCAGATTAGATTGCCTCCATATCACGATGCACAGCACCAGATTAGATTGCCTCCATATCACTATGCACAGCACCAGATTAGATTGCCTCCATATCATTATGCACAGCACCAGATTAGATTGCCTCCATATCACTATGCACAGCACCAGATTAGATTGCCTCCATATCACGATGCACAGCACCAGATTAGATTGCCTCCATATCACTACACACAGCACCAGATTAGATTGCCTCCATATCACGATGCACAGCACCAGATTAGATTGCCTCCATATCACTATGCACAGCACCAGATTAGATTGCCTCCATATCACTATGCACAGCACCAGATTAGATTGCCTCCATATCACGATGCACAGCACCAGATTAGATTGCCTCCATATCACGATGCACAGCACCAGATTAGATTGCCTCCATATCACTATGCACAGCACCAGATTAGATTGCCTCCATATCACGATGCACAGCACCAGATTAGATTGCCTCCATATCACTATGCACAGCACCAGATTAGATTGCCTCCATATCACGATGCACAGCACCAGATTAGATTGCCTCCATATCACTATGCACAGCACCAGATTAGATTGCCTCCATATCACAATGCACAGCACCAGATTAGATTGCCTCCATATCACTACGCACAGCACCAGATTAGATTGCCTCCATATCACTACACACAGCACCAGATTAGATTGCCTCCATATCACTATGCACAGCACCAGATTAGATTGCCTCCATATCACGATGCACAGCACCAGATTAGATTGTCTCCATATCACGATGCACAGCACCAGATTAGATTGCCTCCATATCACTATGCACAGCACCAGATTAGATTGCCTCCATATCACTATGCACAGCACCAGATTAGATTGCCTCCATATCACTATGCACAGCACCAGATTAGATTGCCTCCATATCACTATGCACAGCACCAGATTAGATTGCCTCCATATCACTATGCACAGCACCAGATTAGATTGCCTCCATATCACGATGCACAGCACCAGATTAGATTGCCTCCATATCACTACACACAGCACCAGATTAGATTGCCTCCATATCACGATGCACAGCACCAGATTAGATTGTCTCCATATCACTATGCACAGCACCAGATTAGATTGCCTCCATATCACTATGCACAGCACCAGATTAGATTGCCTCCATATCACTATGCACAGCACCAGATTAGATTGCCTCCATATCACTATGCACAGCACCAGTCGCCTAGACAAGAATACAACAACACCGGCTGCATCATAGTGATGGACCCTCCCGGCTCCTAATCTGGTCCCCTAGATGACCTTGTATTGCTGACCTCTAGAGGTTTATTGGGGAATTAGTCTGGATACAGGGCTGGCACCTGGCTTTCCATGTTAATTAGTCTTTACATGTATAACATAACAGCTCACGTCATGTGGACTCTCCTTCTTTATGTGTTGTTGTTCCTTTCTTGGCTTCGTTTGTAGCCAAAAACCCCACCTCTCCTTTCCACGGATTGGCTACTTCTATCTTGTAGCATGATCAGGCCTGCGCAGCACCCATACTCCTTTCACCACCACCAGATGCATAAATCTGTGGACAGACAGCATCGCAAACACATCCTTTCTTACTGGATCATTTCCGGGTAGAACTGCCTATCCCACGTACTGTACAGCGAGGTGGACACATACATTCTCTTCCCGTCTAGGCTGAGCTGTATCATCTGTGGACCCCCGGTCATCTTTCGTCCCTGAAGCACAGAAGGGGAAACACATTATTGGGAGCCCAGTTTGGCTAGCAGGTCTTTACAGGGACTTTTGGGGGACAGGAGGTTTGAGTGTTGGGGGTCTCACCTTGATAACCAGAGGATTAGGCTGTGACTGGTTCTCCTCATCTTTGAGCAGAGTGACTGGACCCCCCTTCAGCAAGTTGCCCCCCACGAACACCTGTGAATGCAGAGATTTAGTGGCAAATTAATAAAGAAACCGACAGTGTGTGTAACGGGACAATATAACAGAAAAGGTAGGTCCTGATGGGCGCAGTGCTGTATGGGGATTATAATCCCCAAATCTCATAGGTTCTAAAAGTGGAGGAATCATCATGGAAACCAGTGAATGTCCCTGCTGATTGCTCCAGGTTTATATATCACCATGGAAACCAATGGAATGTCCCTGCTGATTGCTCCAGGTTTATAAATCACCATGGAAACCAATGGAATGTCCCTGCTGATTGCTCCACGTATTAGAAATCACCATGGAAACCAGTGAATGTCCCTGCTGATTGCTCCAGGTTTATAAATCACCATGGAAACCAATGGAATGTCCCTGCTGATTGCTCCACGTATTAGAAATCACCATGGAAACCAGTGAATGTCCCTGCTGATTGCTCCAGGTTTATAAATCACCATGGAAACCAATGGAATGTCCCTGCTGATTGCTCCACGTATTAGAAATCACCATGGAAACCAGTGGAATGCTCCTGCTGATTGCTCCACGTATTAGAAATCACCATGGAAACCAGTGGAATGCTCCTGCTGATTGCTCCACGTATTAGAAATCACCATGGAAACCAGTGGAATGTTACTGCTGATTGCTCCACGTATTAGAAATCACCATGGAAACCAGTGGAATGTTACTGCTGATTGCTCCACGTATTAGAAATCACCATGGAAACCAGTGGAATGTTCCTGCTGATTGCTCCACGTATTAGAAATCACCATGGAAACCAGTGGAATGTTCCTGCTGATTGCTCCACGTATTAGAAATCACCATGGAAACCAGTGGAATGTTCCTGCTGATTGCTCCACGTATTAGAAATCACCATGGAAACCAGTGGAACGTTCCTGCTGATTGCTCCACGTATTAGAAATCACCATGGAAACCAGTGGAACGTTCCTGCTGATTGCTCCACGTATTAGAAATCACCATGGAAACCAGTGGAACGTTACTGCTGATTGCTCCACGTATTAGAAATCACCATGGAAACCAGTGGAACGTTCCTGCTGATTGCTCCACGTATTAGAAATCACCATGGAAACCAGTGGAACGTTCCTGCTGATTGCTCCTCTTTCCATTTTAACTGTTTCTATGAATATATTAATTGTCTGTTTAGCTTTTATATGCGGTCTATATTTGTATTATCACTGCTTATTTTAAAGTAAACTCTCCATAGATATTTTAACATGTAATTTGTGTCATCATGTTGTATTGCATTTTCTCATCAGAGCTAGCGCACACAACCCACCATCCATGCTTGCTACTCCTCTCTTGTACTCTGTCTGGAACTAAACACTGTTCTTCTCCTCTATAGATCACTCCTTTTACCTTCATCCTTTATCCGGTGCCATCTTATATTTCATAGTGCTCCTCTTTCCCCCACAAGTGTTTTTCACAGTAGAGGCTTTAAATTCTAGAATGGGACTTGCCAGAAGCCAAACTACTCCCCACGCTACATGCATGCACCTCAGAAGAGCTCACCTGCCCCACCATTTTAGGGTTGCGGATATCTGTGATGTCATACTGTCTGATGTCACCGTGCATCCAGTTGCTGAAGTACAGGAATCTGTCATCCAGGGAGACGAGAATGTCAGTGATGAGACCTGGTGAAAGAGATGAGCAGACAGGTGAGGTATACTGGGGGACTGCAGTACTGTAAGCTTAGAAAGTGTACACTCCCGAGAGAGAGGCTTTAAGTATCAAGTCTAGACAGCGTATATATATATACATTCTTTGTATGTAATTAAAAATGTATCTACTTCATTCATATGAGGTTTCTTTGGTTTGCTTGTTTTCTTTACAGATAAGACCACATCCAAACAAGTCTATGGGGAGGACAGAGGGCACCATTTCGGCATCCAAATGCCATTTTCATGACAATTCAAGATCACTTTGGTGGTGTCTAAGTAACCCACATTTGATGGCTATTGGGATCACCGAAGTGATGCAATTCAGTTTGAAACTTTAATAACAGCAGAAGGGAAGGACATATTGCTCCTCTAGCAAATAAAAACTCATTTACGCACCTGGCATGGTGGGCAGTGTCCAGCCCTCCACCTTCTTACTTGGCACCTGAATCACTTTCTCTGTTGCCCACGTGTTGTCCTGTAATGGGGAACGTCAGTCATCAGAGCCTGCGTCTCCAGAGTGAGGTCTACACTCAAGAATCCCAGCTCTCCTATGCCATCTCCCCCCAGCCCTAATCTGCCATCTCACCCTAGCCCTCCCATCTCCCCCCAGCCCTCCCCTCCCATTGGCCCACACCTGCCTTCTCCCCCCAGCCATCTCACCTCCAATATCTCCCTAGTTCTCCCATATTCCCTCAGCCCTCTCCTTCCATCTCTTTCAAGCACTCCAATTTGTCACAGCGCTCCCGTTATCTCCTCCCCAGCCATATTCCTTTTTCTGCCCTCTGCTTTCATCTCACTCCAGCCCTCCCATCTCTCTCCCAGCCCTCCCCTGCCTCTTCCCCCAGCCCTCATGTGCCATCTCCCCCCATGCCATCACCCCAAGCCTTCCCATCTCCCTCCAGCCCTCCCATCTCTCTCCCAGCCCTCCCCTGCCTCTTCCCCCAGCCCTCATGTGCCATCTCCCCCCATGCCATCACCCCAAGCCTTCCCATCTCCTTCAGCCCTCCCGTCTCTCTCCCAGCCCTCCCCTGCCTCTTCCCCCAGCCCTCATGTGCCATCTCCCCCCATGCCATCACCCCAAGCCTTCCCATCTCCCTCCAGCCCTCCCATCTCTCTCCCAGCCCTCCCCTGCCTCTTCCCCCAGCCCTCATGTGCCATCTCCCCCCATGCCATCACCCCAAGCCTTCCCATCTCCTTCAGCCCTCCCGTCTCTCTCCCAGCCCTCCCCTGCCTCTTCCCCCAGCCCTCATGTGCCATCTCCCCCCATGCCATCACCCCAAGCCTTCCCATCTCCTTCAGCCCTCCCATCTCTCTCCCAGCCCTCCCCTGCCTCTTCCCCCAGCCCTCATGTGCCATCTCCCCCCATGCCATCACCCCAAGCCTTCCCATCTCCCTCCAGCCCTCCCATCTCTCTCCCAGCCCTCCCCTGCCTCTTCCCCCAGCCCTCATGTGCCATCTCCCCCCATGCCATCACCCCAAGCCTTCCCATCTCCCTCCAGCCCTCCCATCTCTCTCCCAGCCCTCCCCTGCCTCTTCCCCCAGCCCTCATGTGCCATCTCCCCCCATGCCATCACCCCAAGCCTTCCCATCTCCTTCAGCCCTCCCGTCTCTCTCCCAGCCCTCCCCTGCCTCTTCCCCCAGCCCTCATGTGCCATCTCCCCCCATGCCATCACCCCAAGCCTTCCCATCTCCTTCAGCCCTCCCATCTCTCTCCCAGCCCTCCCCTGCCTCTTCCCCCAGCCCTCATGTGCCATCTCCCCCCATGCCATCACCCCAAGCCTTCCCATCTCTCTCCTGCCATCTCCTCTCACCTCAGTTTTGTAGAAACGAAACACAGAGCTGCTCAGTGCGCACCCCACCAGCCCCTCTTCAGCATCAGGATTGTGCAAGAAGCGGACCTCCAGCGGGATCAAACCCTCCGACCCCAAATCCAGAGACTGGATGCGGGTGTGTTTGGTCCAGTCCCACACATGGATTTTACTTCCATAAAGACCTGTATGAATGTGAGTGTGAGTGTGATCCACCAATCAGTTAGTATATTATCCCCGCTCACACTTACCGGCAGCCACGTCTTCTATCTTGAAACCTTCTTCGATGGTTTTCGGTGCTGCCCATTCAGTGCTTATCATGACGTTGTGCCGAGGTTGATACCAGAAGTCGTAGCCGAAAGGTGCAGCATGCCCCTCCAGCTCCCAGTTCCCTTTTACTTTAAACGTCTCCCCATCCAGCAGAACGAAGCCACCTGGCACAGAATGGGGGGGTTAGTGTTATTCGGGGGCAGAGGAGTGCTGGTTCACCTGTCATAGCTAGTTGCCCTACCCATGGCATAGCATGTGTAATGTCTCACAGCTCCCCTGCTAAACCTCTACATGACTGTCCTAGTTGGGCATCGATCGTTGCCAGTCCAACTCTACTTGACTTACTTATTGGACAAAATGATGGTGTTTGTAGCCAGTCTCTAATTATATATTGTACCATTCAAAGGTTTGGGCTCAATGTTTTTGAAAGAAAAATGAATTATTGTCCATTAAAATAACATCCAATGGATGAGCAGTGAATGATCCAGTGTAGACCCTGTTAATGTAGTAAATGACTATCGTAGCTGGGAACGGCTGATTTTTAATGGAATAACTACATAGGCGACAGAGGCCCATTATCAGCAGCATCGCTCCTGTGTTCCAATGGGCAGAGGCCCATTATCAGCAGGATCACTCCTGTGTTCCAATGGGCAGAGGCCCATTATCAGCAGGATCACACCTGTGTTCCAATGGGCAGAGGCCCATTATCAGCAGCATCACTCCTGTGTTCCAATGGGCAGAGGCCCATTATCAGCAGCATCGCTCCTGTGTTCCAATGGGCAGAGGCCCATTATCAGCTGCATCACCCCTGTGTTCCAGTGGGCAGTGGCCCATTATCAGCAGCATCACACCTGTGTTCCAATGGGCAGAGGCCCATTATCAGCAGCATCACACCTGTGTTCCAATGGGCAGAGGCCCATTATCAGCAGCATCACTCCTGTGTTCCAATGGGCAGAGGCCCATTATCAGCTGCATCACCCCTGTGTTCCAGTGGGCAGTGGCCCATTATCAGCAGCATCACACCTGTGTTCCAATGGGCAGAGGCCCATTATCAGCAGCATCACCCCTGTGTTGCTGTGTCAGCTAATCCAAGTTTATAATTTTAACAACCAACATTTCTTTTAATTTGCTTGTCTATCTAGATATATGAATAAATGATTACTGTAAATTGACTGATTTGTTCACAGCCCAGAGCTAGTGCAGCAGATATAAAGTATTAGCACCTTTGCCATTTCCTGAAGAGTCTCCCAAGCTGCTGATCATGATTTCCCCGCAGCCCAGACAGTGAGAGGTGTGCAGATTGGCCAGTCCCGTCTTCTGAAAGACTTCCTCGGGCTCCACCACCTGTAGGAAGGAAAGAAAATGTAATGTGAGGGCTTTGGATCAGATGATAGCTCTGTGTAATGTGAGGGCTTTTGGAGCAGGTGATAGCTCTGTGTAATGTGAGGGCTTTGGAGCAGGTGATAGCTCTGTGTAATGTGAGGGCTTTTGGATCAGGTGATAGCTCTGTGTAATGTGAGGGCTTTGGAGCAGGTGATAGCTCTGTGTAATGTGAGGGCTTTGGATCAGGTGATAGCTCTGTGTAATGTGAGGGCTTTGGAGCACGTGATAGCTCTGTGTAATGTGAGGGCTTTGGATCAGGTGAATGCTCTGTGTAATGTGAGGGCTTTGGAGCAGATGGTAGCTCTGTGTAATGTGAGGGCTTTGGAGCAGATGGTAGCTCTGTGTAATGTGAGGGCTTTGGAGCAGATGGTAGCTCTGTGTAATGTGAGGGCTTTGGAGCAGATGGTAGCTCTGTGTAATGTGAGAGCTTTGGAGCAGGTGATAGCTCTGTGTAATGTGAGGGCTTTGGATCAGATGGTAGCTCTGTGTAATGTGAGAGCTTTGGATCAGGTGATAGCTCTGTGTAATGTGAGGGCTTTGGATCAGATGGTAGCTCTGTGTAATGTGAGGGCTTTGGATCAGATGGTAGCTCTGTGTAATGTGAGAGCTTTGGAGCAGATGGTAGCTCTGTGTAATGTGAGGGCTTTGGAGCAGGTGATAGCTCTGTGTAATGTGAGGGCTTTGGAGCAGGTGATAGCTCTGTGTAATGTGAGGGCTTTGGAGCAGGTGATAGCTCTGTGTAATGTAAGGGCTTTAGAGCAGGTGATAGCTCTGTGTAATGTGAGGGCTTTGGAGCAGATGATAGCTCTGTGTAATGTGAGGGCTTTGGAGCAGATGATAGCTCTGTGTAATGTGAGGGCTTTGGAGCAGCTGATAGCTCTGTGTAATGTGAGGGCTTTGGAGCAGGTGATAGCTCTGTGTAATGTGAGGGCTTTGGAGCAGATGATAGCTCTGTGTAATGTGAGGGCTTTGGAGCAGGTGATAGCTCTGTGTAATGTGAGAGTTTCCCTTATCATCATCTCTTCTGCTGGGTTGTTATGCAGTACGTGCCTTCTCTGGAGTCTGTACCTTTTGGCCAGGCTACTGATGTACCTTATGAATGCGAGGAGCCAAAGGATCTGTACCCACGTCCACCACGTAGACTCGGGAGGAGTAGAGGCAGGGTAGGATCAGGCGGTTTCTGGTCTTGGTGGGGTCATCGAAGCAGCTGCTGCATGCGTTCCAGCCAGAGTGGTGGAGTTCATCATTAACATTAGGCATCGGCAGACGATGAATGACCTGGAACATAACCCGGCTCTGTTAGTGCACATGATTTTACCTCCTCTAGAGAGACAATGCGAGCTAGGGTCACCCTGCCGAGGTATTAGATCCAGTGGTGTTGGAGTGAGGTTTATATACTCTGTCTAGCTCGGGCTGCAGGTTATCCTAGTCAGTGGCCAATAGTTTGCTCTACATAGCTGGGCTATGGATAGTCCACACACAGCTCATGATTCAGGGACTCTCCATGCTATTACCGTGGAATATGTTGGGGATTTGGGATCCACGTCAACAGTGGCCAGGTAGTCCGGCTTCTTAATACCAGTGGAGCGGTAGATACACGGCAGGTAGACAATCTCCTCTCTGGGACCTGCAGGAAAGACACAGGAGAGGCAGTGACTCCTCCAGCACACAAAGCAGGAGACGCCTCTGGCAGACAGCCACATTAAAAACTACACAGAGGGTAAGGAAACTCTTCCAACACACATGGGATTCCCAGCCATAGCCAGGGAATACATCCAGCCGAGCATGTCGATCACCGGCCAGCAGTATTACAGCACTAGCGACATTCCTGGGATTTAAATACACCCCCACCTTTCATGGCATCCAGGGGAGTTCTGTATCCGGGTCCACAGCTTTTGCATTGGGCTGAAAAGAAAAATGAGGGAGAGTCAGACAGTTTGGAAGACACACATGTACCCAACCCCTGAGTGCAGGTGTATGTGTACCCAACCCCTGAGTGCAGGTGTATGTGTACCCAACCCCTGAGTGCAGGTGCATGTGTACCCAACCCCTGAGTGCAGGTGCATGTGTGCCCAACCCCTGAGTGCAGGTGCATGTGTGCCCAACCCCTGAGTGCAGGTGCATGTGTGCCCAACCCCTGAGTGCAGGTGCATGTGTGCCCAACCCCTGAGTGCAGGTGCATGTGTGCCCAACCCCTGAGTGCAGGTGCATGTGTGCCCAACCCCTGAGTGCAGGTGTATGTGTACCCAACCCCTGAGTGCAGGTGTATGTGTACCCAACCCCTGAGTGCAGGTGTATGTGTACCCAACCCCTGAGTGCAGGTGCATGTGTGCCCAACCCCTGAGTGCAGGTGCATGTGTGCCCAACCCCTGAGTGCAGGTGCATGTGTGCCTAACCCGTGAGTGCAGGTGTATGTGTGCCTAACCCGTGAGTGCAGGTGTTTGTGTGCCCAACCCGTGAGTGCAGGTGTTTGTGTGCCCAACCCGTGAGTGCAGGTGTTTGTGTGCCGAACCCGTGAGTGCAGGTGTTTGTGTGCCCAACCCGTGAGTGCAGGTGTTTGTGTGCCCAACCCGTGAGTGCAGGTGTTTGTGTGCCCAACCCGTGAGTGCAGGTGTTTGTGTGCCCAACCCATGAGTGCAGGTGTATGTGTGCCTAACCCGTGAGTGCAGGTGTATGTGTGCCTAATCCGTGAGTGCAGGTGTATGTGTGCCTAACCCGTGAGTGCAGGTGTATGTGTGCCTAACCCGTGAATGCAGGTGTATGTGTACCCAACCCGTGAGTGCAGGTGTATGTGTACCTAACCCATGAGTGCAGGTGTATGTGTGCCTAACCCGTGAGTGCAGGTGTATGTGTGCCTAACCCGTGAGTGCAGGTGTATGTGTGCCTAAACCGTGAATGCAGGTGTATGTGTACCCAACCCGTGAGTGCAGGTGTATGTGTACCTAACCTGTGAGTGCAGGTGTATATTGATTTTAAGTGGGGAATACATGGGATATTACTCTGGATAAGGGCACGGCTGTCTCAGGGACACTCTTTGTCCTGACTTTCGATCAGATCATGTGTCACAATAAACCAGATTGAGGTAAGAGAGGTCTCATAATTACACCACAGAGCAATGAAGACATGTAATTACCACAATAACTGTCACAACCAACCTGCTCATTAAAAGGCAACGTCTTTTTATGTAAATGTATTGAGTATCTCCAATTTTCTAAATCCTTTCATTAGTCCCTGGCCTCATCTTAAATCTAGGATAGCCTTATACCTATCCCATGCATGCTTAAACTCCTTCACTGTATTAACCTCTACCACTTCTACTGGAAGACTATTCCATACATCCACTACCCTCTCAGTAATGTAATACTTTCATTAGTCCCTGGCCTTATCTTATATCTAGGATAGCCTTATACCTATCCCATGCATGCTTAAACTCCTTCACTGTATTAACCTCTACCACTTCTACTGGAAGACTATTCCATACATCCACTACCCTCTCAGTAATGTAATACTTTCATTAGTCCCTGGCCTTATCTTATATCTAGGATAGACGCATGCTTAAACTCCTTCACTGTATTAACCTCTACCACTTCTACTGGGAGACTATTCCATGCATCCACTACCCTGTCAGTAAAGTAATACTTTCATTAGTCCCTGGCCTCATCTTAAATCTAGGATAGCCTTATACCTATCCCATGCATGCTTAAACTCCTTCACTGTATTAACCTCTACCACTTCTACTGGATGACTATTCCATGCATCCACTACCCTGTCAGTAAAGTAATACTTTCATTAGTCCCTGGCCTTATCTTATATCTAGGATAGCCTTATACCTATCCCACGCATGCTTAAACTCCTTCACTGTATTAACCTCTACCACTTCTACTGGAAGACTATTCCATGCATCCACTACCCTCTCAGTAATGTAATACTTTCATTAGTCCCTGACCTTATCTTATATCTAGGATAGCCTTATACCTATCCCATGCATGCTTAAACTCCTTCACTGTATTAACCTCTACCACTTCTACTGGAATACTATTCCATGCATCCACTACCCTCTCAGTAATGTAATACATTCATTAGTCCCTGGCCTTATCTTACATCTAGGATAGCCTTATACCTATCCCATGCATGCTTAAACTCCTTCACTGTATTAACCTCTACCACTTCTACTGGAAGACTATTCCATGCATCCACTACCCTCTCAGTAATGTAATACATTCATTAGTCCCTGGCCTTATCTTATATCTAGGATAGCCTTATACCTATCCCATGCATGCTTAAACTCCTTCACTGTATTAACCTCTACCACTTCTACTGGAAGACTATTCCATACACCCACTACCCTCTCAGTAATGTAATACTTTCATTAGTCCCTGACCTTATCTTATATCTAGGATAGCCTTATACCTATCCCATGCATGCTTAAACTCCTTCACTGTATTATCCTCTACCACTTCTACTGGAAGACTATTCCATACATCCACTACCCTCTCAGTAATGTAATACATTCATTAGTCCCTGGCCTTATCTTACATCTAGGATAGCCTTATACCTATCCCACGCATGCTTAAACTCCTTCACTGTATTCACCCTCTCAGTAAAGTAATACTTCCTGATATTATGTTAAATCGTTGCCCCTGTAATTTAAGACTATGTCCTCTAGTTGTGGTAGTTTTTCTTCCTTTAAATATACTCTGCTCCGTTACTGTGTTGATTCCCTTTATGTATATAAATGTTCCTATCATACCCCCCCTGTTACGTCTTTCCTCCAAGCTATACATGCAAGGCTTGGCATTATGACCCAGGAAAGGCTGGGTATAGGAGCTGTTACCTACTCTTCAGTGACCGTAGAGAAGCTGACATAGGGGCAGGCCTGGCCTCTCTGTTATCTGAAACAGAAGGGAGCAGCTTGGCCATAACTGATTAAGATTGTGACACTGGGACCCCAGACAGGGTTTCATGGAAAACAAGTCATTTTAACCTGACCCCAAACTTTTCAACAGTAATGTAAATATCCGTCAGTATCACTGTCACTGCCAAACTCAACAATCACTTGGATAAATACCAAAGCCTCTGTTACTGCGTAATCTGCTCTCTTATAACTTATACCAGCACGCTCCCGACGAGCTCATTATATTACAGGATGCTTATACAGCACGCACGCTCCCGACGAGCTCATTATATTACAGGATGCTTATACAGCACGCATGGTCCCGGGGAGCTCATTATATTACAGGATGCTTATACAGCATGCATGGTCCCGGGGAGCTCATTATATTACAGGATGCTTATACAGCATGCATGGTCCCGGGGAGCTCATTATATTACAGGATGCTTATACAGCACGCATGGTCCCGGGGAGCTCATTATATTACAGGATGCTTATACAGCACGCATGGTCCCGGGGAGCTCATTATATTACAGGATGCTTATACAGCACGCATGGTCCCGGGGAGCTCATTATATTACAGGATGCTTATACAGCACGCATGGTCCCGGGGAGCTCATTATATTACAGGATGCTTATACAGCACGCATGGTCCCGGGGAGCTCATTATATTACAGGATACTTATACAGCATGCACGGTCCCGGGGAGCTCATTATATTACAGGATGCTTATACAGCATGCATGGTCCCGGGGAGCTCATTATATTACAGGATGCTTATACAGCACGCATGGTCCCGGGGAGCTCATTATATTACAGGATGCTTATACAGCACGCATGGTCCCGGGGAGCTCATTATATTACAGGATGCTTATACAGCACGCATGGTCCCGGGGAGCTCATTATATTACAGGATGCTTATACAGCATGCATGGTCCCGACGAGCTCATTATATTACAGGATGCTTATACAGCATGCATGGTCCCGGGGAGCTCATTATATTACAGGATGCTTATACAGCACGCATGGTCCCGGGGAGCTCATTATATTACAGGATGCTTATACAGCACGCATGGTCCCGGGGAGCTCATTATATTACAGGATGCTTATACAGCACGCATGGTCCCGGGGAGCTCATTATATTACAGGATTCTTATACAGCACGCATGGTCCCGGGGAGCTCATTATATTACAGGATGCTTATACAGCATGCATGGTCCCGGGGAGCTCATTATATTACAGGATGCTTATACAGCACGCATGGTCCCGGGGAGCTCATTATATTACAGGATGCTTATACAGCATGCATGGTCCCGGGGAGCTCATTATATTACAGGATGCTTATACAGCACGCATGGTCCCGGGGAGCTCATTATATTACAGGATGCTTATACAGCATGCATGGTCCCGGGGAGCTCATTATATTACAGGATGCTTATACAGCACGCATGGTCCCGACAAGCTCATTATATTACAGGATGCTTATACAGCATGCATGGTCCCGGGGAGCTCATTATATTACAGGATGCTTATACAGAATGCATGCTCCCGGGGAGCTCATTATATTACAGGATGCTTATACAGCACGCATGGTCCCGGGGAGCTCATTATATTACAGGATGCTTATACAGCACGCATGGTCCCGGGGAGCTCATTATATTACAGGATGCTTATACAGCATGCATGGTCCCGGGGAGCTCATTATATTACAGGATGCTTATACAGCACGCACGCTCCCGACGAGCTCATTATATTACAGGATGCTTATACAGCATGCATGGTCCCGACGAGCTCATTATATTACAGGATGCTTATACAGCATGCATGGTCCCGACGAGCTCATTATATTACAGGATGCTTATACAGCATGCATGGTCCCGGGGAGCTCATTATATTACAGGATGCTTATACAGCATGCATGGTCCCGGGGAGCTCATTATATTACAGGATGCTTATACAGAATGCATGCTCCCGGGGAGCTCATTATATTACAGGATGCTTATACAGCACGCATGGTCCCGGGGAGCTCATTATATTACAGGATGCTTATACAGCACGCATGGTCCCGGGGAGCTCATTATATTACAGGATGCTTATACAGCATGCATGGTCCCG
The DNA here is from genome assembly GCA_036172795.1 of Pelodytes ibericus. Classification (NCBI taxonomy): domain Eukaryota; kingdom Metazoa; phylum Chordata; class Amphibia; order Anura; family Pelodytidae; genus Pelodytes; species Pelodytes ibericus. The sequence continues at coordinate 51,214,761 of CM069868.1, read as the reverse complement.
GGGAGCTCATTATATTACAGGATGCTTATACAGCACGCACGCTCCCGACGAGCTCATTATATTACAGGATGCTTATACAGCATGCATGGTCCCGACGAGCTCATTATATTACAGGATGCTTATACAGCATGCATGGTCCCGACGAGCTCATTATATTACAGGATGCTTATACAGCATGCATGGTCCCGGGGAGCTCATTATATTACAGGATGCTTATACAGCATGCATGGTCCCGGGGAGCTCATTATATTACAGGATGCTTATACAGCACGCATGCTCCCGACGAGCTCATTATATTACAGGATGCTTATACAGCATGCATGCTCCCGGGGAGCTCATTATATTACAGGATGCTTATACAGCATGCATGCTCCCGGGGAGCTCATTATATTACAGGATGCTTATACAGCACGCATGGTCCCGGGGAGCTCATTATATTACAGGATGCTTATACAGCATGCATGGTCCCGGGGAGCTCATTATATTACAGGATGCTTATACAGCATGCATGGTCCCGGGGAGCTCATTATATTACAGGATGCTTATACAGCACGCATGGTCCCGGGGAGCTCATTATATTACAGGATGCTTATACAGCACGCATGGTCCCGGGGAGCTCATTATATTACAGGATGCTTATACAGCACGCACGGTCCCTGGGAGCTCATTATATTACAGGATGCTTATACAGCATGCACGGTCCCGGGGAGCTCATTATATTACAGGATGCTTATACAGCACGCACGGTCCCGGGGAGCTCATTATATTACAGGATGCTTATACAGCACGCATGGTCCCGGGGAGCTCATTATATTACAGGATGCTTATACAGCATGCATGGTCCCGGGGAGCTCATTATATTACAGGATGCTTATACAGCACGCATGGTCCCGGGGAGCTCATTATATTACAGGATGCTTATACAGCATGCATGGTCCCGGGGAGCTCATTATATTACAGGATGCTTATACAGCATGCATGGTCCCGACGAGCTCATTATATTACAGGATGCTTATACAGCACGCATGGTCCCGGGGAGCTCATTATATTACAGGATGCTTATACAGCATGCATGGTCCCGACGAGCTCATTATATTACAGGATGCTTATACAGCACGCATGGTCCCGGGGAGCTCATTATATTACAGGATTCTTATACAGCATGCATGGTCCCGGGGAGCTCATTATATTACAGGATGCTTATACAGCATGCATGGTCCCGGGGAGCTCATTATATTACAGGATGCTTATACAGCACGCATGGTCCCGGGGAGCTCATTATATTACAGGATGCTTATACAGCACGCATGGTCCCGGGGAGCTCATTATATTACAGGATGCTTATACAGCATGCATGGTCCCGACGAGCTCATTATATTACAGGATGCTTATACAGCACGCATGGTCCCGGGGAGCTCATTATATTACAGGATGCTTATACAGCATGCATGGTCCCGACGAGCTCATTATATTACAGGATGCTTATACAGCACGCATGGTCCCGGGGAGCTCATTATATTACAGGATGCTTATACAGCACGCATGGTCCCGGGGAGCTCATTATATTACAGGATGCTTATACAGCACGCATGGTCCCGGGGAGCTCATTATATTACAGGATGCTTATACAGCACGCATGGTCCCGGGGAGCTCATTATATTACAGGATGCTTATACAGCACGCATGGTCCCGGGGAGCTCATTATATTACAGGATGCTTATACAGCACGCATGGTCCCGGGGAGCTCATTATATTACAGGATGCTTATACAGCACGCATGGTCCCGGGGAGCTCATTATATTACAGGATTCTTATACAGCATGCATGCTCCCGGGGAGCTCATTATATTACAGGATGCTTATACAGCACGCATGGTCCCGGGGAGCTCATTATATTACACGATGCTTATACAGCATGCATGGTCCCGACGAGCTCATTATATTACAGGATGCTTATACAGCACGCATGGTCCCGGGGAGCTCATTATATTACAGGATGCTTATACAGCATGCATGGTCCCGGGGAGCTCATTATATTACAGGATGCTTATACAGCACGCATGGTCCCGGGGAGCTCATTATATTACAGGATGCTTATACAGCATGCATGGTCCCGGGGAGCTCATTATATTACAGGATGCTTATACAGCACGCATGGTCCCGGGGAGCTCATTATATTACAGGATGCTTATACAGCATGCATGGTCCCAGGGAGCTCATTATATTACAGGATGCTTATACAGCATGCATGCTCCCGGGGAGCTCATTATATTACAGGATGCTTATACAGCACGCATGGTCCCGGGGAGCTCATTATATTACAGGATGCTTATACAGCATGCATGCTCCCGGGGAGCTCATTATATTACAGGATGCTTATACAGCATGCATGGTCCCGGGGAGCAATCATCAAACTTCATGCAGTGACCCCTGAATAAATTGGACATTTATTGCGCAATGTCCTGGCTAGCAGCTGGAGAGTTAATGTGTGGGGAAGATTTACTGCCCCTATAATAAGAGTTATGAGAAATACTTCCAGCGGCAGACTACGTGCTCACTCACAAATATACACCATCATTTTACACATACCATAAAGATACATAAAAACAGGTCAGGGGTGACGGCTTGAGATGGGAAACAACTGGAGACGACCCAAGAAAGAAGAGAAAACTGCACGTAATCCTATCTCAGAGGAGACCTGCCGGATAAAAAGACAGGGGCAATCGTCTTCATCCATAGAGCGCCTGCCCATCTCTTTTATTTCTTTATTCAGGGCCCATAAATTCATTACATATCTTGGCTTGTGTATATCAAAAAATGTACAAAGCCAGGACAGCACGTAGTGTGACGTAATTGTTGTTCGTACTGCTGGCTCCTTAAATCCCTATTACTGGCTCCTAAAATCCCCACTGCTGGCTCCTTCAATCCTTACTACTGGCTCCTAACTTTTTTGATTGGTTATCATTGAACTGTACCCTTTCCCCAGCTCCTCATAATAGCCAGGCTAGCTCCTAAATTGATCTGACTGCTAAGGGCTAGAGTTGAGCGAACACCTAGATGTTCGGGTTCGGCCAAACTTCGGAAAAAAGTACGGGTTCGGGGTCGAACTTGACCCCGAACCCCATTGAAGTCGAACTTTTGGCCACTAAAATGCCTCTAAAGAAAGTCCTGGAAAGGGCTAGAGGGCTGCAAAATGAAGTAAAATGTGGGTAAGAGTGTGGAATTATGGAATACATGTAATACTATTGCTATTCTATAAACCGAAATAGAGTCCCCAATCATAAGAATTTCTTATGAATGGGGACTCTATTTCGGTCTATAGAAAGCCAATAGCATTACATACAATGTAATCGCCGAACCCCGAACTCCAACACGGACATACAGTGAAATGTCCGTGTTCGGGTCCGGGGTCCAAAAACCGTAATGTTCGGTACGAACCTGAACAGTTCGGTTCGGGTTCGCTCAACACTACTAAGGGCTACAGAAATGAGTCAAGTCCTGCTTCCTGCCTCCTCATTACTGCTGTTTAGGAGCATGCATGTGAAGATAGGTGTATAACAGAGTTTAGCAGAGGGCCTGGATAGTTTTATACAGATGCCTCGTTGGTATATAACCCACACAGACTGGCCTGAAGAAGATTCCAGCCTTTCCTATAGCAGGGTAGAGAAAGGCTATTCACTAAAAGTGACCTGATATAAACACCTGATCTGGAAGGACAGGGCAATTTTAATGCATCTTTTCCTGAGTGACCCCCAAACAGCACGCATGCTCCTCCCACCTGATCAGCCTGCAGACATGTGGATTTCAACTAATAAAACATAACTTTGCTGGACTTTTAAAATCGATGCCAAGAGTCACATCATACGTTTCCCCTGTAATGCTGTGCCTGTCTGAATATTGTATGTATCACATGATGCACATGTTATAGCTATGTATGTAATTATATACATGTATATACAATAATGTCTTTACCACCAGAATAACAGCATTCTAAAATTGGAGCAGTCTCCATGGAAACCAGTGGATTATTCCTGCTGATTGCTCCACTTTTAGAAATCTCCGTGGAAACCAAAGCAATGTTTCTGCTGATTGCTCCACTGATTGTTGCAGGCACTTTGCTCTCGAATGTATGCAAATCCCCCAATATGTGCATTGTGCTCAGAGATAAACAGGACTGGTTACTTGTTACCCAACTCATTTCACCGCTGATGCCATCCTATCAGCAAAGTCTAATATTTCTGTAACAGTCACAAGTAAAGGTCCATGATATATCCTGCCCCCTATACAGAGTATGTGTGGGTAATACTGTATTGTGACATGTTGGGGTACATTCCTTGTCTGTGTTTCTATGCTATGTCCTGCTGGGTGTGCATTAGGTGACTGTACAGTGCTGTTGTCACTGAGGTAATGTCCCTGCTGGGTGAAAGGTAAGTTACTCACCCATTTTGCAGTTGTGTTGGTTCAGCTCAGTCTCTGAAGGTATCTCCTCAAAGTTGTGTCGTTGACAGACTCTGCCCCTTGCTGGGATCTGATATATGCTCTGGGGGAGGAACAGGGGGAGGGAAAGGGGCAGAGCACAGAGACATTAGGAAGGCAGGAGGCAGAGCACAGGGTCTGGGACAGGGAGTGCACAATCGAGACATGGAGGGAGGCTCACTTCAGAGTGACAGGTATAAGACCCACATCTCAGAGTGTCAGGAGTGAGAGTCACAGCTCAGAGTGACAGGAGTGAGAGTCACAGCTCAGAGTGATAGGAGTGAGAGTCACAGCTCAGAGTGACAGGAGTGAGAGTCACAGCTCAGAGTGTCAGGAGTGAGAGTCACAGCTCAGAGTGATAGTAGTGAGAGTCACAGCTCAGAGTGACAGGAGTGAGAGTCACAGCTCAGAGTGACAGGAGTGAGAGTCACAGCTCAGAGTGACAGGAGTGAGAGTCACAGCTCAGAGTGACAGGAGTGAGAGTCACGGCTCAGAGTGACAGGAGTGAGAGTCACGGCTCAGAGTGACAGGAGTGAGAGTCACAGCTCAGAGTGACAGGAGTGAGAGTCACGGCTCAGAGTGACAGGTATAAGACCCACATCTCAGAGTGTCAGGAGTGAGAGTCACAGCTCAGAGTGACAGGAGTGAGAGTAAAGCTCAGAGTGACAGGTATAAGACTCACATCTCAGAGTGTCAGGAGTGAGAGTCACAGCTCAGAGTGACAGGAGTGAGAGTCACGGCTCAGAGTGACAGGAGTGAGAGTCACGGCTCAGAGTGACAGGAGTGAGAGTCACGGCTCAGAATATTACTAGACTCACAGCTCAGAGTGACAGGAATGAGTCACAGCTCAGAGTGATAGTAGTGAGAGTCACAGCTCAGAGTGATAGGAGTGAGAGTCACAGCTCAGAGTGATAGGAGTGAGAGTCACAGCTCAGAGTGATAGGAGTGAGAGTCACAGCTCAGAGTGACAGGAATGAGTCACAGCTCAGAGTGATAGTAGTGAGAGTCACAGCTCAGAGTGACAGGAATGAGTCACAGCTCAGAGTGATAGTAGTGAGAGTCACAGCTCAGAGTGACAGGAATGAGTCACAGCTCAGAGTGACAGGAATGAGTCACAGCTCAGAGTGACTGACGGAAGTGAAGCTCACCGCTCAGAGTGAGAGTCACAGCTCAGAATATTAGTAGACTCACATCTCACAGTGACAGGAATGAGTCACAGCTCAGAGTGACTGACGGGAGTGAGGCTCACCGCTCAGAGTGATAGGAGTGAGAGTCACAGCTCAGAATGACAGGAGTGAGAGTCACAGCTCAGAATATTAGTAGACTCACAGCTCACAGTGACAGGAATGAGTCACAGCTCAGAGTGACTGACGGGAGTGAGGCTCACCGCTCAGAGTGATAGGAGTGAGAGTCACAGCTCAGAGTATTTCAAATACACAGCATTGTAGAGATTATAGTGTATATGCAAACTGCAGCCCTGAATAATTTCCCTGGGAGAATGAATACAGGGGTCTGCATGACCGAACTGACACCCCCTCCCACATGCCACAACCCCCAGAAACCCACGTATCTGGGGGCAATGCTGGGAAGTATGCATACCGGCTATGTGGTCTCATCTACCTGCATTCTGGGAAAACTGCTGGAGTGCCAAAGGCTAGCCATCACTGAATGTGTATAGCATGGGGAGGCAAAGTGAATTCAAAGAAAGTAAATCAGAGAAGTACACCAAGATTATAATCACAGTCCAAGTAAGGTGATCACCCCTAGGGGAGTCCAAACACTGCCCTTAATGGAAATATATACAAAAAAGAGGTTGGAGGAGCACACTATGAGTAAAGCAGCATAGATACAGTTGTACAAATCGTATGAAAAAATAATCTAACAACAAGAAACACCGGGAATAACAGGCAAAGGAGGGTCACACAGTGAAAAAAAATGGTCACCGACGTTTCGGCTAAATAGCTTTCATCAAGGCAAAGTGAATAACCAGAGCCCATTATTACATTGCCCATCACCAAAGACCCCAGTAAATATCCGCCATGACCAATGCATGCGACCCCTGGCGTACTGGGGGCTTTCACTAAATTAGGCATTAGTAGGCGAGATGGAAGCCTTCTCCCACGTGCCTGTCTTTCCAGCTCGGCTAGTAATGTCTGATTTCTAAAGATCACATGACCCAAGATTTTAGAAGGTAAGGGCAATAAAGATGTGGAATTCACTGCCATGAGAGGTGGTGCCTTCAAGAAGGGTGTAGATGGTCCATCCAGGGATAGGAATTTAGTATTTCACGTGTACTGGACATTCCCCATTATACTCAGTAACTGCCCAGCTCTATCAGTGTTTACCCCATGTACTGGACATTCCCCATTATACTCAGTAACTGCCCAGCTCTATCAGTGTTTACCCCATGTACTGGACATTCCCCATTATACTCAGTAACTGCCCAGCTCTATCAGTGTTTACCCCATGTACTGGACATTCCCCATTATACTCAGTAACTGCCCAGCTCTATCAGTGTTTACCCCATGTACTGGACATTCCCCATTATACTCAGTAACTGCCCAGCTCTATCAGTGTTTACCCCATGTACTGGACATTCCCCATTATACTCAGTAACTGCCCAGCTCTATCAGTGTTTACCCCATGTACTGGACATTCCCCATTATACTCAGTAACTGCCCAGCTCTATCAGTGTTTACCCCATGTACTGGACATTCCCCATTATACTCAGTAACTGCCCAGCTCTATCAGTGTTTACCCCATGTACTGGACATTCCCCATTATACTCAGTAACTGCCCAGCTCTATCAGTGTTTACCCCATGTACTGGACATTCCCCATTATACTCAGTAACTGCCCAGCTCTATCAGTGTTTACCCCATGTACTGGACATTCCCCATTATACTCAGTAACTGCCCAGCTCTATCAGTGTTTACCCCATGTACTGGACATTCCCCATTATACTCAGTAACTGCCCAGCTCTATCAGTGTTTACCCCATGCTTCATACTAATCCTGATCCTCAAGAATCATTCAACTTCTCCCATATTTGGATGCTGGTTGGCAAAGCGCCATATTGTCACGAGGCCGGAATTCCCCCGGCCAGTCACAAGATGGCCGAAGGACCGGAAGTGCAGTCTATTTCCGCCTCAGCCCAGCAGTGTCATTGTTGCAGAAGCCATGATGATGGGAAGCGGAATGAAACTGTGGCCCGGAGGACCGGCACCTGGAGCTCTGTACTCCTTCACCGGGGAGCAGACTGCGACCGGCGAGGGGCCGATCACACACACACTGTAAGCACCAGAGTGATGGGAGTGAGAATCCATAGTGACCCCCCGTACCGAGTCTGCGAGTGAGAATGCAGAGTGATGGGAGTAATAATCCATAGTGACTCACAGTACCGAGTCTGCGAGTGAGAATACAGAGTGATGGGAGTAATAATCCATAGTGACTCACAGTACCGAGTCTGCGAGTGAGAATACAGAGTGATGGGAGTAATAATCCATAGTGACTCACAGTACCGAGTCTGCGAGTGAGAATACAGAGTGATGGGAGTAATAATCCATAGTGACTCACAGTACCGAGTCTGCGAGTGAGAATACAGAGTGATGGGAGTAATAATCCATAGTGACTCACAGTACCGAGTCTGCGAGTGAGAATACAGAGTGATGGGAGTAATAATCCATAGTGACTCACAGTACCGAGTCTGCGAGTGAGAATACAGAGTGATGGGAGTAATAATCCATAGTGACTCACAGTACCGAGTCTGCGAGTGAGAATACAGAGTGATGGGAGTAATAATCCATAGTGACTCACAGTACCGAGTCTGCGAGTGAGAATACAGAGTGATGGGAGTAATAATCCATAGTGACTCACAGTACCGGGTCTGCAAGTGAGAATGCAGAGTGATGGGAGTGAGAATCCATAGTGACCCCCAGTACCGAGTCTGCGAGTGAGAATGCAGAGTGATGGGAGTAATAATCCATAGTGACTCACAGTACCGAGTCTGCGAGTGAGAATACAGAGTGATGGGAGTAATAATCCATAGTGACTCACAGTACCGAGTCTGCGAGTGAGAATACAGAGTGATGGGAGTAATAATCCATAGTGACTCACAGTACCGAGTCTGCGAGTGAGAATGCAGAGTGATGGGAGTAATAATCCATAGTGACTCACAGTACCGAGTCTGCGAGTGAGAATACAGAGTGATGGGAGTAATAATCCATAGTGACTCACAGTACCGAGTCTGCGAGTGAGAATGCAGAGTGATGGGAGTAATAATCCATAGTGACTCACAGTACCGAGTCTGCGAGTGAGAATACAGAGTGATGGGAGTAATAATCCATAGTGACTCACAGTACCGAGTCTGCGAGTGAGAATGCAGAGTGATGGGAGTAATAATCCATAGTGACTCCCAGTACCGAGTCTGCGAGTGAGAATACAGAGTGATGGGAGTAATAATCCATAGTGACTCACAGTACCGAGTCTGCGAGTGAGAATGCAGAGTGATGGGAGTAATAATCCATAGTGACTCACAGTACCGAGTCTGCGAGTGAGAATGCAGAGTGATGGGAGTAATAATCCATAGTGACTCACAGTACCGAGTCTGCGAGTGAGAATGCAGAGTGATGGGAGTAATAATCCATAGTGACCCCCAGTACCGGGTCTGCGAGTGAGAATGCAGAGTGATGGGAGTGAGAATCCATAGTGACCCCCAGTACCGGGTCTGCGAGTGAGAATGCAGAGTGATGGGAGTAATAATCCATAGTGACCCCCAGTACCGGGTCTGCGAGTGAGAATACAGAGTGATGGGAGTAATAATCCATAGTGACTCACAGTACCGGGTCTGCGAGTGAGAATACAGAGTGATGGGAGTAATAATCCATAGTGACTCACAGTACCGGGTCTGCGAGTGAGAATGCAGAGTGATGGGAGTAATAATCCATAGTGACTCACAGTACCGAGTCTGCGAGTGAGAATACAGAGTGATGGGAGTAATAATCCATAGTGACTCACAGTACCGAGTCTGCGACTGAGAATGCAGAGTGATGGGAGTAATAATCCATAGTGACTCACGGTACCGGGTCTGCGAGTGAGAATGCAGAGTGATGGGAGTAATAATCCATAGTGACTCACGGTACCGAGTCTGCGAGTGAGAATACAGAGTGATGGGAGTAATAATCCATAGTGACTCACAGTACCGAGTCTGCGAGTGAGAATGCAGAGTGATGGGAGTGAGAATCCATAGTGACCCCCAGTACCGGGTCTGCGAGTGAGAATGCAGAGTGATGGGAGTAATAATCCATAGTGACTCACCTTACCGAGTCTGCGAGTGAGAATACAGAGTGATGGGAGTAATAATCCATAGTGACCCCCAGTACCGGGTCTGCGAGTGAGAATGCAGAGTGATGGGAGTGAGAATCCATAGTGACCCCCAGTACCGGGTCTGCGAGTGAGAATGCAGAGTGATGGGAGTAATAATCCATAGTGACTCACAGTACCGAGTCTGCGAGTGAGAATACAGAGTGATGGGAGTAATAATCCATAGTGACTCACAGTACCGAGTCTGCGAGTGAGAATACAGAGTGATGGGAGTAATAATCCATAGTGACTCACAGTACCGGGTCTGCGAGTGAGAATGCAGAGTGATGGGAGTAATAATCCATAGTGACTCACAGTACCAAGTCTGCGAGTGAGAATACAGAGTGATGGGAGTAATAATCCATAGTGACTCACAGTACCGAGTCTGCGAGTGAGAATACAGAGTGATGGGAGTAATAATCCATAGTGACTCACAGTACCGGGTCTGCGAGTGAGAATGCAGAGTGATGGGAGTAATAATCCATAGTGACTCACAGTACCGGGTCTGCGAGTGAGAATGCAGAGTGATGGGAGTAATAATCCATAGTGACTCACAGTACCGAGTCTGCGAGTGAGAATACAGAGTGATGGGAGTAATAATCCATAGTGACTCACAGTACCGAGTCTGCGAGTGAGAATGCAGAGTGATGGGAGTAATAATCCATAGTGACTCACAGTACCGAGTCTGCGAGTGAGAATGCAGAGTGATGGGAGTAATAATCCATAGTGACTCACAGTACCGAGTCTGCGAGTGAGAATGCAGAGTGATGGGAGTAATAATCCATAGTGACTCCCAGTACCGGGTCTGCGAGTGAGAATGCAGAGTGATGGGAGTAATAATCCATAGTGACTCCCAGTACCGGGTCTGCGAGTGAGAATACAGAGTGATGGGAGTAATAATCCATAGTGACTCACAGTACCGGGTCTGCGAGTGAGAATGCAGAGTGATGGGAGTAATAATCCATAGTGACTCACAGTACCGAGTCTGCGAGTGAGAATGCAGAGTGATGGGAGTAATAATCCATAGTGACTCACAGTACCGAGTCTGCGAGTGAGAATACAGAGTGATGGGAGTAATAATCCATAGTGACTCACAGTACCGGGTCTGCGAGTGAGAATGCAGAGTGATGGGAGTAATAATCCATAGTGACTCACAGTACCGGGTCTGCGAGTGAGAATGCAGAGTGATGGGAGTAATAATCCATAGTGACTCACAGTACCGAGTCTGCGAGTGAGAATGCAGAGTGATGGGAGTAATAATCCATAGTGACTCACAGTACCGAGTCTGCGAGTGAGAATACAGAGTGATGGGAGTAATAATCCATAGTGACTCACAGTACCGGGTCTGCGAGTGAGAATGCAGAGTGATGGGAGTAATAATCCATAGTGACTCACAGTACCGAGTCTGCGAGTGAGAATGCAGAGTGATGGGAGTAATAATCCATAGTGACTCACAGTACCGAGTCTGCGAGTGAGAATGCAGAGTGATGGGAGTAATAATCCATAGTGACTCCCAGTACCGGGTCTGCGAGTGACAATGCAGAGTGATGGGAGTAATAATCCATAGTGACCCCCAGTACCGTGTCTGCGAGTGAGAATGCAGAGTGATGGGAGTAATAATCCATAGTGACCCCCAGTACCGGGTCTGCGAGTGAGAATGCAGAGTGATGGGAGTAATAATCCATAGTGACCCACAGTACCGAGTCTGCGAGTGAGAATGCAGAGTGATGGGAGTAATAATCCATAGTGACTCCCAGTACCGGGTCTGCGAGTGACAATGCAGAGTGATGGGAGTGAGAATCCATAGTGACCCCCAGTACCGGGTCTGCGCGTGAGAATGCAGAGTGATGGGAGTGAGAATCCATAGTGACCCCCAGTACCGGGTCTGCGAGTGAGAATGCAGAGTGATGGGAGTGAGAATCCATAGTGACTCCCAGTACCGGGTCTGCGAGTGACAATGCAGAGTGATGGGAGTGAGAATCCATAGTGACCCCCAGTACCGGGTCTGCGAGTGAGAATGCAGAGTGATGGGAGTGAGAATCCATAGTGACCCCCAGTACCGGGTCTGCGAGTGAGAATGCAGAGTGATGGGAGTGAGAATCCATAGTGACCCCCAGTACCGGGTCTGCGAGTGAGAATGCAGAGTGATGGGAGTGAGAATCCATAGTGACTCCCATTACCGGGTCTGCGAGTGACAATGCAGAGTGATGGGAGTGAGAATCCATAGTGACCCCCAGTACCGGGTCTGCGAGTGAGAATGCAGAGTGATGGGAGTGAGAATCCATAGTGACTTCCAGTACCGGGTCTGCGAGTGACAATGCAGAGTGATGGGAGTGAGAATCCATAGTGACTCCCATTACCTAGTCTGCGAGTGAGAATGCAGAGTGATGGGAGTGAGAATCCATAGTGACCCCCAGTATCGAGTCTGCGAGTGAGAATGCAGAGTGATGGGAGTAATAATCCATAGTGACTCACAGTACCGGGTCTGCGAGTGAGAATACAGAGTAATGGGAGTAATAATCCATAGTGACTCACAGTACCGGGTCTGCGAGTGATGATACAGAGTGATGGGAGTGAGAGAGTGACTCCCATTACCGAGTCTGCGAGTGAGAATACAGAGTGATGGGAGTAATAATCCATAGTGACTCCCATTACCGAGTATGCGAGTGAGAATACAGAGTGATGGGACTGAGAATCCATAGTGACTCACAGTACCGGGTCTGCGAGTGAGAATACAGAGTGATGGGAGTAATAATCCATAGTGACTCACAGTACCGGGTCTGCGAGTGACGATACAGAGTGATGGGAGTGAGAATCCATAGTGACTCCCAGTATCGAGTCTGCGAGTGAGAATACAGAGTGATGGGAGTGAGAATCCATAGTGACTCACAGTACCGGGTCTGCGAGTGAGAATACAGAGTGATGGGAGTAATAATCCATAGTGACTCACAGTATTGGGTCTGCGAGTGACGATACAGAGTGATGGGAGTGAGAATCCATAGTGACTCCCAGTATCGAGTCTGCGAGTGAGAATACAGAGTGATGGGAGTAATAATCCATAGTGACTCACAGTACCGGGTCTGCGAGTGACGATACAGAGTGATGGGAGTGAGAATCCATAGTGAATCCCAGTATCGAGTCTGCGAGTGACAATACAGAGTGATACTTTGATTTTCAGGCCGTGATGTGTTTTGAGCTTGGAGCAGAGTCTCTAGGTCTGACAGCCGCTTCCTGTGCTGTACACATTTCACCAAAATATTACTAATAAAACATTTCTAGTTTGTCTTTTGGTAAAATTTCTGGATGACCCTCAAGTGATCAGTTTATCATTGGGCTATTGTGCTGCTCTCTCCCTGCAGGAACCCAATGGTAACTGGAACCTCTGTGTTGGGGGTGAAGTTTGATGGGGGAGTGATCATCGCTGCGGACATGCTGGGATCATATGGTTCATTGGCTAGATTCCGGAACATCTCTCGGGTAATGAAAGTGAATGCGTGCACCATGCTGGGGGCGTCTGGAGACTATGCGGATTATCAGTATCTGAAGCAAGTCATTGATCAGATGGTGTAAGTAATGGGGGGGATGGTCCACCTCCAAATCCATCATTGATGTGAACGTACAGGGTAATGCAGTAACGAGTCATTGGCTCTCGCTCATGCCGGGGGGGTTTGGGTAAAATAGTCACTGTTTGTGTCCTGTTCCAGAATTGATGAGGAGCTCATGGGCGATGGTCACAATTACAGTCCTAAGGCCATTCACTCCTGGCTGACCCGTGTCATGTACAACCGACGGAGCAAGATGAACCCCCTGTGGAACACGGTGGTCATTGGAGGTCTTTACAACGGAGAGAGGTGATTCTCAATATACGGTCACAAGTGGGGATGACCCAGATCAGTGCGTATTAATACCACAAGCAGAGATAGATAGATCTTTCTGGGCAAGGGTTTTGTTTCTTTTCAATGTGTTTTTCTGTCTTTGTTTAAAAACTTTTCAACATTTAACATTTGGATGTTTCTGGTTCTCTGCTTATAGTTTCCTCGGATACGTGGACAAGCTTGGAGTGGCTTACGAAGCTCCCACCATTGCTACAGGATTTGGAGCATACCTGGCTCAGGTATGCATGAGAAGAGTCTCCAATGCCTTGTGTGCTGAGGAGAGTGGGGGTGTAGATCTGTTGGGTCAAACCTGGAATTTGATGCCCCTGCCTTGGCTTTGTCACTCTTTATACCCAGTTTTTCCTCCTCCAGCCCTGCCCATTCTCCATATCCAGTCCACGTCTGGTAATTGGGCCTTGGGTAGCCTCTCATTCTACAGTCCTGTTAATACTTGTCTCTTCCCGCAGCCATTGATGAGAGAGGTTGTTGAAAACAAGCCCAATCTGACGAAGGAAGAGGCCCGTGAGCTGGTGCAGCGCTGCATGAAGGTGCTTTATTACCGCGATGCCCGCTCTTATAACAGAGTAAGTATCCAGGCCACGGCATGTCACCCTGTCCATGCGTGTGGGGCCTCGACTCACTGTCCTTTTACTGCTTGCAGTTTGAGATTGCCACTGTCACAGAAAGTGGGGTGGAGATTGAAGGACCTCTCGCTTCGGATACTAACTGGGAAATAGCTCACCTCATCAGGTAAGAGTCAATCAATGGACATGGAGACTGGTTCATTGTGCAGACCAAGTTCATCTAATCTCCTTTCCTCTCACTTCTTGCAGTGGGTTTGAATAATCTCGCCAGTACAGAGATTCCTTGTCCGGACCTGGCACCTTCCCACCAATGTCTTTTTCTCTCCAGTTGTTTAAATAAATTGAACAGTTTTTTTTTGTAAATGTAAAAATAAATGCGTTTTTTGTTTACCAAGTAAAGATGGGGGTTTATCCTGATGAGCGGACCTCTTGCTACAAGCTGTCTGAATGGGAGGGGGCACAACATGTGCAGAGGTTTATTATTGGACCAACCCACAGGGGACATTAACAAAAGGGTCATACAGACAGCAGCAAACCATAGACCATCGAGCCAGAGATTGTCCTAGTGCTTGCCCAGTGACAAAATACAATAATAGAATTAATGAAATCACACAACACTCCATTGCTGCATCAGAACACATGGTTTATTTATAAACCCATTCATACTGATTTGGATCAAAGCAAACTTTGCTTTATTGTCTATCTACTCCTTCCAGATTGATCAACTAATGCGCTCTCCCCTAGAAGTAATTCACACCGGAGACAAAGTTTCTGATCAGTGAAAAACCTGAGGCAAACCTTTATTTCCCAGAGTGGGGGATTCCTTTTAAAGCAGGAACTGTGCAGAGTCACAGTTAAACATACAGTATACATTCAACAATTGGCTAACAGTTGGAGGGTCTTCTTTAAGCCCACCCTACAGAATGTGATGTCATCTTTATAGAGTTCTCCCACCCACATTCCAGCTCCATCTTGGTTACACGATAAGAGTAGTAAGGAGATATTATCGGGTAACAATAAAGTTTTGAAGACGAGGTCTCTGTGTAGAGAGATGTTGAGGCTGAATTGCAGGGTTATATAAAGAAAACATTAAAGGATTAGATTTCTTGTGCTGGGGCAATTGGGCCGACTCTAGGCCTTTAGCGACCAGGAGGAGAGTATCCAGGGGAATAATCCTGTACTCGGGCCAGGATAGGACCAGACCTTTCCTTATGGGTTCTTTAAGGCCTGCAACGAAAGCAGCTGATAGCATCTGGGTGTGGGCCTTGTTACATGTATTGAAACCCAGATCTGAGAAGGTTTGAGTTAGCCTAGAATTAAATCTTTCAACCGTTTCTGATTTTCCTTGAACAACATCATTAATAGAAGTAGCCTGATCAGCTAATTTAAATCACCTCACTAAATACATATTTGATAGGAATCAGGCCTGTAGAAATCTCTATTAAACAATATATCAGTATAAGCAAAAATCCCATATCTTTCAATATTATAATGACGTCATATTCTCTCATTTAGAATAGTTCTATCTGCGATTCACAGTAACACTTTGTGTTATCCCTTGGACTTAACTGACGTGTCAGTGGTCAGATTACAAGCTTTGTCCACTGCTTAGCATAACATGTTTCCTTCTCTAAAAAAACAAAACAAAAAGATTATAAAAGTGACAATAAACATTCTTCACCACATTGCATAAACCATCAAATTTAACAATAAACCAATCCCCACCTTCTATAGCCTGTACTTTTCCATACAGGGGGGGGAGGGGATTTTAACCATGTGACTGCTGTAGCACAGCTCACCTAAAGACAAAAGATAGAATAGGAGAGCAACAAGACAATTAACATATATGGTACCCAAAAAGACATATACAGACAAATACACAATACACAGCTGTAATTAAATTACAAACACCTTAAAATAAATGCCGGCTAATAAAAAAAAAACTCAGGTCACACACGCACTCAATGTCACATACAATATCTGCATACCAAAATAATAGACGCCTGTTTGTATTTCTGTTCACCAAACTAGCTTAGCTAAAACAACAAAATAACGCCAGGTTCTACACACAAACGAGGCTCAAAACAACAACAAAAAACGCTCAAGCTTCTTTACCAAGCGGAGCAAAATAAACAAAACCACTCAAGCTTTGTTTACCAAAGCAGAGCAAATAACGCCGAAAACACTCAAACTTTGTTTCCAAAGTGGAGCAAATAAAAACACTCCCACTTATTTTCAGAAGTGGAGCCAATAAAACCACTCAAACCTCTTTCCCAAAGTGAGCTAAATAACACCATTAAACTCTCAACCAAGTTTTTTTCTTAAAAATAACAATATAATGGTAAGCAAGTATTACAACAGAAGTACAACAGATTCTCAGGCAAGCATACTCTTCCACACATAAAACACACACTCAGGAATGACTAAGGAAGTAGATAGACAATTGACAGGTTCTATTCAAATAAAGGGGACATTTGGGCAAACTATATACCTGTTCAGTAGTTATCCACGCGAAGCCGGCGCAAACACGGAGTGCAGGCCAAGTCCAAAGACAGGAAAATATATAGGTAATTTACCATATGCAGAGGTGATCAGGCTCTTTTTTCCAGTCTCTGGGGGTCTCCTCTCCGGTCCTCAATGCAGCTTCCGTAGCAACACAACCCAAATGTCCCTGTTCGGGCGCCAACTGATTTGGATCAAAGCAAACTTTGCTTTATTGTCTATCTACTCCTTCCAGATTGATCAACTAATGCGCTCTCCCCTAGATGTAATTCACACCGGAGACAAAGTTTCTGATCAGTGAAAAACCTGAGGCAAACCTCTATTTCCCAGAGTAGGGGATTCCTTTTAAAGCAAGAATACGTCACAGTACAGTCATAGTTTAAAGATACAATATACGTTCAACAATTGGCTAACAGTTGGAGGGTCTTCTTTAAGCCCACCCTACAGAATGTGATGTCATCTTTATAGAGTTCTCCCACCTACATTCCAGCTTCATCTTGGTTACACGATGGGAGGGGGGAGTGAGTAGTTACTGAACAAAGAGGGGCTCCAGGGGGAACAGTTACTGTTACTTTAACAGTGATTCACGTGGCATGTAATAACTTGTACAAGAGAACGTGGGAGGAGTTAGTACCGGAAGCTGGTCTTTATAAGAATGTGTTACATGAGACTTGCTCCTTAGCAGGGGGGGAAGGGGTAGCTTGGATGGGACGAGTTTCCATAGGAAGTAGTTTGAGCACATGTGTAAGAGATTAAACAGACAAAGGAATGCAATGCTTATACGTAAGTAATGACCCCTACCTGGCCAGCCTTTTCCTTAAAGTGGTCCTGCAAGTCTGAGTGAGCTGAGCATACGCTGACCTGTGAATCTGTTCTGATTGGCTGGAAGGTAACCAATCCGAAATACAGCCTGGTCACCAATAAGGATAATTATCTACACAGTGGAACATTGACTAGAGAGGAGCTGAAATTTCACATTAATTGTATTCATTCTCAATGTGGCTCTTGGTTAGGGTTGCCACCTTATCCACACAAAAAATACTGGTCTTGCTATTGCCTTCATAGACTTACTGGCAACCCTACTCTTCGCGGGATCAAGGCAATAGATTTTCCCAAAAGATCAACACTTCTTCCCAAGATGTGATGCACAGGACATACGTGAGTAAGGACCCTGCTGTATAACATAGAAACATTTTACCTGTGTCGAGGCAGATCCTGTGCCACACATCCTTCTCTCTGTTGTCCCAGGTTCTGCAGTGTGATCTTCACCGTCCCCAGGTGTGTTAATAAGCGTGAGCAGACACACTGATCACATCATGCTTCTTTTCACGGAGAAGGTCAGTTTTCCCAGAAGCAGAATGTTATCGACTGGCCTGCTATTTACATAAAAAAAAGCAGATGTTTTTATTAAATAGTGATTTTATTACACACAGTGTCTGGTTCCTCTCACACCTGCTAGGAGTGTATAATCCTGCCTGTTACTATCATGCTAGGGAAACATACATTATACATGCCATGTGTTAATGAGCCTGATGGCTCCTCTGAATGTCAGTGTAGAATTACCCTGTACCACCACTTGTTTCTATCAGTCTATATCCCATACTCCATTATGCTGTTTTTTCCATGAATGGACAATACCAAGAGTTTCTACATCTGGTCATATAAGTGTTAAGATTTCCACACACTAACGCTAATGCTTTCTTCGTGTGTGTATATATATATATATATATATATATATATAGGGTAAAGTACAAGCGTGGTTGCAGCAGTCTGTATATAAAAGAGCACACATCATTACTGGCAATCCTGCTCTGGAAGAGATTCACACAGACACATGGGAAGTAGCTCAGGTGTTGGAGACACAGACTGAGTGTCGCAGGGAGTAGTGTTCCTTCCCCTCCATTACCAGGCGTGCACATTATCAGTTCCTTTAATCTAGTCTGCCCAGTTTGTGCCAACAGAAAAATATCTGAATACTTGCATTAGTCCCTGGCCTTATCTTATATCTAGGATAGCCTTATACCTATCACATGCATGCTTAAACTCCTTCACTGTATTAACCTCTACCACTTCTACTGGAAGACTATTCCATGCATCCACTACCCTGTCAGTAAAGTAATACTTTCATTAGTCCCTGGCCTTATCTTATATCTAGGATAGCCTTATACCTATCACATGCATGCTTAAACTCCTTCACAGTATTAACCTCTACCACTTCTACTGGAAGACTATTCCATGCATCCACTACCCTCTCAGTAATGTAATACTTTCATTAGTCCCTGGCCTTATCTTATATCTAGGATAGCCTTATACCTATCCCATGCATGCTTAAACTCCTTCACTGTATGAACCTCTACCACTTCTACTGGAAGACTATTCCCTACATCCACTACCCTCTCAGTAATGTAATACTTTCATTAGTCCCTGGCCTTATCTTATATCTAGGATAGCCTTATACCTATCCCATGCATGCTTAAACTCCTTCACTGTATTAACCTCTACCACTTCTACTGGAAGACTATTCCATGCATCCACTACCCTCTCAGTAATGTAATACTTTCATTAGTCCGTGGCCTTATCTTATATCTAGGATAGCCTTATACCTATCCCATGCATGCTTAAACTCCTTCAATGTATTAACCTCTACCACTTCTACTGGAAGACTATTCCATACATCCCCTACCCTCTCAGTAATGTAATACTTTCATTAGTCCCTGGCCTTATCTTATATCTAGGATCGCCTTATACCTATCCCATGCATGCTTAAACTCCTTCAGTGTATTAACCTCTACCACTACTACTGGAAGACTATTCCATACATCCACTACCCTCTCAGTAATGTAATACTTTCATTAGTCCCTGGCCTTATCTTATATCTAGGATAGCCTTATACCTATCCCATGCATGCTTAAACTCCTTCACTGTATTAACCTCTACCACTTCTACTGGAAGACTATTCCATACATCCACTACCCTCTCAGTAATGTAATACTTTCATTAGTCCCTGGCCTTATCTTATATCTAGGATAGCCTTATACCTATCCCATGCATGCTTAAACTCCTTCAGTGTATTAACCTCTACCACTACTACTGGAAGACTATTCCATACATCCACTACCCTCTCAGTAATGTAATACTTTCATTAGTCCCTGGCCTTATCTTATATCTAGGATAGCCTTATACCTATCCCATGCATGCTTAAACTCCTTCACTGTATTAACCTCTACCACTTCTACTGGAAGACTATTCCATACATCCACTACCCTCTCAGTAATGTAATACTTTCATTAGTCCCTGGCCTTATCTTATATCTAGGATAGACTTATACCTATCCCACGCATGCTTAAACTCCTTCACTGTATTATCCTCTACCACTTCTACTGGAAGACTATTCCATACATCCACTACCCTCTCAGTAAAGTAATACTTTCATTAGTCCCTAGCCTTATCTTATATCTAGGATAGCCTTATACCTATCCCACGCATGCTTAAACTCCTTCACTGTATTAACCTCTACCACTTCTACTGGAAGACTATTCCATACATCCACTACCCTCTCAGTAATGTAATACTTTCATTAGTCCCTGGCCTTATCTTATATCTAGGATAGCCTTATACCTATCCCACGCATGCTTAAACTCCTTCACTGTATTATCCTCTACCACTTCTACTGGAAGACTATTCCATGCATCCACTACCCTCTCAGTAATGTAATACTTTCATTAGTCCCTGACCTTATCTTATATCTAGGATAGCCTTATACCTATCCCACGCATGCTTAAACTCCTTCACTGTATTAACCTCTACCACTTCTACTGGAAGACTATTCCATACATCCACTACCCTCTCAGTAATGTAATACTTTCATTAGTCCCTGGCCTTATCTTATATCTAGGATAGCCTTATACCTATCCCATGCATGCTTAAACCCCTTCACTGTATTAACCTCTACCACTTCTACTGGAAGACTATTCCATGCATCCACTACCCTCTCAGTAATGTAATACTTTCATTAGTCCCTGGCCTTATCTTATATCTAGGATAGCCTTATACCTATTCCATGCATGCTTAAACTCCTTCACTGTATTAACCTCTACCACGTCTACTGGAAGACTATTCCATGCATCCACTACCCTCTCAGTAATGTAATACTTTCATTAGTCCCTGGCCTTATCTTATATCTAGGATAGCCTTATACCTATTCCATGCATGCTTAAACTCCTTCACTGTATTAACCTCTACCACGTCTACTGGAAGACTATTCCATGCATCCACTACCCTCTCAGTAATGTAATACTTTCATTAGTCCCTGGCCTTATCTTATATCTAGGATAGCCTTATACCTATTCCATGCATGCTTAAACTCCTTCACTGTATTAACCTCTACCACGTCTACTGGAAGACTATTCCATGCATCCACTACCCTCTCAGTAAAGTAATACTTTCATTAGTCCCTGGCCTTATATTATATCTAGGATAGCCTTATACCTATCCCATGCATGCTTAAACTCCTTCACTGTATTAACCTCTACCACTTCTACTGGAAGACTATTCCATGCATCCACTACCCTCTCAGTAATGTAATACTTTCATTAGTCCCTGGCCTTATCTTATATCTAGGATAGCCTTATACCTATCCCATGCATGCTTAAACTCCTTCACTGTATTAACCTCTACCACTTCTACTGGAAGACTATTCCATACATCCACTACCCTCTCAGTAATGTAATACTTTCATTAGTCCCTGACCTTATCTTATATCTAGGATAGCCTTATACCTATCTCATGCATGCTTAAAACTCCTTCACTGTATTAACCTCTACCACTTCTACTGGAAGACTATTCCATGCATCCACTACCCTCTCAGTAATGTAATACTTTCATTAGTCCCTGGCCTTATCTTATATCTAGGATAGCCTTATACCTATCCCATGCATGCTTAAACTCCTTCACTGTATTAACCTCTACCACTTCTACTGGAAGACTATTCCATACATCCACTACTCTCTCAGTAATGTAATACTTGCATTAGTCCCTGGCCTTATCTTATATCTAGGATAGCCTTATCCCTATCCCACGCATGCTTAAACTCCTTCACTGTATTAACCTCTACCACTTCTACTGGAAGACTATTCCATACATCCACTACCCTCTCAGTAATGTAATACTTTCATTAGTCCCTGACCTTATCTTCTATCTAGGATAGCCTTATACCTATCCCATGCATGCTTAAACTCCTTCACTGTATTAACCTCTACCACTTCTACTGGAAGACTATTCCATGCATCCACTACCCTCTCAGTAAAGTAATACTTTCATTAGTCCCTGGCCTTATCTTATATCTAGGATAGCCTTATACCTAGGATAGCCTTATACCTATCCCATGCATGCTTAAACTCCTTCACTGTATTAACCTCTATCACTTCTACTGGAAGACTATTCCATACATCCACTACCCTCTCAGTAAAGTAATACTTTCATTAGTCTCTGACCTTATCTTATATCTAGGATAGCCTTATACCTATCCCATGCATGCTTAAACTCCTTCACTGTATTCACCTCTACCACTTCTACTGGAAGACTATTCCATGCATCCACTACCCTCTCAGTAAAGTAATACTTTCATTAGTCCCTGGCCTTATCTTATATCTAGGATAGCCTTATACCTAGGATAGCCTTATACCTATCCCATGCATGCTTAAACTCCTTCACTGTATTAACCTCTACCACTTCTACTGGAAGACTATTCCATGCATCCACTACCCTCTCAGTAAAGTAATACTTTCATTAGTCCCTGGCCTTATCTTATATCTAGGATAGCCTTATACCTATCCCATGCATGCTTAAACTCCTTCACTGTATTAACCTCTACCACTTCTACTGGTAGGCTATTCCATACATCCACTACCCTCTCAGTAATGTAATACTTTCATTAGTCCATGGCCTTATCTTATATCCAGGATAGCCTTATACCTATCCCATGCATGCTTAAACTCCTTCACTGTATTAACCTCTACCACTTCTACTGGAAGACTATTCCATACATCCACTACCCTCTCAGTAATGTAATACTTTCATTAGTCCCTGGCCTTATCTTATATCTAGGATAGCCTTATACCTATCCCATGCATGCTTAAACTCCTTCACTGTATTAACCTCTACCACTTCTACTGGTAGGCTATTCCATACATCCACTACCCTCTCAGTAATGTAATACTTTCATTAGTCCATGGCCTTATCTTATATCTAGGATAGCCTTATACCTATCCCATGCATGCTTAAACTCCTTCACTGTATTAACCTCTACCACTTCTACTGGAAGACTATTCCATACATCCACTACCCTCTCAGTAATGTAATACTTTCATTAGTCCCTGGCCTTATCTTATATCCAGGATAGCCTTATACCTATCCCATGCATGCTTAAACTCCTTCACTGTATTAACCTCTACCACTTCTACTGGAAGACTATTCCATACATCCACTACCCTCTCAGTAATGTAATACTTTCATTAGTCCCTGGCCTTATCTTATATCTAGGATAGCCTTATACCTATCCCATGCATGCTTAAACTCCTTCACTGTATTAACCTCTACCACTTCTACTGGAAGACTATTCCATACATCCACTACCCTCTCAGTAATGTAATACTTTCATTAGTCCTTGACCTTATCTTATATCTAGGATAGCCTTATACCTATCCCACGTATGCTTAAACTCCTTCACTGTATTAACCTCTACTGGAAGACTATTCCATGCATCCACTACCCTTAGTAAAGTAATACTTCCAGATATTACGATTAAACCTTTGCCCCTTATCACTCTCTTTACACAATAGACCCCAGGGTGTATTATTTCCCTACTATTTACCCACTGATAGATATATACAGAGGGCTCGATTTCATTTCTATTTAAAATAGTTACACCTGTTGTGCTTTTACATTTCTTGCTGACCTTCACCCTTTAAATCACAATGATAAGTGTAGGAAAGGGGTCTTGGGACCACACACACGTTTCCCCGTGGCTAGTCTAACTGCAACACACAGACTGGGAATTGCAATACTAGAGATTTGTATTGGATCTGGTTATCGCCCATCTACAGCCAGATCACTGTTACATGTCATGGATCCCGGATCCATAGTATTTTACCAGATCTGAGCCCTCCTGGCTTCTTTCTATGGATATCCACAAATGAAACACTGCTATACACACACAGAAGGTTTGCTTTGCGAATTTCCATTTGACGTGTATACATCAGGATTCTCATGATCACTCCTGATCTGCAATGTAAGAATCCCATCGGTTAGGACAATCACTACACTTGTTTTACAGATATTGGCCATCGTCACATAAAATTAGTTTATTTGTAATACCAAATCTTTAAAAAGTGGCACACAGCAGGATGTAATAACAGAACACTATATATATATATATATATATATATATATTTATATATAAAAAGGGGAAGAAAAAAAAAAGGAATCACATGTGAGCCTAATAAAAACGCACATCAGCTTCTTGCTGGTCTTTATTTGGTCAACTATGGTATCATTATTTACACCTTACTAGGTGAGGAGATCTTACAATGTAATTAGGAGTCTAGGGACCTGACTACAAATCTGCTCCAATGGGGGTGAAGAAAACAAAGCAACAAAAAAATAACGCAAAATGGACATGCAAGGGGAGAACAATGAATCATCTTTATGGGTCAAAATATTCCAGGGCAAAAAGACACCCGGGAACATGTATAGGAGAGGAACAGCAATGGTTCAAGATCAGCGATTTACACCGGCCCTTTCTCTTCTGCTCCCCGCTTCCATGGCCAGTCAGTAGAGAAGAGCCGGGGTACAGTTGATCTTGTGCCCACCCACCCCTCCCAGCAGCAGTGAAAAATGCTGCAATTTAAAATAAGTCACATAAAATCAGGTTGACTCTGGCTTCGTGTGCGTGAGTTTCTCCATCACGTACCGGCTCTCTCTCTCACAGCTTAATCCAAAACCGGCAGAACCGTTGTCAACTTAGCAAACACTTCACCCTGGGTAACAAAGGCTATGCTTGAGGTTGGGAACAGAACAGCCAAAATGTCCACATTAATTATAAAAAGAAAAGAAAAAGTATTTATTTCAAGAGAGACATTTGGTCAGAAGCTACGGTAAGAGGGAGAAGGTTGCTGTACAGAGGAGAGTAGCATTACTGGGAAAAAAATACATATATACACTGACTGGGAGAAGGAAAACCCAAAAATATGGAGCCACCAAATGCCCTCAGGAAATAAACCAGGGCTAAAAAACGTAATAAAAAGAAACCATCGCTATTAATGCAGTAAAGTCATTTGCAAAGCCCCGGTGGTACGTGGAATGCTTTACTCCAACATGGAACAAGCTTTGGGGCTGGTTAACTCAAGCTTTACATGGGCTCTAGATCCGTTTCCTCAAAGCCATAGAAAGATTCAGTATCACTCTCTCCTTCAAACAGCTGCTGGAGGACATCTGGCTCGGCATTGTCCTCAGGCTGGCTCTCATTACACTGGTCATTGTCATCATCCTGTCCTCCATCCTCCAATTTCAGCTGCTCCTCCAGCAAGGTAATCAGCTCCTCCTGCATCTCAGCATTGCGCTTGGCGGTGTTAGCTGTTCCATCAGGACCGGGAAGGACACTGGCCACCAGGAAAGACTGCTGGACCAGCTCTGGGTGCTCACTGATTACTTCCAAGACTTCGGCCAGCCAGCAAAGCACAAGCTGCAAAAGTACTTCCGAATCACAGCTTGTGTCAGCCATCTCCCGAGCTTGCTCTCGCCACTTCTTGTGCAAGAAATTCTTCACGGCCTGCTTGATGCAGACGTCCAGAGGCTGTATTTTGGAGCTGCACCCTGATGGGACAATGGCAGGCAAGGTGCACGTGGAGCTTAGGACAGAGAGGACCTCTTCTGAAAGGTGCGATCGGTGGCAGTCCAGAACCACCATGCCCTTGTTACTCTGACAGTCTGTGTGCTTCTGCCATACCTGGGAAGACCAGAGCTCCATGATCTCATCGTCTGAGTAACCATCCTCCCTGGTCTCCATGATGATGGAGTCTGGAACATCCGCTAGCGCTGAGCAGCGGCCTCGGGATAATACAAGCGTGGGCAGCAGGCTACCGTCAGCTAGGATTGTAAGCACCACGTCCACCCAGGCTTCCCCCGTGGACACTGTCTGTAGGGCATTCTCTTTCCTCTCTTTGCTGCACAGCAGCTCCATGTCAAGGAACAAGGAGATTTCATCTACGGCTGCGATCATGGACAGCGGGAGGTCTTGGCTGTGAATCTGCCGTTGTACAAACTCTAAAAAGGTCTTTGCGTTGTCCTCCATCTCATTGGGCAGAGGACTAGCCACAGCCACTTTGGAGTGTGTACTCAGATTGTGTTGGAGCATGAACCTCACAGCCCACTCGTAGGAGATCTTAAAGCCGCCTTCTAAGGAACGTCCAATCTTGGTGGCTTTTTGGAAGAGAGTCTCTTCGTTCACTGGTTGCTGCTGCTCTCTCTGGCACAGCACCCACTCTGCTAGCTTTTCCTCCGCCTCTGCGCCCAGGTACTTGCCTTCGGAAAGCCCTTCCTGGTTCTCCTCTTGTAAAGTCTGGAAGCGGTACAGCCATCTCCGTATACGGCTTGGGGAGTTGTGAAAATGCTCGGAAGCTTGTTGGATGCTACAACACAGGGAAAACAGCACAACACGCAGCTTCTTCACACTCAGCTGTTCCTGCTTGCAATTTAACTCCTGCTCATTCCCCTCCAGCCCCCCTTCCACATCCTCGTTGCCTTCCACATTGATGGTCCTGTCTTTCTTTTCCTGGCTGTGAGCCTCTGAGACAGGCGACACGTCCTTTACAGCCTGTTCTGTTAGCGTCTTGTCACTGCCGTCTGTACCTCGGGGGGCGGGACTCTTCGCGTTTCTCTCTGGAGAATCCGTAATCCTGCGATTGACACAAATAAACAAAGAACAATATATGGATTTGTAATAATAAAACTCTCTACCGGGTCTCCTACATCAAGAGAGAATTGAGACAAGAATTTCAAACTTAAGGCCAAATCAGCTGGAGTTGGAAACATTCTCCCACTCAGCCTCATTGGAGATTTTTAAGACTCTGCTACCTTGGTCTAAAGTTTGAAATTCCCATCTCAACTACCTGCAATTTTCACGTTAGCAAGTGAATCCTTCTGTCAATACGGAACTGCAGAAAGATGCAGGAACTTGACATCTAACAATGTGCTATGATGGGAAATCCTATAATAAAATAAAAAAAAGGTATAGATGTTATAATTACCTTAGGAAGCACAAAGATGAAGAGGAAACTGCAGGAAAGAAGACAAATAAAGCATTATTATTCCTCGTATTAGCTGGAGGTAATACTAATCCTAAATGGACTATCCGTTTAAACATTCCGTATACAGTGACTGTACAGAATAAGACATTCTATGGAAAGTGTCTGGAGATTTATAAAAAGGTGCGGTGTATGGCGGTGACTGCGGCTTAGAAATCCTGACACTGCTGGGTGGGCACACTGCTGCCCTCTGCAGTCACAGCGGGTCTGAAGAAGAACATAAAGAGGACTCTTACTTGGGTACATGACCGAACTGGAGACGTGAGACGGGTTGAAGACCAAATGTTTGGCCATGGCGTCCCCAATCCGGGTGACGAAGAGACAGGATGTGCAGGATAATGCCATCACCTCGCTAGGGGAGATAGAGAAAGGTTAATAGCATGGAAGGAAACTGCAAGCAGACTATTATCTAACAAGTCCAGAACTTACCTCGGGTAACACCCTCGAAATAGGGACTGGTACTTGGGACTCTTCCTCGGCACATGGTTACTGTAAGAGGAACGATGAGTGGGGGTTATGATCTGTTCTGCACAATTGGGGCCACAACTAAAGCTTTTTTTATTCGGTCATTGCTGGACAGCGCTAGGCTTTACTAGAAAAACCCCATCTATCATCCTTTCTGCTTGCTCTATCAGGGTGGAGAGAACAACAGGTCTGCCCCATTTTAGTCATGTCTTGTAACTTATTATAAAAAAGTATTACAAAATATAGTTGAAAAAAAACAAAAAACATTTACAGATTTTTTTCTTTAATTTTTTTTTACTCATCTACAAAAGTAATGAAAAAAACTGCTAAATGGATTCAAATATTTGTCCTGAGTTTACATGTTTTTTCTCTTGTTTTTTGTTACAGGGCAATAAGTTCTAGAAGCGCATTGCTATTTCAAAAATATTTGCAGACTTTTTCTTGACATTTTGTTTAACTCGTCTAAAAAAGCCAACGAAAGAAACCTGCTAAATAAATTCTAATATTTGTCCTGAGTTTGTTACAGGGCAATAAGTACAAATAACATCATAGGGAATGTATTCTATAGCAGGAAGCACATATTGTTGCTGCAATGGCTCCACTAGCAGTGTGTTGTTTTTAAATAAATTATTCCTAGAGGACCACTGACAGACCTAACATGTCACTGGTCCTCTACGGAATAACTTTTTATCTTTATTTCATTTATTTGTCATTTTTTTTTTACTTAACCTTAGCCCTACTGCTGCTACTATCCTTAGTCTCTCCCTACGAGCCCTGATGACCGTTTGGCTCAGTGAGGCTGGTACTTACTTGATCATGTGGTTTGCGTATGCGCGGGAGCAGCAGGTGCTGTACCGGCACAGGGAGCAGTGCACGTACGTTGGGAAGTGATTCTGGAAGTCAGGAATGTCAAAGTTGCACTCCAGACAGGACCTATTAAAATAAACAGTGAGAATGTACGATCTGGCTGAGGCGCACTCTATGTGTGACTGGCACGGCAGCAGATTGACTTGAGCATTCAAACATGTAAAAGCATCTTTACTGACCATTTCTCCAGGCTGCTCAGCTGCACAGAGTACACGTTCTGAGAGTCAGAAGATTTTTCAGTGGACTCAGAATCCATGTCTGGAATAGGTATTAAGGGGCCATCTAAAGCGGATACCGGAAGGGTCCGTGGCGTGGCCCGAGAAGAACGAATAGTCACCTGCAGGGATAATAAAAGTATTTTCAGAGCTGGATTACTAAATCTGGGCTCGTCAACCGGTGTTGTGTGCGTGCACCTCGAGCGAGCGACCCGGTACTGTGTGCGTGCACCTTGAGCGAGCAACCCGGTGCTATGTGTGAATGCACCCCGAGCGAGCGACCCGGTGCTGTGTGTGCATGCACCCCGAGCGGGCGACCCGGTGCTGTGTGTGCATGCACCCCGAGCGGGCGACCTGGTGCTGTGTGTGCATGCACCCCGAGCGGGCGACCTGGTGCTGTGTGTGCATGCACCCCGAGCGGGCGACCTGGTGCTGTGTGTGCATGCACCCCGAGCGGGCGACCTGGTGCTGTGTGTGCATGCACCCCGAGTGGGCGACCTGGTGCTGTGTGTGCATGCCGAGCGGGCGACCTGGTGCTGTGTGTGCATGCACCCCGAGCGGGCGACCTGGTGCTCTGTGTGTGTGTGCATGTATCCCGAGCAAGCGACCTGGTGCTGTGTGTGTGTGTGCATGTATCCCGAGCAAGCGACCTGGTGCTGTGTGTGTGTGTGCATGTACCCAGAGTGAGCGACCTGGTGCTGTGTGTGCACGCACCCCGAGCGGGCGACCTGGTGCTGTGTGTGAATGCACCCCGAGCGGGCGACCTGGTGCCCTGTGTGTGTGTGCATGTATCCCGAGCAAGCGACCTGGTGCTGTGTGTGTGTGCATGTATCCCGAGCGGGCGACCTGGTGCTCTGTGTGTGTGTGCATGTACCCCGAGCGGGCGACCTGGTGCTCTGTGTGTGTGTGCATGTATCCCGAGCAAGCGACCTGGTGCTCTGTGTGTGTGTGCATGTATCCCGAGCGGACGACCTGGTGCTGTGTGTGTGTGCATGTACCCAGAGTGAGCGATCTGGTGCTGTGTGTGTGTGTGCATGTACCCAGAGTGAGCGGCCTGGTGCTGTGTGTGTGTGCATGTACCCAGAGCGAGCGATCTGGTGCTCTGTGTGTGTGTGCATGTACCCAGAGTGAGCGACCTGGTGCTGTGTGTGTGTGCATGCACCCCGAGCGGGCGACCTGGTGCTCTGTGTGCATGCACCCCGAGCGGGCGACCTGGTGCTGTGTGTGCATGCACCCCGAGTGGGCGACCTGGTGCTGTGTGTGCATGCCGAGCGGGCGACCTGGTGCTGTGTGTGCATGCACCCCGAGCGGGCGACCTGGTGCTCTGTGTGTGTGTGCATGTATCCCGAGCAAGCGACCTGGTGCTGTGTGTGTGTGCATGTACCCAGAGTGAGCGACCTGGTGCTGTGTGTGCACGCACCCCGAGCGGGCGACCTGGTGCTGTGTGTGAATGCACCCCGAGCGGCCGACCTGGTGCCCTGTGTGTGTGTGCATGTATCCCGAGCAAGCGACCTGGTGCTGTGTGTGTGTGCATGTATCCCGAGCGGGCGACCTGGTGCTCTGTGTGTGTGTGCATGTACCCCGAGCGGGCGACCTGGTGCTCTGTGTGTGTGTGCATGTATCCCGAGCAAGCGACCTGGTGCTCTGTGTGTGTGTGCATGTATCCCGAGCGGACGACCTGGTGCTGTGTGTGTGTGCATGTACCCAGAGTGAGCGGCCTGGTGCTGTGTGTGTGTGCATGTACCCAGAGCGAGCGATCTGGTGCTCTGTGTGTGTGTGCATGTACCCAGAGTGAGCGA
Organism: Pelodytes ibericus; assembly: GCA_036172795.1. Classification (NCBI taxonomy): domain Eukaryota; kingdom Metazoa; phylum Chordata; class Amphibia; order Anura; family Pelodytidae; genus Pelodytes; species Pelodytes ibericus. Next base: position 51,184,259 of record CM069868.1, on the reverse strand, counting down.
CCTGGTGCTGTGTGTGTGTGCATGCACCCCGAGCGGGCGACCTGGTGCTCTGTGTGTGTGTGCATGTATCCCGAGCAAGCGACCTGGTGCTGTGTGTGTGTGCATGTACCCAGAGTGAGCGACCTGGTGCTGTGTGTGCATGCACCCCGAGCGGGCGACCTGGTGCTGTGTGTGAATGCACCCCGAGCGGGCGACCTGGTGCTCTGTGTGTGTGTGCATGTATCCCGAGCAAGCGACCTGGTGCTGTGTGTGTGTGCATGTACCCAGAGTGAGCGACCTGGTGCTCTGTGTGTGTGTGCATGTATCCCGAGCAAGCGACCTGGTGCTGTGTGTGTGTGTGCATGTATCCCGAGCAAGCAACCTGGTGCTGTGTGTGTGTGCATGTACCCAGAGTGAGCGACCTGGTGCTGTGTGTGTGTGCATGTATCCCGAGCAAGCGACCTGGTGCTGTGTGTGTGCATGTACCCAGAGTGAGCGACCTGGTGCTGTGTGTGTGTGCATGTACCCAGAGTGAGCGACCTGGTGCTGTGTGTGTGTGCATGTACCCAGAGTGAGCGACCTGGTGCTGTGTGTGTGTGTGCATGTATCCCGAGCGGGCGACCTGGTGCTGTGTGTGTGTGTCATGTATCCCGAGAGGGCGACCTGGTGCTGTGTGTGTGTGCATGTACCCAGAGTGAGCGACCTGGTGCTGTGTGTGTGTGTGCATGTATCCCGAGTGGGCGACCTGGTGCTGTGTGTGTGTGCATGTATCCCGAGCAGGCGACCTGGTGCTGTGTGTGTGTGCATGTATCCCGAGCGGGCGACCTGGTGCTGTCTGTGTGTGCATGTATCCCGAGCGGGCGACCTGGTGCTGTCTGTGTGTGCATGTATCCCGAGCGGGCGACCTGGTGCTGTGTGTGTGTGCATGTACCCAGAGTGAGCGACCTGGTGCTGTGAGTGTGTGCATGTATCCCGAGCGGGCGACCTGGTGCTGTGTGTGTGTGCATGTACCCAGAGTGAGCGACCTGGTGCTGTGTGTGTGTGTGTGCATGTATCCCGAGCGGGCGACCTGGTGCTGTGTGTGTGTGTCATGTATCCCGAGAGGGCGACCTGGTGCTGTGTGTGTGTGCATGTACCCAGAGTGAGCGACCTGGTGCTGTGTGTGTGTGCATGTATCCTGAGCGGGCGACCTGGTGCTGTGTGTGTGTGCATGTATCCCGAGCGGGCGACCTGGTGCTGTGTGTGTGTGCATGTATCCCGAGCGGGCGACCTGGTGCTGTGTGTGTGTGCATGTATCCCGAGCGGGCAACCTGGTGCTGTGTGTGTGTGTGCATGTATCCCGAGCGGGCGACCTGGTGCTGTGTGTGTGTGTGTGCATGTATCCCGAGCGGGCGACCTGGTGCTGTGTGTGTGTGCATGTACCCAGAGTGAGCGACCTGGTGCTGTGTGTGTGTGCATGTATCCCGAGCGAGCGACCTAGTGCTGTGTGTGTGTGTGCATGTACCCAGAGTGAGCGACCTGGTGCTGTGTGTGTGTGTGCATGTATCCCGAGCGAGCGACCTAGTGCTGTGTGTGTGTGCATGTACCCAGAGTGAGCGACCTGGTGCTGTGTGTGTGTGTGTCATGTATCCACAGCGCCTTGTGTGTCCTTTCTCACCTTGGTGCCAGGTTTCAGCCCCTCCAGCTGCCGCGGTTTGCGGAAAGTCTTGTGATGCTGCAATTTGTGCTCAATCTTGTCTTTGGCGAAGAGGAACTGGAGCCGGCATTTGTTGCAGTGATAAACGCTCTTCTTCTGGTCATATTGGAGAAATGGAAGAAACAGAGAGACACCATTAGCAGCTGAGCCGGTCCTGATGCAGGAATATAAAGCGTTCCTTGTCCATCATTTCCCAATATTCATGCTCTTGACTTCCTGGATCCAATCAAGTCAGGCACCACCGGCTCATCTAGAACCGGTCTGTATTTCTAGAATTTACCCACAGGATGACAGCGTGCTGTGCTCGCCGTTAAGGCCCAGGTGGAATACACAAGATGACTTACCTGGTGTCTCAGGAAATGTTGCTGGAAAGCATTTCCATTCTTAAACACCTTCAGGCAGTAAACGCACATCAGATGCCGCGTGTCCTCATGGTTTAATCGGAAATGTGTGTCTACTTCAGCGTAGATGGAGGAGCGGTAACTGCACACCTGAAACCAATACAATAGTATCACACACATTGGAGTTTTCTACACCTGGGGTTATCAGTAGTGCACAGAGCTCCCCCTGCTGGTGATGGAATGATAAATCACCTGGATACAAAGCAAATATCACAAACCACTTGTACCTGCTTACATAGTCTGCCCCCCAGAGGCTGAAACATGATACAAGCTGCTACTGCGTTAATCCCTCCAGACAGCATAATATTCAGATTTCTAGCACTGTAACTTGCAAAGATCTGCTGAAAGTACAGACACTGAGCGCTCACACCCCAATACCTGGCACACGTAGGGCATCTCGCCAGGCTTGTGTGTATCCTTCATGTGTTGCAGGAAGAGCGGCTCACTGTCAAACGCCCATTCACAGATCTTACACTTGGCTGGAAACAGAGAGATGTGATCAGTAATTGCAGGTCGGACCTATCACTTCTTACAAACCCACCCCTGCTATCTGTATGCACCCTCTGAATGAGCCAATCAACATGGGAGCTGACGTGGGCTACCCTTGGTACTAACGAGTACATGATCAGTCTTAGTGACTAACATGTGTCTGAGAGGTGAAACGCGTAGGCAGATCCTCCACTTACTGGTGGACTCGTACGAGCTGTGCACATTCTCCAAGTGGCACTGGAGCTGGAAGGGGGTGGAGAACTGGCGGTAACAGTGCTGGCACGTCGTGTGCCCATCCACTTCACCATTCTGCTGGTCCAACTCCACGTGGTGCCTCATGTGGTTCATGAACCTAAGGGGAGGAAGAAAAGCATTGTGGGTAAAAGGTGGAGACAGCCAGGAATGCAAGGTAAAGCCGGTCAGTGTCTGCTGCTCATATTCATACCGAATGTTATTCTTCAGTCTCTTTGCACAGTGCGGGCAGCGGAAAGTAGTGGCCACCTTGGGATACCCTTGTGTCTGGTAGGTGTGTCCCACATCTCGTCCATAGTAGAAATCATCTACCAGCATAATGAGCTTGCCCTGTGACACCTCATCAACGCCACCTTCCTGAGCTTGGTTCGCTGGTGGCACCGTGGCACTGAGAGGGGTGGAAGCCGCTGGAGCTGTGGGTGCCGTTTTATCTGGGCTGCTTGCCTCTGTCACCTGGGGAGACAGTTCTGAATCCAGGACCTTGGCCTTCTTGGAGAAATCCACGAGATCAGGGCAGCAATACTACTCATGGGAAGAGAGGAACATGCTAAGACTCTCGCTATATGATGATCAGCAAAGCAGACTATCCATGAAACCACAGCCCACACACACGCACCAGGAGTAACGTCAGAGAGAAAGCTCACTAATACAGGGTCAAACTTACACACATGTGTCCCCGCAGGGCCTCTGTCACCCGGAACTGAGTGTTGCATCTTGGGCAGTGCTTCCTTCCGCTGTCAGAGGCATCAAATGCTGGGGCTGGTAAAAGAGACGTGCAGGAAGTGGTCTCAATGTCACAGGTTCATTGTAGGCAGATTAAACTCACGGGTATGTACATTATGCGGCACCCTACCTTTCACAACGAGGGGCTCTGCAGGAAGGACCCTTGGCATGGTGCTGCTGATCACATTATTATTACTGCTGTTGGCAATAACCATGGGACTGGCAGCCTGAACCACTGTAGTCTGGCTGCCACTCACTGCATTCACAAACTTCACTATGTCATTCGTATCGCCTGGCCTCTTCACTGCCACAAAACTGGCGATGCTCACTGCAAAACACAACAGAGAGAGACGGGTAAGGGAGCAATGCAGAGACTGGTATCACTTAGACAACATGGCAACAAGTAGTCATACGACACAAAAGCAGCAACAGACTGCAGTGATCAGAGAGCAGGCAGATTCTAGACGTCATGCAAAGGCCTCACATTATCAACACAACAACAGGTCGTGATCCAAGAACAAAGGAACATGGAAAGTCTCACCTAGTTTAGGGTTAGAGCTTTGGCTGTTCTGGCTCACTGGTACCGGCTGCTGCATAGCTATCTGTCTGAGTGCCACTGGTGGCTGGCTTGGAGCAGACGTGGTAGATGTGCTAGGGGTGGACTTGTTGCCCTGGGCCTGAGATTGAGGGACTGTACTCCTGATGGTCAGGGTGGCGGGGATGACTGTGGTGAAAGTGTTGGTGGCTGGACGCACAGGAACTGTGGGGGCAGGTCTGACTTGGGTCATTTGGGAGAACATTTGGGGGACTCCCACCGCAGGCTTCATGAACTGGGTGCCTGGTGCTGGATGGAAAGCAGAGAGGGTATGAAAGAGATAGACAGCAGTACTGTACAGGCATTTCCTCTACCAGTTCTCACCACCGTGCTGGCTATTTGGCTTTCTATCCATTTACTGCAGTTTAAATAGATAAGTGCTAAAGTAGGAGGACGTACAGGTAATGTATAGGAGTAAATCAGAGTGGACACTTTATTTAACCCTCTCTAGCTTAGGAAGCTACGGTTAGAAAAACTTTCATTATCCTTCAAGAAGTGTAACCAAACCTTACGGAGCATATTATAGTGATCTACTTTACCTGGAAGCTAAAGGTTTCTATATGAAATGAGTTCCCAGAGTGGTCTTAGAAGAGAATCAACTAACACCAAGCAGAACATGTGAAGGAAGTATAGGTGAAAGAAGGTAAGAAAGAAAGGGGGGCGGGATATGGGGGAAAGGGAAGCATTATTAGCGCTTGTTATTATGAATATGCCATGATTCGGAGATATCTCTGTGCTTTAGAAGATTGGATAAACACTAGGGGGTCACTATTGTCAATCAATTCTCAGATCTACTATTTACTTCCTCCGCCACTTGCTGGGAAGGAGATTTGATCAAATATAGCTTAAAAATAGAGAGTAAGGGTTAAAAACTGCAGTAACGAATGGAAGGAACATTTTTGATTGGGAGGGAGAGTTACCCCGCTATTTCTGCACTGTTGCTCAGATTCAGGTCGTAGAAGGCTCACCTGGTACTATAGTGATGGGTCTGACGGTCTGTCCCTGCTGGACGTTCAGTACAATTCCCACTTGATTCATGGTGTTCATACTGTTCTGTACTGGCCTTACATTTCGCACTGGGAAACCCTGCGGGAAAAAAACCAACACGTGGAATGAGCAGCACATGCGTGAGCACAGGAAGTCACGGTCAGACTGGATCTGAAGCAGAGTATCTAACCCTTGCTGAAAGCACCAGGAGGTAGTGGTTATTTACTTGTGGCCTGAAGTACACGCGCTGTGCTCACCTGCGTGGTTATGAAGATGGGCTGTGTAGCCACGGACGAATTGTTGGCATGGTTGGCGTTCTGCATGACCTGCATGGGGCGCAGCATGGGTTGGGTGACCATGGTGCCCAGACTGGATGCTGTATTCTGGGTCAGTATGAGAGGTGTACCACCGGACTGCACGAGGGGCGTTGGACCTGGAGAAAGGAAAAGAGGCGCTAAGAGTTGGAAGTAAATGGTGTCTGTTACATCACTGAGGGGGCGGAGTCTAACACCATATATGGCCAGCTCTGTGCATTTACTACAAACTCAATACATACATCAATTCAAGCAGATAACTTTATACACAAATATTACATACTCTAATAAACATTCATTGTCACCATATTGTCCAACTGAGAAAATAATAAATATCACGGTATTCACAATCATGTGACAGATCCATCAGATGCAGGAGCAGCTGTTTGCTTTTAGTAAATATTTTTGGGTACATTGCTAAAAGACGGAGCACTGTAATGCGGGAGAGTCTGGGCCCCATTACTGGACAGGAACATTTAATACTTATAAGCAGTGTTTAGTGACAGATCTGTGCCATGGGAAAAATGAGACCGGCACTGGCTGCATGTACTGTGAATACCGGAAGCAAGATAACACAATCCACAGGCCACCCCGTTACTGGGCGCACCAACGCGTTTTACTGGGGTTTTGTGGCTTCCAGCTACCTACCACTGTTATTTGCAAAGAGTGTCACCAGGGTCTTCTTCGTGTGGTCACTGTTTGTTACCGTAGTGGCTGTGGAATAATTGCTGCTAATAGACTGGTGGGCAACCACAGGCAGGGGAGCAGACACCGGCTGCAGACTGACAGACACTGCAAGACCAAGACAGACATCAGACATGCAAGGACTCCATCAGAGGCTGTAATAAACTGCTAGATCTGAATGACCTGCGGTCTTATTCATGAAAGATGAAATTGCACAGAATTTAAAATTTAAGGCCTAAAGTTTGAAATTCCATCTCCCAAGAATAAAGTCCAAAGTCTTGATGTAGAGCGTCATATATAGCTAATTAAAGCAGAGCTGTCCCCAGGGTTGGGGTAAGAAGGTAAACGATCAGAGGTATGGTCAGGCACGTGCATTTTCGTCCAGCCAAGCCGTACAAGTCACACCGCCCCGTGCACCCCATTATTTAAACAGCAAATACCTCAAATGTGCCGCCCAATTATCTGCATGCAGTGGAATAAGCAACACATTCATACAGTGCTATCTGCTGCTACTACCACATCGAGCAGCGGGAAACTGACAATACTACAATTACAAAGTATCTCTGCAGATATGACACAGACTTTCCAAGGACAGATTCCTAGTCATGCGAATGTTTCTGAATTTCTAAGTGATGCTAACATGCAGCGCCGGGGCCAGGTACCTGTCGCAGTTTTGTCCAGGTAGCTGTAATCTTCCACGGCAGAGTCTTCAATGACATCACTCAACTTCTGCCATGGCTCCAGCTCCTCCTCCTCGCACTCCATAAACAGGTCGGTGTCCATGTCTCTGGAAGAGCAAATGACAACAGAGAGACCTCGTGTGAAGGGGAGTCTAACGGCGCAATTATAATTCTATCAGTGAACATGCTGGGAAAGAATTCTTTGTAAAGCAGCCCGAGTGAAACTGGCGGTATTACACAGCTATGAAAAGATCACAAATCCCAATGCACTCGCTGAATTTAAATAAGTGTTACCATCCAGATTATCCACTGCTGAAAAATATTCAAAATGATCTAGACATTGTGTTGGCAAAACAAATGCCTAAATTAGGAGAAAAATGTGTTTATATGCGTGTGTGGAGTCTCGCGTTTATTACATCACCAGCGGCGCGGTATGCAAATTACACATTTCTAGCTATATATCTATACAGATTATGGGGGTCTCTCACTGCTAGTGCAGAGAGAGACACCCTTGTGTTTGCACAGGATCACCTGAGTGAACCGTGTTAAGGCCTCACAGTCGCCAACCAGACCGGTCTTCCTGCTTCCCATGGATAAACTGGCAGGAATGATCAAACGTACCAGCAGTTTATCCTCATGCTACGGACAACGTATCACTTCCGCTTCTACATTACAAATCAAGTGAAAAATAAAGGTTGGCGACCCTTTAAAAATACACAATTTCTTTAATTTAACGAAGGAGAACCCTAAAAGGTGACAAAAAACACACACTTAAATGTGGCTTCTGTATAATAAAAAAAAACTTTTGGGGCAACATTTGAAAAGTAGAGCCATCACTCTGGAAACCAATGGATTGTTGCTGTTTATTGCTCCACTCTTAAAACTTTGCCTTAGAAATCCCTGTGTTCTTTTCCTAACTATATGTATAAAATGATGTAGAAACAGAGAGATACAAATTACTGAACACAAATCAAGCAACCAGTTTAGCATTTCAAATTGCCATCTGTGATGTACATAAAAGTACCTTTTTTTAATTGGATACCCCAAGCACTATATTCAAACCTGTAAAGTTTCTTTCTTGGAGACCTGCAAAAAATAAATAATGGTGTAATTTAGCATTTGTATCTATATATTACACACATTATAGTTTAGTAAATACTACATTGCAATCTAAATAGAAGCCAATAATAAGAATAGATTAATAGATTCATTGGTTTGATATTGGAAAAAGTTATTTACTCCCATATGGATTTCCGCTCTCCAGTAGCGAGAGTTAAAGGTTTGTATGTCCCCCTCAAAACAAACATTATATGGTAAATCCAAATGGGAGTTCAAAAGGCATAATATTCCCCAACACGTAGCGACCAAGCGTTATTACTCTACATTTCATATGATCTTTCATTTGTATTGTGCCAAAAACGCGATATCTCATCTCAGCTGAATGGACAGAGAGAGAGAGCGATACGCGTGGGAGAGGCGCTCGCAAGCGTACAATGTCAGTGGACAGCCATGTTATTCCACCAATATAAACTAATCACTTGATGAGACGGTGGGAGAGTATACTATATGTATTCATGTAACTCTGCGCGCATCTAGGGCACTGAATGTAATGTGTATAGTGATACTGAGTACCATGGTAAGGTCCTACTACTGCAGATGTGAATATAAATACACAGATATGATGGTCTGTGCATTGGACTCCCAGGGACAGGCACTCATTGGATTTGGGGGCATTGTTTTATCTGGGGGTCTCAGCCATTGTTCGTCCTCTCCCTGTCACCCCATAGAGGGTGCTGTTCTCCCCTCAGGCGGTGATGCCCACAGAATCCCTGGAGGGGGTGGGGAGATGCCTACACCTACCCCCGGGAGCCCTCACCTTCCTCCTCCAGGTGCCCCAAAGCCATGCTCCTCCTCATTAAATAGTCCCCAGGACCAACATGGCGGCAGTGGCGGAGGGTTACCTCCCGGCCTGCGCAGCATCCCAGTTTTTGAGAAGCTAGTGCTCCTTCCCATCCGTTGCACGGATGCTCACCTCCTCCTTTGGGATCCCCCTGCTCGGTCACAGCGACGGTCCCGCCCCAGAGATCCCTCCCCCCGATCCCACTCGCCACCGAGCGTGCTGCGTACAAAGAGGGGCGAACGGCGCGGAGGGGCACGGGGCAAACGGCGCGGATGGATATCGTGACCTCATTTCCTCCTCACTACCTGATTGGTTGTGCGCCTGAGGAGGTCCCTGACGTCAGAGGGAGGCGGTCCTAGACTTGTTGTTACAGGGTCCTGGCTGGCAGGGAGTGTGTCCCTCCCCCAGGGTGGGGTAGGGATTATGGGAAAAGAATCCCCCTCCTATTGGAACTACCCAAAAAAGAAGTACCCCCTCTAAGATCACATGACTTAGGGATACACCCTCTATGGAGGACAGACATCCAATGACATGAGTGGGGTCTGTGTGAAGGCAGCATGCTTTGCCCCTTAAAGTGATCCCCTAAAATGCTTCAATAAGCGCGCGCAAAGCGAGCCTCTAAATAAAGGGTTAATACGGTGTTTATCATCCCGCCAAGTGTTACGCAGCCAAAGATCGGGGACAAAATGCACAATTTACGTTAAATACACCGGACATTGGAAATTCAGTGTTGACGTGATGAATTTGAAATAGATAAAATGGCCGCCATTTAGCGAACGAAGCCAAGTCTCAAATGTAAACAAAAAAAATCCCCTAAATTGTCCACGGATATTAAATGAATCATAACAGGTGTGAGGGGCGGGTACTGGGATACATGATGGGTACATGGCGATGCTGAGAAAGTAACCATTGGTTGGGTTATCCCATATTAAATACTAAAATCAAAAATGAATAGGATACGTTTCAGGAAGGGGGCAAATCGTAATACTTTGTAAAGCGCCATCATATATAGTCACCGTATATAACACAACATATGAGTACGGCAATGGAGAAACGCTCTATACAAAACCCACCATATCATATGGTCAAATAGATAGCTCCACCTTAATCTAATCAAAGGCCTAAATGTTTTTATTGGGCACAACCATTTCACTGCCAAATAAACCAATGCTTTGCGATATATAATAACAAAAACAGCGTACACTTATTAAACAGCCAGAATATTGCCAATATCCTTATATGTTAAATAAACATAAACATTGTATAATAGAAATATGTAAATAAATCGATAACATTTCTCTGCAAAAATGAAAATTTGCTGCATTTTCTTTTTCCGCTAGGCCCATATTTTTATTAAATAAATATATATATTAATATTTGTCGTAGTAGCCACTCTGACTGAAGCTGTCTGCGTACGTGCCTAGAAGTAGTGTTTTGTTTTATGTCTTTCAGTAAAGGTTAAGCCCGGTTGCTGGGTACGTTCTGTAATGTTTGAATTGTCGGCTTCATTATGATTGGCCAGGGGTTTAAAGCCCACTCCATATTACCAGAGAGAAAACGTTGCTCTGTTCTGATTGGCTGCTCAGTTAAAGGGCAGCCTGGTGCTAGGAACGTATGAGTAAGTCGACCACGTTTCGACCATTCAATTCGACTCTAAAGTATGTACAGCGCCGGAGTGGCTCTTTAATTCAGCAGCCAATCAGCACTGAGCCTACTTCAGAGTCGAATTGAATGGCTGAAAGGAAAAAGCAAGAATAAGTGTAAGAAAACAGAATATTTTGAAGAAGATCTGTGGTGGATCGAATTATTACTTATTATGGAATAGGTTAAGACAGCATGAGAGCAATATGAGTATTCTGGTGGTTAAATTCAATTGGGTCAACAAACATTCAACTCTTTGGTGAGTATTGAGTTTATAAGAAAAGGCAGAGGGTCCTTACCGCTAATGTAGGGACATCTGGGCAGACAGGACAAGGAAAGGCAGAGGGTCCTTACCGCTAATGTAGGGACGTCTGGGCAGACAGGACAAGGAAAGGCAGAGGGTCCTTACCGCTAATGTAGGGACGTCTAGGCAGACAGGACAAGAAAAGGCAGAGGGTCCTTACCGCTAATGTAGGGACGTCTAGGCAGACAGGACAAGAAAAGGCAGAGGGTCCTTACCGCTAATGTAGGGACGTCTGAGCAGACAGGACAAGAAAAGGCAGAGGGTCCTTACCGCTAATGTAGGGATGTCTGGGCAGACAGGACAAGGAAAGGCAGGGGGTCCTTACCGCTAATGTAGGGACGTCTGGGCAGACAGGACAAGGAAAGGTAGGGGGTCCTTACCGCTAATGTAGGGACGTCTGGGCAGACAGGACAAGGAAAGGCAGAGGGTCCTTACCGCTAATGTAGGGACGTCTGGGCAGACAGGACAAGGAAAGGCAGAGGGTCCTTACCGCTAATGTAGGGACGTCTAGGCAGACAGGACAAGAAAAGGCAGAGGGTCCTTACCGCTAATGTAGGGACGTCTAGGCAGACAGGACAAGAAAAGGCAGAGGGTCCTTACCGCTAATGTAGGGACGTCTGAGCAGACAGGACAAGAAAAGGCAGAGGATCCTTACCGCTAATGTAGGGATGTCTGGGCAGACAGGACAAGGAAAGGCAGGGGGTCCTTACCGCTAATGTAGGGACGTCTGGGCAGACAGGACAAGGAAAGGCAGGGGGTCCTTACCGCTAATGTAGGGACGTCTGGGCAGACAGGACAAGGAAAGGCAGAGGGTCCTTACCGCTAATGTAGGGACGTCTAGGCAGACAGGACAAGAAAAGGCAGAGGGTCCTTACCGCTAATGTAGGGATGTCTAGGCAGACAGGACAAGAAAAGGCAGAGGGTCCTTACCGCTAATGTAGGGACGTCTGAGCAGACAGGACAAGAAAAGGCAGAGGATCCTTACCGCTAATGTAGGGATGTCTGGGCAGACAGGACAAGGAAAGGCAGGGGGTCCTTACCGCTAATGTAGGGACGTCTGGGCTGACAGGACAAGGAAAGGCAGGGGGTCCTTACCGCTAATGTAGGGACGTCTGGGCAGACAGGACAAGGAAAGGCAGGGGGTCCTTACCGCTAATGTAGGGACGTCTAGGCAGACAGGACAAGGAAAGGCAGAGGGTCCTTACCGCTAATGTAGGGACGTCTAGGCAGACAGGACAAGAAAAGGCAGAGGGTCCTTACCGCTAATGTAGGGACGTCTAGGCAGACAGGACAAGAAAAGGCAGAGGGTCCTTACCGCTAATGTAGGGACGTCTGGGCAGACAGGACAAGGAAAGGCAGGGGGTCCTTACCGCTAATGTAGGGACGTCTGGGCAGACAGGACAAGGAAAGGCAGAGGGTCCTTACCGCTAATGTAGGGACGTCTAGGCAGACAGGACAAGGAAAGGCAGAGGGTCCTTACCGCTAATGTAGGGATGTCTGGGCAGACAGGACAAGGAAAGGTAGGGGGTCCTTACCGCTAATGTAGGGACGTCTGGGCAGACAGGACAAGGAAAGGTAGGGGGTCCTTACCGCTAATGTAGGGACGTCTGGGCAGACAGGACAAGGAAAGGCAGGGGGTCCTTACCGCTAATGTAGGGACGTCTGGGCAGACAGGACAAGGAAAGGCAGGGGGTCCTTACCGCTAATGTAGGGACGTCTGGGCAGACAGGACAAGGAAAGGCAGGGGGTCCTTACCGCTAATGTAGGGACGTCTGGGCAGACAGGACAAGGAAAGGCAGAGGGTCCTTACCGCTAATGTAGGGACGTCTGGGCAGACAGGACAAGGAAAGGCAGAGGATCCTTACCGCTAATGTAGGGACGTCTGGGCAGACAGGACAAGGAAAGGCAGAGGGTCCTTACCGCTAATGTAGGGACGTCTGGGCAGACAGGACAAGGAAAGGCAGAGGGTCCTTACCGCTAATGTAGGGATGTCTGGGCAGACAGGACAAGGAAAGGCAGAGGATCCTTACCGCTAATGTAGGGACGTCTGGGCAGACAGGACAAGGAAAGGCAGAGGGTCCTTACCGCTAATGTAGGGACGTCTGGGCAGACAGGACAAGGAAAGGCAGAGGGTCCTTACCGCTAATGTAGGGACGTCTAGGCAGACAGGACAAGGAAAGGCAGGGGGTCCTTACCGCTAATGTAGGGACGTCTAGGCAGACAGGACAAGGAAAGGCAGAGGGTCCTTACCGCTAATGTAGGGACGTCTAGGCAGACAGGACAAGAAAAGGCAGAGGGTCCTTACCGCTAATGTAGGGACGTCTAGGCAGACAGGACAAGAAAAGGCAGAGGGTCCTTACCGCTAATGTAGGGACGTCTGGGCAGACAGGACAAGGAAAGGCAGGGGGTCCTTACCGCTAATGTAGGGACGTCTGGGCAGACAGGACAAGGAAAGGCAGAGGGTCCTTACCGCTAATGTAGGGACGTCTAGGCAGACAGGACAAGGAAAGGCAGAGGGTCCTTACCGCTAATGTAGGGACGTCTGGGCAGACAGGACAAGGAAAGGCAGAGGGTCCTTACCGCTAATGTAGGGACGTCTAGGCAGACAGGACAAGGAAAGGCAGAGGGTCCTTACCGCTAATGTAGGGACCTCTGGGCAGACAGGACAAGGAAAGGCAGAGGGTCCTTACCGCTAATGTAGGGACGTCTGGGCAGACAGGACAAGGAAAGGCAGGGAGTCCTTACCGCTTATATAGGGACGTCTGGGCAGACAGGACAAGGAAAGGCAGAGGGTCCTTACCGCTAATGTAGGGACGTCTGGGCAGACAGGACAAGGAAAGGCAGAGGGTCCTTACCGCTAATGTAGGGACGTCTGGGCAGACAGGACAAGGAAAGGCAGGGGGTCCTTACCGCTAATGTAGGACGTCTAGGCAGACAGGACAAGAAAAGGCAGGGGGTCCTTACCGCTAATGTAGGGACGTCTGGGCAGACAGGACAAGGAAAGGCAGGGGGTCCTTACCGCTAATGTAGGGACGTCTGGGCAGACAGGACAAGGAAAGGCAGGGGGTCCTTACCGCTAATGTAGGACGTCTAGGCAGACAGGACAAGCAAAGGCAGAGGGTCCTTACCGCTAATGTAGGGACGTCTGGGCAGACAGGACAAGGAAAGGCAGGGGGTCCTTACCGCTAATGTAGGGACGTCTGGGCAGACAGGACAAGGAAAGGCAGAGGGTCCTTACCGCTAATGTACGGACGTCTGGGCAGACAGGACAAGGAAAGGCAGAGGGTCCTTACCGCTAATGTAGGGACGTCTGGGCAGACAGGACAAGGAAAGGCAGGGGGTCCTTACCGCTAATGTAGGGACATCTAGGCAGATAGGACAAGGAAAGGCAGGGGGTCCTTACCGCTAATGTAGGGACGTCTAGGCAGACAGGACAAGGAAAGGCAGAGGGTCCTTACCGCTAATGTAGGGACGTCTAGGCAGACAGGACAAGAAAAGGCAGAGGGTCCTTACCGCTAATGTAGGGACGTCTAGGCAGACAGGACAAGAAAAGGCAGAGGGTCCTTACCGCTAATGTAGGGACGTCTGGGCAGACAGGACAAGGAAAGGCAGGGGGTCCTTACCGCTAATGTAGGGACGTCTGGGCAGACAGGACAAGGAAAGGCAGAGGGTCCTTACCGCTAATGTAGGGACGTCTAGGCAGACAGGACAAGGAAAGGCAGAGGGTCCTTACCGCTAATGTAGGGACGTCTGGGCAGACAGGACAAGGAAAGGCAGAGGGTCCTTACCGCTAATGTAGGGACGTCTAGGCAGACAGGACAAGGAAAGGCAGAGGGTCCTTACCGCTAATGTAGGGACGTCTGGGCAGACAGGACAAGGAAAGGCAGAGGGTCCTTACCGCTAATGTAGGGACGTCTGGGCAGACAGGACAAGGAAAGGCAGGGAGTCCTTACCGTTTATATAGGGACGTCTGGGCAGACAGGACAAGGAAAGGCAGAGGGTCCTTACCGCTAATGTAGGGACGTCTGGGCAGACAGGACAAGGAAAGGCAGAGGGTCCTTACTGCTAATGTAGGGACGTCTGGGCAGACAGGACAAGGAAAGGCAGGGGGTCCTTACCGCTAATGTAGGACGTCTAGGCAGACAGGACAAGAAAAGGCAGGGGGTCCTTACCGCTAATGTAGGGACGTCTGGGCAGACAGGACAAGGAAAGGCAGGGGGTCCTTACCGCTAATGTAGGGACGTCTGGGCAGACAGGACAAGGAAAGGCAGGGGGTCCTTACCGCTAATGTAGGGACGTCTGGGCAGACAGGACAAGGAAAGGCAGGGGGTCCTTACCGCTAATGTAGGGACGTCTGGGCAGACAGGACAAGGAAAGGCAGGGGGTCCTTACCGCTAATGTAGGGACGTCTGGGCAGACAGGACAAGGAAAGGCAGAGGGTCCTTACCGCTAATGTACGGACGTCTGGGCAGACAGGGCAAGGAAAGGCAGAGGGTCCTTACCGCTAATGTAGGGACGTCTGGGCAGACAGGACAAGGAAAGGCAGGGGGTCCTTACCGCTAATGTAGGGACATCTGGGCAGACAGGACAAGGAAAGGCAGGGGGTCCTTACCGCTAATGTAGGGACATCTGGGCAGACAGGACCACCACACACGTTTTCTAGGCATGGATATTGCATGGACTTCCGCCTTTAAATGGTAGCAGCCACAATGCTCTGCTTTTTTAAAGTGCAAGGTGCTCTAAAAATAAATTGGACAAACATGTAAACCACAAAATATATTTATATATATATATATCATTTTCCACTTTATGATTGTTCGTTTTGAAGAAGAACCATTCGCTCAAGACATTGTCTGTTAATATTACTGTTGGTATTCAACTATTCATAGATCGATGATGGGACAATGATGGCACATGTCTAGGAGTATTTAATAAGTTAACATAAATCTTTTAGTGTATATGCAACATGTATTATATTTTGCTAGTTAATACACATATTCTACACATTTATAGGTATATGTGTCAGGCCTGTACCCCGTTTGCAGACTCACCCAGGTTGTTATTTTATTTTCTCGCTTGTTTATTCTCTTTGCTCGCTTGTTTATTCTCTATGTTCCCTTGTTTATTCTCTTTGCTCGCTTGTTTATTCTCTTTGCTCGCTTGTTTATTCTCTATGCTCCCTTGTTTATTCTCTTTGCTCGCTTGTTTATTCTCTTTGCTCGCTTGTTTATTCTCTATGCTCCCTTGTTTATTCTCTATGCTCGCTTGTTTATTCTCTATGCTCCCTTGTTTATTCTCTATGCTCGCTCCTGCTTTTTCTTTCCTCTCTGTCTTTTCTTATTACCTGTAACTTGTTCCCTCGTTGCTCGGTCACATAGTATATCCACCATGTTAAACTCATGTTTCTTTTACTTTAGTTTCTGCTCCGTTCCTGGTTTTCTTGCTGTCTGTTATTGTATTGATCCATTCCTGATTTTCTTAGTTTCCCCTTGTTCCTCTATAAATGCACCTGTACACCTGTAGCCCTGCACTCTGTATTTCAGTTCTGTTCTCGCTTGGCTGTCATTTAGGTCAATTTTTCCTAGCCCTGTATTCTGGATACAGCAACTGCTTACACACGGTCCAAGTATGTGACTACGTAAAAACGTAGAGCCCCAAACGACCATATAAGTGCAGTTACGCAGCACCGGGCCCTGTGCCCCCACAACTGCAATGTAGCTCCTGATCTCTGGCGCGCAGGGTGTATTGCATCTAAGACCATGTAAGTGCCCTGCATTGACGCCCAGCGTCTGAGACTAGTATGCAAGAGAATGGTGTAAATTGTGTGGTGTGTGTGTGGCTTGCGCAAGTCGCTCACCACCAGACCATTATAGTTATAATAATTATACAGTGTAATGATGGGGGGCTGTGAGGAGCCAGGCACTAAGACCCAGAATTACCAGGTTTGGAGTCTCCACACAACTCATACATACACTGTGTGTAATTAACATCAGTTTATATAGTCAACAATAACAAGGTGTTCTGTCTGTATTGAGGGTCACACACTTGAGGACCCTCATGCAACTCAGGTGTCAAAAACCTGCTACTGGTTGCCTAACAACCAAAAATATGGCGTAGTGTTTTACGTCACGTGACCGCATTCACCGCGGCCCCCCCTCCCAGGTTCAGTCCTCACCTTCAGGTACCTCCCCCAGCCAATGACGAAACAGATAGAAGAAATAGAAATTCATATGCCGCGCGCTGATTGGCTGTGTATGAGTGCGAGGGTGGAGTCTCACGGAGGGGCGGAGTGAGGCTAGAGGTGCATCGCTCAGTCTCAGGTTGGAGAGCGGAGTGGACGGAGCTCTGGAGGTGAGAGTCGGAGAGGGCAGGGGGAGAGCCCGTGCATAGAGCAGGCAGGGTGGGGCAGATCTCCATACACAACCTCATCATTAAGTCAGGCTTCATACCTACAACATGCATGTTACATTATATTACATGCTGTATGATCTGTCCATATTACACCTGTCAGTGTATTGCATATGGAGAGATGGTGTGTGTGTGTGTGTTTATATATATTACACCTGTCAGTGTATTGCATATGGAGAGATGGTGTGTGTGTGTGTGTGTTTATATATATTACACCTGTCAGTGTATTGCATATGGAGAGCTGGTGTGTGTGTATATTACACCTGTCAGTGTATTGCATATGGAGAGATGGTGTGTGTATATATTACACCTGTCAGTGTATTGCATATGGAGAGATGGTGTGTGTGTATATATTACACCTGTCAGTGTATTGCATATGGAGAGATGGTGTGTGTGTATATATTACACCTGTCAGTGTATTGCATATGGAGAGATGGTGTGTGTGTATATATTACACCTGTCAGTGTATTGCATATGGAGAGATGGTGTGTGTGTGTATATTACACCTGTCAGTGTATTGCATATGGAGAGATGGTGTGTGTGTGTATATTACACCTGTCAGTGTATTGCATATGGAGAGATGGTGTGTGTGTGTGTATATTACACCTGTCAGTGTATTGAATATGGAGAGATGGTGTGTGTGTGTATATTACACCTGTCAGTGTATTGCATATGGAGAGATGGTGTGTGTGTGTGTATATTACACCTGTCAGTGTATTGCATATGGAGAGATGGTGTGTGTGTGTGTATATTACACCTGTCAGTGTATTGCATATGGAGAGATGGTGTGTGTGTGTATATTACACCTGTCAGTGTATTGCATATGGAGAGATGTGTGTGTGTGTATATTACACCTGTCAGTGTATTGCATATGGAGAGATGGTGTGTGTGTATATTACACCTGTCAGTGTATTGCATATGGAGAGATGGTGTGTGTGTATATTACACCTGTCAGTGTATTGCATATGGAGAGATGGTGTGTGTGTATATTACACCTGTCAGTGTATTGCATATGGAGAGATGGTGTGTGTGTATATTACACCTGTCAGTGTATTGCATATGGAGAGATGGTGTGTGTGTATATTACACCTGTCAGTGTATTGCATATGGAGAGATGGTGTGTGTGTATATTACACCTGTCAGTGTATTGCATATGGAGAGATGGTGTGTGTGTATATATTACACCTGTCAGTGTATCGGATATGGAGAGATGGTGTGTGTGTGTATATTACACCTGTCAGTGTATCGCATATGGAGAGATGGTGTGTGTGTGTATATTACACCTGTCAGTGTATTGCATATGGAGAGATGGTGTGTGTGAATATTACACCTGTCAGTGTATTGCATATGGAGAGATGGTGTGTGTGAATATTACACCTGTCAGTGTATTGCATATGGAGAGATGGTGTGTGTGTGTATATTACACCTGTCAATGTATTGCATATGGAGAGATGGTGTGTGTGTGTGTGTGTGTGTATATTACACCTGTCAGTGTATTGCATATGGAGAGATGGTGTGTGTGTATATTACACCTGTCAGTGTATTGCATATGGAGAGATGGTGGGTGGGTGTGTGTGTATATTACACCTGTCAGTGTATTGAATATGGAGAGATGGTGGGTGGGTGTATATTACACCTGTCAGTGTATTGCATATGGAGAGATGGTGGGTGGGTGTATATATTACACCTGTCAGTGTATTGCATATGGAGAGATGGTGTGTGTGTATATTACACCTGTCAGTGTATTGCATATGGAGAGATGGTGTGTGTGTGTGTATATTACACCTGTCAGTGTATTGCATATGGAGAGATGGTGTGTGTGTGTGTGTATATTACACCTGTCAGTGTATTGCATATGGAGAGATGGTGTGTGTGTGTATATTACACCTGTCAGTGTATTGCATATGGAGAGATGGTGTGTGTGTGTATATTACACCTGTCAGTGTATTGCATATGGAGAGATGGTGTGTGTGTGTATATTACACCTGTCAGTGTATTGCATATGGAGAGATGGTGTGTGTGTGTGTGTATATTACACCTGTCAGTGTATTGCATATGGAGAGATGGTGTGTGTGTGTATATTACACCTGTCAGTGTATTGCATATGGAGAGATGGTGTGTGTGTGTGTATATTACACCTGTCAGTGTATTGCATATGGAGAGATGGTGTGTGTGTGTATATTACACCTGTCAGTGTATTGCATATGGAGAGATGGTGTGTGTGTGTGTGTATATTACACCTGTCAGTGTATTGCATATGGAGAGATGGTGTGTGTGTGTATATTACACCTGTCAGTGTATTGCATATGGAGAGATGGTGTGTGTGTGTATATTACACCTGTCGGTGTATTGCACATGGAGGGATCGTGTATATATTACACCTGTCGGTGTATTGCACATGGCGGGATTGTGTATATATTACACCTGTCGGTGTATTGCACATGGAGGGATTGTGTATATATTACACCTGTCGGTGTATTGCACATGGAGGGATTGTGTATATATTACACCTGTCGGTGTATTGCACATGGAGGGATTGTGCATATATTACACCTGTCGGTGTATTGCACATGGAGGGATTGTGTATATATTACACCTGTCGGTGTATTGCACATGGAGGGATTGTGTATATATTACACCTGTCGGTGTATTGCACATGGAGGGATTGTGTATATATTACACCTGTCGGTGTATTGCACATGGTGGGATTGTGTATATATTACACCTTCCGGTGTTTTGCACATGGTGGGATTGTGTATATATTACACCTGCCGGTGTATTGCACATGGAGGGATTGTGTATATATTACACCTGTCAGTGTATTGCACATGGAGGGATTGTGTATATATTACACCTGTCGGTGTATTGCACATGGAGGGATTGTGTATATATTACACCTGTCGGTGTATTGCACATGGAGGGATTGTGTATATATTACACCTGCCGGTGTATTGTAAGAGCTCTGTATAGCGCATTATAGGTTGTGTGAATAAATCCGCCCTGGATCATAGTGTTCTGGCCTGGTTATTAGTATACCGGCTCCTGACACCTAAACTGCTGCCTGAGATATAATAAGTTTGTGTGTGCCAGTATTGTACACAAAGGAGAGAACCTGAGCAGACACACCCTGCCAGTGACCTGCTCGCCCATACTGTGTTGTGTCATCTAATGAACTGTTAGCTCTTGTGGGCAGTGTGCTGTGACAGGGGTAGGTCTGTCCCTGTCAGCAGGTGGAACCAGCCCATCCCAGGTCAGTCTATCAGCAGTACCTGTAAATACAGGAAGTCAGCAGGGAATGTGGGTCGATTTAACTCCACACATTTGTAGGAATCAGGAGCCAAGCAAGAGGTGCATCGATAACTGGGGTTAACTCTCTCACTGCCATACATGTAAGAACCAAGGGATCACTTTAAAGGACGGTCAGCAAATAAGTTGTTTAATTGAAAGATTGCACCAGGTGTAGACATTATACATAGAAATAAAGCACCTTACTGAGCCCTCTTTGGCCAGCTCTGTCAGTAGGCAGACCTCTTGGATCAGATAAGGGCTGACATGTTTGTGTACAAAGGTGAAGGTGCTTTTTTTTGTCGTTACCCTGCCTCAATCATCTCAATAAAAAAAATATATACAATTACAGCATAAAAAAACCTGCAGCAAATACTGAATAGGTGTACAACTGTATTAGTTATATACACATAGACTCCACTTTAAAACTAACATTATAGCCATAATATATAAATACTATATGAATAAAGCATAAGCACCTTTACCAGATACCAATATCCACCTTGGCAGGTCACTTAAATAAAAAAATATAGATAAAAGACCAGACACCATTCACTGGACTAACCCCAGAATTAAACACCAGCACCCAGACTGCATTCACATAACTTGCCCCAGCACCCAGATTTGTACTCACAGGACGAACCTCAGTACTTGAGGTCGGCCCCACCCCGTCACCCAGATTTGCATTCGGGGTCTGCCCCGGCATCCGGGAATCTGCTCCAGCACTCTACGATGTCGCATTTTTCACTGAGCTCTGGGATGTCACGTTACCCAGACTAACAACAAGTCTGCCCCCCGACAGAGCTGAATAAGGGACTTTATTCGTATCTGTCATTTCTATTTAAAAAGTTTACACTCGATGCAATTGTTCAGGAAACTTGTTTTGCTCACTGTCCTTTAAACGCTGGTGCCAGTGGGCATGCTGTGGTGCCGGTGGGCATGCTGTGGTGCCGGTGGCAGTGAGGCCCTGAGACAGGTAGGACAATACGAGTATAATCTCCGCTTCCTGCTAGCTCACATTCTGAACCACCCAGGATTTGTGCTCCCAAATCTATAAATATTCCTCTGTGACTAGTCACCCCATTACCCTAACATCCAGACTAAAAATAAAGGCATTATGTGTGACCCGTCGGGCGTGGCACCCGCTCTCCACCAAATCACACATTTGGCTTCCTATAATAAGAGTTCATTCCCCCGCGTGGGATAATGCGATACAGAATTTATCCCTGTGTATTGGTATGTATCTTTCTGTTTGTTCAGACCTGTTAGTCTTTTTTCATTTGTACTGGGGAGTAAATATCTTGTGATGTTACCAGGTCAGACACTGACATTACAAGAACCAAAGCTAAAGACTAATTAACCCAATTACCGACCATGGGGGGGACAAGTACAGCAGAACAAATGATCTATCAGTTGACTACTGGAAAAGAGCCCACCAATCCTGTTACTTGTGTCTGTGGTTTGATTGTTGATGGGGTCGGTGGGCTGCAGCGGTGGTTGGTACACATCTCAGCCACCGTTCCATTGCTCCTCTGAGGATACGGCCCCTCCACAGTGTGAAGCAGCACTGGGCATAGGGTGAGCCTTTGTTGTAGGGTTTGCAGGCTGAGAGTGATGGATTCCTTCAGTCTGTTCCCCCTGATTGCACCAAAGGCTTTATGGTTAGTTGCATCAGTTGTACCTTACTAGGGTCTGCAGTAGATTATGTATAGTAAGGGATATTGTACTGCACTAATATTGACACACAGGCCTGGGTAGGTATAAGAGCCTGTGTCTGTGTACTCCAGAGGCAGGTAGCACTACCTAACAAATGGTAATAATTCCTGACAAACCGGTGTATGAATGGCCCTCGCATTCCTGTTGCCTCACCCGATACTGGAAATAGACATCCTTTACACTCTGTGCTGAGATATTTTATTACAGAGTCTGTAGATTGCAAGCTCTGCGTGACAGAGCCTTATTGAAAAGGAAAGGATTTGGGGCAGGAGCCCCGAGTGCTCTCTGCCTTGCTATGTAAAATGGACGTCTTTATAATGTCTTGAGAGAGCCGGGGTTTATATACTATTAGACCAGATGTACATACTATGTCTGGGTCTCATTGCGTGCATATATAATCATGTATATTTATATACCGTATCATTAATGTTACATGAGCACCTCCCATGTCAGTTTTATAGCCCAATATGTAACTTTACAGATAAGTACCAGCTCAAGGTTAATTGGCTGATGTTAGCTGTGAAAGGGTTAACTGCACCTTGTCAGCTCTGAGGCTGCCCAGATTTTGCACTCGCCCCATATGGAGGGTTATGTTGCAGGGAATACATTGCAGATGTACAGGTGGGAAATCCTGAAAATACAAGGTCTCCCTCCCCCTGACTGTGAGGCCCAGGGAGGAGCATAGATATATTGTTTGGGAGCTGGTCCTTTATCGGGTGGATAAGAGCAGAATTCCAGTGAGATTAAATATTCACAGTGAGTCACTTCCCAAACCAGGACAGAAACCAGTTCACGTCTTCTCACTGTAAGTACTCACACCCAGTCACGCTCCCTGTCGCCTGTTTTTAATACTCAGGCTTTGGCTGCCTCTGCTGAACACACTTTCCTTGAAACCACTACGACTATTGGGCTTGTTACATTTCCTGTTTGCCTGCCAAGACTTCTACCTGCATTTAAAATGCTGCATTCGTTGTATACATTGGGATGCACCTGCCTTCTGCAACGCCCTTTTCAAACGAAGAATGGTGTTTGCTTTGCATAACTGTTTACATGTACGGACATTACCTGTCTGGGGGTGGTGGGCATTGCGCTCTGATATAGTTTGCATGCTGTCGGTGTGACTGTGCGGCATTTCCGTGGTTGCGCTCTGATATAGTTTGCATGCTGTCGGTGTGACTGTGCGGCATTTCCGTGATTGCGCTCTGATATAGTTTGCATGCTGTCGGTGTGACTGTGCGGCATTTCAGTGGTTGCGCTCTGATATAGTTTGCATGCTGTCGGTGTGACTGTGCGGCATTTCAGTGGTTGCGCTCTGATATAGTTTGCATGCTGTCGGTGTGACTGTGCGGCATTTCAGTGGTTGCGCTCTGATATAGTTTGCATGCTGTCGGTGTGACTGTGCGGCATTTCAGTGGTTGCGCTCTGATATAGTTTGCATGCTGTCGGTGTGACTGTGCGGCATTTCAGTGATTGCGCTCTGATATAGTTTGCATGCTGTCGGTGTGACTGTGCGGCATTTCCGTGATTGCGCTCTGATATAGTTTGCATGCTGTCGGTGTGACTGTGCGGCATTTCAGTGGTTGCGCTCTGATATAGTTTGCATGCTGTCGGTGTGACTGTGCGGCATTTCAGTGGTTGCGCTCTGATATAGTTTGCATGCTGTCGGTGTGACTGTGCGGCATTTCAGTGATTGCGCTCTGATATAGTTTGCATGCTGTCGGTGTGACTGTGCGGCATTTCAGTGGTTGCGCTCTGATATAGTTTGCATGCTGTCGGTGTGACTGTGCGGCATTTCAGTGGTTGCGCTCTGATATAGTTTGCATGCTGTCGGTGTGACTGTGCGGCATTTCAGTGGTTGCGCTCTGATATAGTTTGCATGCTGTCGGTGTGACTGTGCGGCATTTCAGTGGTTGCGCTCTGATATAGTTTGCATGCTGTCGGTGTGACTGTGCGGCATTTCAGTGGTTGCGCTCTGATATAGTTTGCATGCTGTCGGTGTGACTGTGCGGCATTTCCGTGGTTGCGCTCTGATATAGTTTGCATGCTGTCGGTGTGACTGTGCGCATTTCAGTGGTTGCGCTCTGATATAGTTTGCATGCTGTCGGTGTGACTGTGCGGCATTTCAGTGATTGCGCTCTGATATAGTTTGCATGCTGTCGGTGTGACTGTGCGGCATTTCAGTGATTGCGCTCTGATATAGTTTGCATGCTGTCGGTGTGACTGTGCTCCTGTCATTGGTTCAGATGATTCCTTTGTCGCTCTGCCTGTAATATGTTCTTTATCTTTCCTTTGGAAACTGGTCTGAAGCTGTGTGGGGGTTTTTCTTCTTCAATACAAATACCCTTTATCGTCTCTCCTGAATACAGAGTGAATTCCTCTGTGTGAGACAGATAAGCAGCCAGATTGTTTCCCGTTACTGTCAAGGACAGGAATGGCCAGTGTTCAGTGTCCTGTGAGAAATAGGTGTGTAATCTATTAACTGCAAGGAAATTACCCCAGTGCTGTGACCAGACTATCAGAGGTCAGACAAGCAAGCCTCGGTGCAGTGACTAGACCATCAGAGGTCAGACAAGCAAGCCTCAGTGCAGTGACTAGACCATCAGAGGTCAGACAAGCAAGCCTCAGTGCAGTGACTAGACCATCAGAGGTCAGACAAGCAAGCCTCAGTGCAGTGACTAGACCATCAGAGGTCAGACAAGCAAGCCTCAGTGCAGTGACTAGACCATCAGAGGTCAGACAAGCAAGCCCCAGTGCAGTGACCAGGCCGTCAGAGGTCAGACAAGCAAGCCCCAGTGCAGTGACCAGGCCGTCAGAGGTCAGACAAGCAAGCCCCAGTGCAGTGACCAGGCCGTCAGAGGTCAGACAAGCAAGCCCCAGTGCAGTGACCAGGCCGTCAGAGGTCAGACAAGGAAGCCTCAGTTCAGTGACTAGGCCGTCAGAGGTCAGACAAGCAAGCCCCAGTGCAGTGACTAGGCCGTCAGAGGTCAGACAAGCAAGCCCCAGTGCAGTGACCAGGCCATCAGAGGTCAGACAAACAAGCCCCAGTGCAGTGACTAGGCCGTCAGAGGTCAGACAAGCAAGCCCCAGTGCAGTGACCAGGCCATCAGAGGTCAGACAAACAAGCCCCAGTGCAGTGACTAGGCCGTCAAAGGTCAGACAAGCAAGCCTCAGTGCAGTGACCAGGCCGTCAGAGGTCAGACAAACAAGCCCCAGTGCAGTGACTAGGCCGTCAAAGGTCAGACGAGCAAGCCTCAGTGCAGTGACCAGGCCATCAGAGGTCAGACAAACAAGCCCAAGTGCAGTGACCAGGTCAGAGAAGTTGTATGGTGCATTTAGGGCATACCGTAAATAGGTAAGGATGCACTAGCAAACGTAAGATGGCTCCAGTGGGAATGACATTGTACTGTCCCCGTGCGACTGGTTTATTTTCCATGTAGAATGGCACTTTGCTCTTATCCCTTGTTCACAGCCGCGCTGTGTTACAGATCACAGGCAGCTTTGTCTTCTGTAACATACAGACTTTCCTTTGATTTATGTTATTATCTGGCAGTGTTTCTGTGGGACAGTCATCAATGACAAATCTTTCGCCTTGTTCCTCTTTGGCAGCTCAAGATTTTAGTTTGCTAATGATTAATGTCCACAGGTGAAGGAATGGGCTTGCTTGTATGTGAAGGGGTCTCACAGTGAGTGTCAGTGACCACTTCAAATACCCCTGCACGCACTGAAGAGCGATACGCCCCCAGGGACACTTTTTTTTTTGTGCTTAAAATAGGAAGATTTACTCTGAGGCTCATTATCCAGATTATATTTGCTTATTGAAGCAGACGCCAGACAGAGCAATTCAGGAGTCAGTCTGGTTATGCTTAGGAGCCAGGGAAGTGGAGAGAGTTGTATGGGGCGGCTGTAGGCATTTTAGGAGCCAGGGTGCCTGGGATATGTGAAGCCTGGTCTTAAAGGATCATGCTTTTATTTTACAAGTGGCCTTGTTGCAGCATGGTTTTGTGGTAATGCTCTGTGCTGGGGGAGGCATTGCACCTTTCTTTCATGGAGGGAGTTAACTGAGGTCTTGATATCCTCAGCTCGTTGGGCCTGTGTCAATAAGAGCAGGTAAACACTCTCTGTGCCAAAATATTCTCTTGATCCAGCGGCTTCCTGTTCCGCTATCCATACGCCATGCTCTGTGTCATGTGACGGCATTACTTCTATTACTATGTCATTGCACATTGCTCTTACATCACATGTCTACTCCTGATTCCAGGCCGTGTCATCTTGGTAAATATTGGGGGGAAGTTCTGCCCCTGGGAGGTGACCCCAGGCTCCACTGTGCCTTTTGGGGTGAGGGAAAATGATTACTAATAAAGCAGACGAGACACGTGGTGGCAGTGTGGCTCCTGTGTGGGATGGACACTAAGCCCAGCTTGTTGATTGTGGCAGCGGCACACCTATCTGATTATCACATGATTTGCCAGGTGTCCGGGACTCTGTCGGCTCCTGACGTGTTTCGATTATTTTACATGGGACCCTTATTCATGAAAGAGGGAGCTGCAGGGAACTGAGAAGGGAATTACAAACGTAAGCCCAAAAGGCAGAGTTTTAAGCATAACTGGGAGAATTTTTCCAACTTGGTGACTCAGCCGCAAGTAAATCCAGGTTTGCTGCGGCGGGGTGGGGGGGTGGGGGGTCGGTTGATTAGCTTCAGAGATATATACACACGATATTACAAGACTGCATTTGGCGGTTACTGTAGATTGTGAGCACTCACTCACGGAAATAGCTTGTCTCGGAAATGTAGAACGCTTGAATCAGATATTTCTCAACCTTTGCACTTTGGAAATAGTTTTTCAGGTTATAAAGAACCAGCAGGTTTATTAGTCATTGGGCTGTCTGTGAAAAGGTTACAAAGCCAGGAGGTTTATCAGCCCTGTAGTTACCCGCTAGAGCTATGCTGTGCTTTGGATCTCGGTTTGTATCGTGTTATGTGATCTCCGGTGCTTTTCCGTTTAGTTTTCCTGTTTACAACACAATAAAATGTAAGTTTGAGATGCTCCTGACAGATGCGGTGAAGGTTTTATTGCAGATCTGCCATTAACTTTCAGCCATATCATAAACTCAAACTAATCACAGAAAATTATAGAGCTACATTGTACTGTTTGTTTGTGGCGAATACCCCTGGATGCTTTGCCAGTACAATAACATTAAACCAATCCGCTGCCAGAATCTAAGAAATGTCTAAAGTGATTACAGTAATAATTAGTCACTAGCCGACGTGCCAGAAACCTTGTGAATGTACACACAGTCTCCAGCTCATTGGACCATCGCATCAAGGTCCAAGTGGGAGCTTGTGGTTTTACTTACTGGGCAGGTTAGAGAGAGTTGTGCTCTGTGGTTGACTGCCCACCGCAAAGGGCAGATCACTTGACTTGGGTAGAAGAGCATGACGACCTTTACACCATTTAACAATTGGATTATTTCACCATCAGTCTCTTTGTCTGTTTTCAGTCAACCTCCAATCCCAAACATTACCCCAGTTTCCTAACATGTTACCTTTTTGATCCCACCCTGTGTCTTTTGGCTCCAGTCTGTGTGAAACGTGTCCTTTCATTTTGCTTTTTTCGTAGGAAAGGTGATTTACCCTTTATAATTAGATGAATGGCGAGATGTCTGACCAGCATGTTCCCGTGGCCCAGGGCGTCCAGATTCGTTTTATCGATGGCTTGCATGAGAACAAGAAGACACGAAGCAGGAGACCAAAGCAAGATTCTTATGGTGTGGCCATCCGTGTCCAGGGAATTGATGGACAGCCCTTTGTTGTGTTAAACAGTGGGGACCAGGCCAAGTCCTCCTATGGAGTACAGATTAAATCCCAGGGCACTTACGGGAACACTTCTCCCACCAGTCCCTCTGAATATCAGGGCATTACCTCCAAGGCCAGCAGGACAGTCAGGTCCATAAGCTCCGAATCCGAGCTGCCGGAAAATCCCTATGCAAACAAAGGCTACAGACAGGGCAGCTCTCAGTACAGCAGCACCTCAGATGAAGAGAACACCAAACCTCGTAGTAAGACCTCGTCGAGGCCCCGCCAGCTGATTCCACCTCTCAAGGAGGACCTGAGGAGGTCCCAGTCCCATAGCTCCTTACTTGACCCGGAGATTGAGGAGTCATACGATTACGACGGTCATTACAGTGAACGGTCTTCCACCATTGACACCACTTATTCTCAATCCTCCAGCCGCCGCAACAGCCTGAAGAAGACCGAAAATGGCGAACAGACAACTGGTAGGTTTAGGTCAGGAGGGACCATTCAGCAAACTACTTCCGTTACCACATATTCTTCATCGCAGAAGAATGGAATCGCTGCTGCCCCAAACCAACCCAGCATCGACATAGACACCAAGCCCTTGTCTTCTGTGGATTCTTTGATCAACAAATTTGATGGTCGAGGACAGTTGAGGGGAAGGACAGCACGGAGAAGCCAGGCTCTGAAAGACGAAAGGAAACGTTCACAGAGCCTGGATGGGAAGAGATCTTACCAGGATACTGCTGACGCCAGAGACATGGCACCAGGAAACAGGAGCCTCCAGACACAGAGCGTGGTGCAGACACAGCCTAATGTAGGTAACCAATCTTTGAGCAGACAGACTCTGGAGAGGGAGAACATCAACAAGAACAGACAAACCAAAGACTGGTTGTCTCAGAGTGTGGAGGAGCCTGTGATACAAAGACAGCAGCAAAGGACCATCCAAGCTGAGATGCAGGTAACTTTCAGAACATGCCCAGCTTGGTGTCATAGGGTCTCTCGGCTCCAGAGACTGTTATCATTAGGGAATTAGGAATGTTACACTTCCAAAGGACAACTGTAGCAAAACAATAAGTTCTATTTAACTGAAAGATTGCATTGCATTGCAAGTGGAAACATATGAAATAGAAGTTAATTAATGAAACAATACAAATTGCCTTATCGATCCTGTTTTGCTCCAAAAAGCTCTCTCAGGGGACGGACATGTTGCGTAGAATGGTTAGATCTGATCCAAGATTCTAAATATGTCCGCCCCTGAGGAGCACAGATTCCACATCTAGTATCGCTTTATACTGTAGCACACAAATTCTTGTATGGGATTTACTGATTTTCCATGTGTCTCTCAGTTGAAGAGCACCCCAGATCTTCTGAGAGACCAGCAGCCTGATGGAAGTGACCCTAACTGGGAGATGATTTACAGTATACTGAGGGATGGGTGAGTGTAAAGCAGCTGTGCTCTATCCTCCTGCAGAACACCGTGTGTTAAACCCTCAACAAGGAATAAGCACATCTCTAAAAACAAATAGTAAAGCAATTTAAATGTGTCAATGCTGCAACATTTTTGTTTGCCTTTCAAGCTCCAGTGACAGTGACACTATGCAGCGAAGAAAGTCCAGTCTCCTCCTGGAGAAGTTCCAGTCTTTACGGGTAAGTCTGCAGTGTATGTAGACAGGTGAAAAGGTTGGTCCAAAAAAAAATATCTTGCACACAGAGACTGCACCTACTCTACAGTGTCCTTGATTTCCTTTTAGATTTTCCCA
The DNA here is from genome assembly GCA_036172795.1 of Pelodytes ibericus. NCBI lineage: Eukaryota > Metazoa > Chordata > Amphibia > Anura > Pelodytidae > Pelodytes > Pelodytes ibericus. The sequence goes on along the minus strand of CM069868.1, from coordinate 51,154,648 downwards.
TATAGATGTCCTTGATTTCCATTAAAACCTACATCAAATGGAGTTGCAGAATGTATAGAAAATAGTCAGGATGTTGGTTGTTAAAATGATGAACTTGGATTAGCCGGCACAGTATTGTGCCATGAGAACACAGGAGTGATGCTGCTGATAATGGGCCTCTGTCCATTGGAACGCAGGGGTGATGGTGCTGATAATGGGCCTCTGTCCATTGGAAGGCAGGGGTGATGGTGCTGATAATGGGCCGCTGTCCATTGGAACACAGGGGTGATGGTGCTGATAATGGGCCTCTGTCCATTGGAAGGCAGGGGTGATGGTGCTGATAATGGGCCGCTGTCCATTGGAACGCAGGGGTGATGCTGCTGATAATGGGCCTCTGTCCATTGGAAGGCAGGGGTGATGGTGCTGATAATGGGCCTCTGTCCATTGGAACACTGGAGTGATGCTGCTGATAATGGGCCTCTGTCCATTGGAACACTGGAGTGATGCTGCTGATAATGGGCCTCTGTCCATTGGAACACTGGAGTGATGCTGCTGATAATGGGCCTCTGTCCATTGGAACACTGGAGTGATGGTGCTGATAATGGGCCTCTGACCATTGCAACACAGGGGTGATGCTGCTGATAATGGGCCTCTGTCACCTATGTAGATATTCCATTAAAAATCAATTGTTTCCAGCTACGATAGTCATTTACTAAATTAACAGGGTCTACACTGGATTTCTCATCCTCCTGATAGATTGGGCTTTATTTATATTGGCCAGACCCCCAAGTAAGCTTTATATAGGAAATTAGGGGTGATTTGTTGAAACTGAAATTAAGTTTATATATTGCATTCCACTGACGTCCGGCAGTAATACTAATAATAAATACGACTGTTCAATTAAACTGCATCCCATCTTAGTCCATGTGCAGAGATGTCATTCCTGCTTGTGTTATATCTCCGTAGGCTTCTCCCAGTGAGGATACAAGGACCCTGGTCAGTCAGAAGAAGGACCTCGAGAGAAAGGTTTCTGATCTTCAGCATCAATTGGATAATGAGATAAAGGTGAGATGAACTTTGATTTAATTGGTAATAAACGATGACATACTATGTTGCGAATGGAAAGTGATCGATGTGTCTCAGTAGGCCAAACAACAAAGTAACTAGTACTGTATATAAAAAATTGTCCGTTTGTAACCACACAAATTAGTAGCTGAATTTCAGATCAAAGGTCCTTAAAGGTTAAATAGGTTGTGTATGTTAGTGTCATTATCTAGATTAGTGTCCCACCAGTGACATGCAGTGGATAATAATCCCTAAAAGGAAAAAGATACACCGATCAGTGTAATAATGTTATGATCATTGATGGGTGGGCCAGCCAGCGGAGGCAGTGTGATGCTTTGGACTGACAGGTGGCAAGCCGGCGGAGGCAGTGTGATGCTTTGGACTGATAGGTGGCAAGCTGGCGGAGGCAGTGTGATGCTTTGGACTGACAGGTGGCAAGCCAGCGGAGGCAGTGTGATGCTTTGGGCGATGTTAAGCTGGGAAAGATTGGGTCCTGCTATTCATGTGGATGTTACTTTTAGGTACCACCTACTTCTAAGCATTGTTACAGACCCAGCCCAACGTGTTTCACCATTGAATTGCTTGATAAGGGTCCAAAAATAACATAAAGCAGTTAGCGTGAAGCATGGTGGGAGCCCATGTGGGGTGTGCATGGGGAGCTCTTATCTTTTCTTACTCTTATCTGTAGCAGAGGATGAAGGCTGAAGCCTCCCAAGATCGGCCCAAGGCTGGCCTGCAGAGGTTGGAGATCCAGCTAGAAGAGAGTGTGGAGGAGTGTTCCCGACTGAAGGAGCTGTTTGAGAAGAAGAAAAGTGAGCTGAGTGCCATGTCTCAGGAGTAAGTGGAAATTCCTTCTGTCGACACTTGTTGCACCTTAGGAACTGATCATGACTGCCGGGTGACCTCTGCACTTTCACAGCTACACCGGTCATGTCCCCTGTCCAACAACACAGTGTAGAACTTTCATTCAGACCATTACTGGTCCCTGCCCTGACGACTCAGTGACGGACTCCCAAACATGCAGACATCCGCTCATCCCTATCTTGTTATCTTCCCCTTGTGCAGACTGATGGAAGTACGGATGAGTAAGGAGCAGGTAGAAACCAAGATGCGATCCATGGAAGACAAGCTGCTGGATGCGAGGGAGGAGGTCTCTCTGCTGCAGACAAAGGCAGGAGTGTCTGGAGACAAACATGCCTTGCTCAAGGTAACCCTCTCCTCATCTGCCGCCTTCACTTTCTGCCAAGCTACTCCCCAGTGTAGCTAGCTTGATGGCATTGCTTCTGCACCTCGCTCCGGGGGGAGTCAGGGCCATGGTGGGTTAAATGCATAAATTGTGGGTGTTGAACATTACATATCCATTACTATTTAGCATGGGATTGCTGTTACTAGTAAATAGGGTTGGATAATGTTAGGCCTGGCTATGAACCTTTCTAATAGCACATATAGACAGTATGTCCCCACAGAGTAGAGACTGGTTGGTTATAAAGGTAGTTAGGTCCACGCCACCTGTGTTCAACCGAAAGTCCAAACCCATCACGTTCGCTCCGCACCTGCAGGAGCTTCATGAGACCCAGGACGAGCTGGACGAAGTGCTGCAGATCCGACAGAAGCAGGAGGAGATGCTGAAACAGAGGGAGCGGGAGCTGACCGCCCTGAAAGGAGCTCTGAAAGAGGAAGTAGCCAATCATGACAAAGAGTTGGACCGTGTCAGGCAGCAGTGCCAGAATGACATGCAGCAGCTGAGGAAGAACATGGACAATGTCTCCCAGGTACCAGACAGACAGAGTAGCCCATCTGATAGTGGCAGATGTGAATTGTACAGGGGGGATCGTCATGGGGTTGGCATTTTACCACAGCTCCCTTCTAGTGGGTGGCTAGGCATAGCAGATTCACCAAGCTGTATTAGAAAATGGGTATATTTCCTAGAGGTCACATCATGGCATGGATCCTTATGTAAATCCTCCATGTTTGGATCATGAATCTAGTTATATTTGGTGCAAGTAGATTCCACACACAACTTTGTAAAGTCTGGCTTGGATTGTGAACATGAGCCAAAGATCAGAATTGTTCTGGGATCTTCAAGAGCTTGATGGGGTGGGGTGGGACATTAAATGAATGAGAAGCTATGCGTGCTACACTCTTTTGCCCTGTCCTTTATCTACTTTGCCCTTTCCACATTTTCTCACCTATTTCCATACTTGGAGCTACTCTTCTTAACCTTTTTTCCTTCCCCAATAAACTTGCATCAGGACCAGCTTAGCCTCGAGTCAGAACGCCAGAAAATCAACCAGGTGGTAAGAAATTTGCAGCGGGAGCTGGAAGAGAGCAGTGAGGATATCACCCAGTGGAAAGAAATGTTCCAGAAAAATAAAGAGGAACTGCGCAGTGCAAAACAGGAGTGAGTATCTGCATCCTGTCCTCCGGGTATTCTGTCTGTAATAGAGGAACTAATACCTGACATTACAAAGGTTGTCATGAATTCTTCTGGACTGGGATTATTTTTTTAAATATAGGAACTATACCCGAAATATATTGCATGTGCCCTTTATTGGTGAGCTTTCCAAGGTCGTAATATATTGCATGTGCCCTTTATTGGTGAGCTTTCCAAGGTCGTAATATATTGCATGTGCCCTTTATTGGTGAGCTTTCCAAGGTCGTAATATATTGCATGCGCCCTTTATTGGTGAGCTTTCCAAGGTCGTAATATATTGCATGTGCCCTTTATTGGTGAGCTTTCCAAGGTCGTAATATATTGCATGTGCCCTTTATTGGTGAGCTTTCCAAGGTCGTAATATATTGCATGTGCCCTTTATTGGTGAGCTTTCCAAGGTCGTAATATATTGCATGTGCCCTTTATTGGTGAGCTTTCCAAGGTCGTAATATATTGCATGTGCCCTTTATTGGTGAGCTTTCCAAGGTCGTAATATATTGCATGTGCCCTTTATTGGTGAGCTTTCCAAGGTCGTTGACTGGTCTTTTTTCCAGGCTGCTGCAGTTGAAGTTGGAGAAGGAAGAGTTTGAAGACGAGTTGAATGAAATGAAGGATCGTCTCTCTCTGCTGCAATCCGATCTTGAACAGGCCAAGAAGGGCTCAGTGGATGCCGGAGAGGTGGAATCTATTAGAAAGGTGTGTATCTTGGTAAAGTCTGTCTGAACCCCTGTACTGTCTGCTCAGTGACCTCTGCATGGGCCTTGTCCAGTGCTCCCAAGCTGCAAGGTGTACTGCTTGTGTCTGAATTGCTGAAATCTGTTTCCAACATGGCTGATAAAGATGGCTTCTGTTGCTCACATTCTGCAGTTTTTTTGGTTTATATTTTTTTTTTTTGCATTTTACAAGAGATGTAAGTAGTACGTTTTACGTCCAGATAAACTGAAACTAGTGGATGTGTTGTAGAATAGCCTTGTCTTCCTCCAGGATCTGCAGCGTGCTCAGAACCAGATGAAGCAGATTGCTCTGGAGAAGCAGAGGCAGGAGGATGACCTACACCAGCGGGAGAGGGAGCTGTCTGCCCTGAAGGGTGCCTTGAAAGAGGAGGTATCTGACCATGACAGAGAGACGGAAACCTTACGGGAACAGTTCCAGAAGGAGAATCAGAAGGTTAGAAAGGACTATGAAGACTTGCTTAAGGTGAGGAGCTGAGGAATATGTTTATACTGGATAACGGGGGGAATTTAGGTTTTCTGAGTATGTTGGTGGACTGGTTTTATCTGTGGCTTCTGGGAAACCGTTTGATCTCATGGCAGTCATATAAGCCTCCTGGACGCTGATATTACATGAGCAGGCTTCACGATTTGAAGCTCCGTTTCTCTTCCCTGACACAATCAGAATGAAGAGCAGCTCTCTGACTGAGTGAAACCTCAGTCCCCAGAGGCTGGATAAGAAGATAATATGGAGGTGACTGGAAAAGAGAATCTTTCCTAATGTGTTCACACATGGAAGAGTGCCTGGCCGAGGAAATCCCTAAATATAAACCTGCGGCGAGATGAGATTTATACTCCTGGATCACAGCAGTTTGTCCCGTTGCTCTAATACTATTACAGTAGTTACCATAATGTCCTGACTGTAGAACATGAAATACATGAACCCAAGATGTTTAGGTGCCTCTCCTTTTCCTGCCTCAGATGGCATGCTGTCATTGCTCCTTTACTAGTTGCTTTTCAGCAATTTTCTGGATGGTGCATGTATTATTGGTGGGAGACTGGGCTGGATGGTGCATGTATTATTGGTGGGAGAGACTGGGCTGGATGGTGCATGTATTATTGGTGGGAGACTGGGCTGGATGGTGCCTGTATTATTGGTGGGAGAGCCTGGGCTGGATGGTGCATGTATTATTGGTGGGAGAGACTGGGCTGGATGGTGCATGTATTATTGGTGGGAGACTGGGCTGGATGGTGCATGTATTATTGGTGGGAGAGACAGGGCTGGATGGTGCATGTATTATTGGTGGGAGACTGGGCTGGATGGTGCATGTATTATTGGTGGGAGACTGGGCTGGATGGTGCATGTATTATTAGTGGGAGACTGGGCTGGATGGCGCATGTATTATTGGTGGGAGACTGGGCTTGGATGGTGCATGTATTATTGGTGGGAGAGACTGGGCTTGGATGGTGCATGTATTATTGGTGGGAGACTGGGCTGGATGGCGCATGTATTATTGGTGGGAGACTGGGCTGGATGGCGCATGTATTATTGGTGGGAGACTGGGCTTGGATGGTGCATGTATTATTGGTGGGAGACTGGGCTGGATGGTGCATGTATTATTGGTGGGAGACTGGGCTTGGATGGTGCATGTATTATTGGTGGGAGACTGGGCTTGGATGGTGCATGTATTATTAGTGGGAGACTGGGCTTGGATGGTGCATGTATTATTGGTGGGAGACTGGGCTGGATGGTGCATGTATTATTAGTGGGAGACTGGGCTGGATGGCGCATGTATTAATGGTGGGAGAGACTGGGCTGGATGGCGCATGTATTATTGGTGGGAGAGACTGGGCTGGATGGTGCATGTATTATTGGTGGGAGACTGGGCTGGATGGCGCATGTATTATTGGTGGGAGAGACTGGGCTGGATGGTGCATGTATTATTGGTGGGAGACTGGGCTGGATGGTGCATGTATTATTAGTGGGAGACTGGGCTGGATGGCGCATGTATTATTGGTGGGAGAGACTGGGCTGGATGGTGCATGTATTATTGGTGGGAGACTGGGCTGGATGGTGCATGTATTATTGGTGGGAGACTGGGCTGGATGGTGCATGTATTATTGGTGGGAGAGACTGGGCTGGATGGTGCATGTATTATTGGTGGGAGACTGGGCTGGATGGTGCATGTATTATTGGTGGGAGACTGGGCCGGATGGTGCATGTATTATTGGTGGGAGAGACTGGGCTGGATGGTGCATGTATTATTAGTGGGAGACTGGGCTTGGATGGTGCATGTATTATTGGTGGGAGACTGGGCTGGATGGTGCATGTATTGGTGGGAGACTGGGCCGGATGGTGCATGTATTATTGGTGGGAGAGACTGGGCTGGATGGTGCATGTATTATTGGTGGGAGACTGGGCTTGGATGGTGCATGTATTATTGGTGGGAGAGACTGGGCTTGGATGGTGCATGTATTATTGGTGGGAGACTGGGCTGGATGGCGCATGTATTATTGGTGGGAGACTGGGCTGGATGGCGCATGTATTATTGGTGGGAGACTGGGCTTGGATGGTGCATGTATTATTGGTGGGAGACTGGGCTGGATGGTGCATGTATTATTGGTGGGAGACTGGGCTTGGATGGTGCATGTATTATTGGTGGGAGACTGGGCTTGGATGGTGCATGTATTATTAGTGGGAGACTGGGCTTGGATGGTGCATGTATTATTGGTGGGAGACTGGGCTGGATGGTGCATGTATTATTGGTGGGAGACTGGGCTGGATGGTGCATGTATTATTAGTGGGAGACTGGGCTTGGATGGTGCATGTATTATTAGTGGGAGACTGGGCTTGGATGGTGCATGTATTATTGGTGGGAGACTGGGCTGGATGGTGCATGTATTATTGGTGGGAGACTGGGCTGGATGGCGCATGTATTATTGGTGGGAGACTGGGCTGGATGGTGCCTGTATTATTGGTGGGAGAGACTGGGCTGGATGGTGCATGTATTATTGGTGGGAGAGACTGGGATGGATGGTGCATGTATTATTGGTGGGAGACTGGGCTGGATGGTGCATGTATTATTGGCGGGAGAGACTGGGCTGGATGGTGCATGTATTATTGGTGGGAGAGACTGGGCTGGATGGTGCATGTATTATTGGTGGGAGAGACTGGGCCGGATGGTGCATGTATTGGTTTGGTGATGGCTTTCCTTCAGTGGCCCTTTAAAAGATTTCACCTGCACAAAGAATAATGATTTGTTGTACAAATCTAAAGCCTTTTTGTAGTCCATCTGCTGAGGACCGGCTGCAATCAGACTGTTAATAAGATGATGTAGACAGTCCTGCTCTGGCCAGTAATAATGAATCCGCTGCCTTTAGACAGCCGCCGATGAGCAGTCTGTGTTTTGTCCCCATGACAAGCGCTCATTTGTTTTAGTTTGCTGCTTGAGAGTACAATAGAAGGAGCAGATAGTATGATTATCTGTCATGCCTGGCTGCTGTCAGGTATAGCTGAAGAAACCAGGAAAGGGGAATCGAGAACATTAACTGGAAACAAATAGTTCTCAGGGATTTTTCTTCTTTAGTCAGTGTTTAACCTTATCTGCTATTTGTAGGTTTACTATGATTTCCTAGGAATGCTACACTGGCCAATACATCACATTACAGTCACTTGGCTGTGGACAGGTAATCCATATTTCCCATATCTCCCAGGACCTCCAGCGTGTCCAGGAGCAGGTGAAGCAGGTGTCACAGGAGAAGCAGAGGCAGGAAGATGACCTACATCAGCGGGAGAGGGAGCTGTCTGCACTGAAAGGTGCTTTACAGGAGGAAGTGTCTGACCGCGACAGAGAGTCGGAGAGACTGCGGGAAAAGTTCCAGAAGGAGAATCAGCAGGTTAAGAAGGATTACGAGGACTTGCTCAAGGTGAGAGGCTACAAATATGAGTCCACGACACTGCCAGGAGTAGATTTTTCAGAAGCAGGATAAGGATGCACATTAAAAAAAGCATGATTTTATACCGCTCTTATACAAATATATTAAATATTCTCCATTTTGATAATGTTACTGTATTTCTACTTCTGAAAATACGGTTATCAATATCCTGCTACACTAATGTTACTAATAGCATCATGTGCACTTTTTAGGAAGTACAGTATGCCGAGGAGTGAGAACAAGATCCTATGTGTTTTTATTCTGTTCTTTTTCCTGTGTAAATATTTAGAGAAACTAATAAAAACAAAGTCAAATCTCCTTGTGTAGGTGATAGAGGGGCTGTATGGAGTCACAGAGACCATAATGGCCAGTTACACCTCATGGTCACTGTTTTTTGTCATACCTGACCCTTAACAGACCAAGAAAAAGCTGGAGAGCGAGAAGGCGGAGTCTGAGCGCCTGCGCCAAGTGATTGAGCTCACCTTGCAAGAGAGTAGGGAGGAGAATGATGACCTCAGAAGGAAGATTTTAAGTCTAGAGGCTCAGCTGAAAGAGACAAAGACCTTCTGTGATGACCTGCAGCGTGCTGAGAACCGGCTTAAGGACAAGATCAGTAGACTTGAGGTTCGTCTAAAAGATGGAGTATTAAGGGGATTTGTTGCTCCAAAACAGTAATGAGTCGTCACGAGTCAAACCATGGGTGATTTAGGATAATAAAGATGTTTTGAAGGATGGATGTTTAGTTAACAATAAAATAGTCCTTCAAAGCCACAGAGCGTTCATTTTTATTATCTAGAGGAATTTCCTGTCTGCATGTTTTTAATATACTCCTTGGTTATGGTGTGGGAAACGTGGATCGGATTTACCATTCTGCACCTTCTGACTCCCTCAATCTCAGGTTGATCGAAAACAGATGGAGGAGACACTGGGTGAAGCCACAGACCAAGGTCAGGAGTTTGCCATAATAAGGCGTGACTTGGAGACACGGCTGGAGGAGTGTCAAAGGAGCTTGAGGCGCCTGACGCTGGAGTACGATGAGCTCCAGGAGTGTTACCAGGAAGAGATGAAACAGAAAGACCAGCTGAAGAAGACCAAGAATGAGCTTGAAGAGCAGAAACGCCTGCTGGACAAAGCCATGGATAAAGTGACCAGAGAGGTGAGGAGTGACCTTAACCGGGGCGGGTCCGATGTGTGTGCTGACCATTGAGAAACATTTGGTCCTGGACAAATACGAGTGAGAGGAGAGCGTGGGTAATAGAAAATAAGGATTTCATCTGTGTCGTGACTAATTCCACAGCTGGACAGCATGTCCACGGAATCCCGTGGCTCACTGCAGATCCTGCAGACTCAGCTGGAAGAGTACAAAGAGAAATCACGCAGAGAGATCATGGAGGCACAGAAACAAGCCAAGGAGAAGTCAGGCGAGGTAGAACGGGTGCAACTCAATGTCACCAGGATGCAGGAAGAGGTAAGATGCCCGGGAAGGATTTTACAGCATTTCAATCTTTTTAATAAGTAGAAACCAACAGCACGTGGTCTTCTCTCCTCCCACACGTACAGCAAATGGGAGGGTTACCCAACTGTATAGTCACTGCGTATGTTATGCAACCCTGTCCTTCTCTCCAGGTTCAGAAGCTGAAGCAGGCCCTGCAGGAAAGCCAGGCTGATAAGGAGAATGCCTTGCTGGACAAAGAGCTGGTCAGTCAGCGGCTTCAGAGCTTGGAACAAGACCTAGAGTCCAAGAAGCGGGTGCAGGATGACCGCTCCAGACAGGTCAAAGTGCTAGAGGTGAGTGAGTTATGGTCATAGCTTGCAGAGCTGGTTAATACAGTGAGGGAGCATGCGTGGGATAGGTATAAGGCTATCCTAGATATAAGATAAGGCCAGGGACTAATGAAAGTATTACATTACTGAGAGGGTAGTGGATACATGGAATAGTCTTCCAGTAGAAGTGGTAGAGGTTAATACAGTGAAGGAGTTTAAGCATGTATGGGATAGGTATAAGGTTATCCTAGATATAAGATAACGCCAGGGACTAATGAAAGTATTAATTTACTGAGAGGGTAGTGGATGCATGGAATAGTCTTCCAGTAGAAGTGGTAGAGGTTAATACAGTGAAGGAGTTTAAGCATGCATGGGATAGGTATAAGGCTATCCTAGATATAAGATAAGGCCAGGGACTAATGATAGTATTACTTTACTGAGAGGGTATTAGATGTATGGAATAGTCTTCCAGTAGAAGTGGTAGAGGTTAATACAGTGAAGGAGTTTAAGCATGCATGGGATAGGTATAAGGCTATCCTAGATATAAGATAAGGTCAGGGACTAATGAAAGTATTACATTACTGAGAGGGTAGTGGATGTATGGAATAGTCTTCCAGTAGAAGTGGTAGAGGTTAATACAGTGAAGGAGTTTAAGCATGCGTGGGATATGTATAAGGCTATCCTAGATATAAGATAAGGCCAGGGACTAATGAAAGTATTACATTACTGAGAGGGTAGTGGATGTATGGAATAGTCTTCCAGTAGAATTGGTAGAGGTTAATACAGTGAAGGAGTTTAAGCATGCGTGGGATAGGTATAAGGCTATCCTAGATATAAGATAAGGCCAGGGACTAATGAAAGTATTACATTACTGAGAGGGTAGTGGATGTATGGAATAGTCTCCCAGTAGAAGTGGTAGAGGTTAATACAGTGAAGGAGTTTAAGCATGCATGGGATAGGTATAAGGCTATCCTAGATATAAGATAAGGCCAGGGACTAATGAAAGTATTACATTACTGAGAGGGTAGTGGATGTATGGAATAGTCTTCCAGTAGAAGTGGTAGAGGTTAATACAGTGAAGGAGTTTAAGCATGCATGGGATAGGTATAAGGCTATCCTAGATATAAGATAAGGCCAGGGACTAATGAAAGTATTACATTACTGAGAGGGTAGTGGATGTATGGAATAGTCTTCCAGTAGAAGTGGTAGAGGTTAATACAGTGAAGGAGTTTAATCATGCGTGGGATAGGTATAAGGCTATCCTAGATATAAGATAAGGCCAGGGACTAAGGAAAGGATTCAGATTATTGGTCTGGTCCTTTTCTGCCGGTGACAGTCGGTTTCTATGATAATCATATTTCAGATTCCTTGTTCATTGGAGAGTATTTTCTGTTACAATGAATTCTCTATATCCTGCTATTTCCATTTTCTAATTATATTAATTCAGCTGGAATAAAGAATGGGTGGTGATTGCTCTAATAAGGGCACCTTCAGATCAGCAGCCAAATAACTGCTCTTATTCCCCATCATCCTCTGCAGGACAAGTATAAGCATCTTGAGGTGGAGTTGGATGAAGAGAGAAATACAGTGGAACTACTGACTGATCGTGTTAATCGAAGCAGAGATCAGGTAATTGTATCGTTGACTTCGGGACTCTGGCACTGGTTCTGGATAGTGCACGTCCTGTACAGTTGTAGGAGACCCAGGTTTTTCCCCGATCTTGGGAGCTTAGTTGTACATGCAAGTGGCTATTCCTTGGCATGGCAAGCTGGCTGTGTAAAGTTGCATGACGTGTTGCCTCACAGTGCACCCTATAGGTACAAATTGCTAACTGCATATAGACGGCCTCGCTTCCCATCTGATCTTCTTATGCAATTGAAATGGTGGGGTCGATGTGGCCAGCCCAAACCCCACAAATCAGAAGGCATAAGGGAAAAAGGTAGTTTTGAGGACATATTGCACCCAGTCCAGGGGCAGGCCAGAGATGGTCCATATAATTCACGGTATCCTGTAGCTATATGTGTAAATGAGATTCAAGTACACAACATGGCTGGCCTTCTGATCCCCCTCTCACTCTGTCTCAGATGGATCAGCTGCGGGCAGAACTAATGCAAGAAAGATCCAGCCGGCAAGACCTGGAGTGTGACAAGATCTCCCTGGAGAGACAGGTGTGTGTCCTTTCCTTGAGTAGCATAGTGCCCCTGCTCCTCTTCTCTCCTGATGTTCATGTCTCCCTCGCCCTGATTTCAATCCGTCCTTTTAGAACAAGGATCTGAAGAGTCGCGTAGCCAGCATGGAGGGGCAGCAGAAGCCAAGTGCCAACGTGTCCCAGATGGAAGCCAGGCTGCAGGAGATCCAGGAGAGGCTGCAATCTGAAGAGCGGTATGTATGCTGGCACAGCCAAGGGGTTAATCATTTTTTGCAATGTAACACAAACTGCTGTTAATTAAAATGTATTAATGGCTATTGCACAGCGGGAGTTGGGAGCACATTACTGTAATGTTAGAAGGAGAGAGGTGAACAGTCCCCCAGAAGGCCTGGTGGATCTAATAAGTTATATTTAAGCCTTGTTATCGGTACTGTGGCTGTGCTGTCATCGCACACTATACAGAGAATTTAGGATACGGTTTTGCAGCAATAGAAAGTGTGGGGATTAAATTCAGCATGTGATAAACTGCCGGGGGATGTGAAGGGTTGATTTGGTCATAGGGGCGAGTTGGGCATTTCCTTTTTGGAAATATGAATCGACTGAATCCTCATGTTTCAGGGAAAAGAACAGTTTATTATCCTCAAATCGAAAACTGGAGAGAAAGATGAAGGAACTGAATATCCAACTGGAGGACGAGAGGCTGCAGGTTAATGACCAGAAGGACCAGGTATGAGGCAGACATACATGTTACATTGGATCATGGATCCTATATACATGTGATTCACCAGCCTAGGAAATCTGACCACCAAACTTACTATGACCAGTCCTGTCTGACGCATGGTTCGGCCACACTTGCCATGACCAGTCCTGTCTGACGCATGGTTCGGCCACACTTGCCATGACCAGTCCTGTCTGATAGGCCTTTCTACTTTTGATTTGCCCAAAGCTAAACCTTCGGATTAAAGCTTTGAAGAGACAGGTGGATGAGGCTGAGGAGGAGATTGAGCGCCTTGAGGGGTTAAGGAAGAAAGTTGTGCGGGATTTGGAGGAACAGCACGAAATTAATGATCAGCTACAGGCCCGTCTCAAGACGGTGGAGAAGGAAAGCCGGTAAGAAGTGTAGCTTGTGGTTGGGAGGGGGGGACGGTGATTATAGGTTAATAATAATTAGTGTCTCAGACCAAAGTGTGGTCATGATATGAGGATCGTGATAGAACGGGGTTTGCCCCTCCTTTTGGTCTTTATAAATCCAATCTTATGGAGTTGTTCAAAGAAAGAAAGTAAAAAAGGCTACAAAAAAATGTGAGAATCAGGTTGCAGCGGCTTCTAGTGGTTTCTGCTAGCTGAAATGGTATTCTTTGTAATCCTTATTTACTCATGGCATACAGTAATCTGGGGTCTGCCTTTCTTTCCTGTGTAGACGTAAACCTGTGCGGCCGGCGGATGATGATGACCTCAGCTCGGATGGAGAGTACGATGGGCCCTTTGACCCCAGCTCCATCACCTCACTGTTAACAGAGAGCAATCTCCAAACCAGCTCCTGCTAAGGAATCTGGAGTGAAGAAAAACACATGAATCCTCTGGGTGGAATGATTGGGCAGTCCTAAATTTACAAGTTGGCCCTACAGACGATAGTCTCCCTGGATTTTCAAATGATGCACGTAACCGTGCATCATTTGAAAATCCAGGGAGACTATCGTCTGTAGGGCCAACTTGTAAATTTAGGACTGCCCAATACAGAGCAGTTTCAGGAGGCAACGAAGAGCATGTAAATCAATTCATCATGACTGTAAATATCTTCCTGCCACTACGGGAGTCTTGTCCTCCACCCACACACCACATCTTGGGGGTGAGCTCAAGGTGCACCCGGGAGGAGGATGCCTGGAGCTCAAGGTGCACCCGGGAGGAGGATGCCTGGAGCTCAAGGTGCACCCGGGAGGAGGATACCTGGAGCTCAAGGTGCACCCGGGAGGAGGAAGCCTGGAGCTCAAGGTGCACCCGGGAGGAGGATGCCTGGAGCTCAAGGTGCACCCGGGAGGAGGATGCCTGGAGCTCAAGGTGCACCCGGGAGGAGGATGCCTGGAGCTCAAGGTGCACCCGGGAGGAGGATGCCTGGAGCTCAAGGTGCACCCGGGAGGAGGATGCCTGGAGCTCAAGGTGCACCCGGGAGGAGGATGCCTGGAGCTCAAGGTGCACCCGGGAGGAGGATGCCTGGAGCTCAAGGTGCACCCGGGAGGAGGATGCCTGGAGCTCAAGGTGCACCCGGGAGGAGGATGCCTGGAGCTCAAGGTGCACCCGGGAGAAGGATGCCTGGAGCTCAAGGTGCACCCGGGAGGAGGATGTCTGGAGCTCAAGGTGCACCCGGGAGGAGGATGCCTCCTCCATGCTGTAACTTGAAGGCGAAGTAGAACCTGTTGTGCCTTACAGAGGTCTAGTGTGGGGTTGTTGTCCTGCTAATTATTACTGCCTCCAGGTGATGACTTGTGGATATGCATTGGAAATAAGATCATGATGCCAAGGCTGTTATAACTGGGCTATATCCCTCTGCTTATCTGATGATCAACCTTTCAGCCCTATAATTGGGCAATGCTGCAGACAAGACCATGTAAACCAGTTAAGAGTTTTGTGTCTATGAAAACAACCAAAAAATGTTTGACCACTGTAGAGATTACACATTGGACCGTCCTGAATGTCCTCCCTCTGCATGGGAATGCTGCAAGATTATCCACTAGGGAATGGAAAGCTGTGTGGGTGGCATATAATGCAGCAGGTCCAGTGTTGGCTAATCTGGGTGTAGAGTGGGAGAGGTCTGTTTCTCCTGCTGTACCCCGCCAGTGCCTCTGACACTTGTAATACCTCCTTAATTTGTCCCTCATGTGTCCTTCTTACCAAATTATCTTCAGGGGGAGACCAGCCTCCTGAATATTGCATATCTACCTATATTACATATATATCTATAGTTACCTGTCCGACAAATTGGTCTGATTGTTTAAAGAGCTCTGCATGTTTGTGTCCTGATTATGGCTTCAAATTATTGTACTCTGCATGGGGGGAATGAGAGAGGGCTATTATTGTACTCTGCATGGGGGGAATGAGAGAGGGCTATTGTACTCTGCATGGGGGGAATGAGAGAGGGCTATTGTACTCTGCATGGGGGGAATGAGAGAGGGCTATTGTACTCTGCATGGGGGGAATGAGAGAGGGCTATTATTGTACTCTGTATGGGGGGAATGAGAGAGGGCTATTGTACTCTGCATGGGGGGAATGAGAGAGGGCTATTATTGTACTCTGTATGGGGGGAATGAGAGAGGGCTATTATTGTACTCTGTATGGGGGGAATGAGAGAGGGCTATTATTGTACTCTGTATGGGGGGAATGAGAGAGGGCTATTGTACTCTGCATGGGGGGAATGAGAGAGGGCTATTATTGTACTCTGCATGGGGGGAATGAGAGAGGGCTATTATTGTACTCTGTATGGGGGGAATGAGAGAGGGCTATTATTGTACTCTGCATGGGGGGAATGAGAGAGGGCTATTATTGTACTCTGTATGGGGGGAATGAGAGAGGGCTATTATTGTACTCTGCATGGGGGGAATGAGAGAGGGCTATTATTGTACTCTGCATGGGGGGAATGAGAGAGGGCTATTATTGTACTCTGCATGGGGGGAATGAGAGAGGGCTATTAAAGAGGAAATGAAAGCGACATATTTTTATGCATATATTAAATTATATAATATCTCTTATGAGTAGGAGCAAAAGTCTGTACAGAGACGCCTATAATAAACACAGAATAAAGACATTATGTATTACACTTAGTTGAATTTGGGATTTTAAGGGATTCGGACATGTACACACGTGGAATCATGCTCACGGTACATGGGTTACACGCCAGTCCCGTGTAATAACACATCTGGCTCAGGAATGAGAATGAAATCCTTGTTATTTGACACAGAGTTAATGTTTAGCAATAAGGCATTGAACAGGGGAAATATTACCGTAATTGTCACAGTTTGTATGAAATATTCTGTCTTGTGTAATGACTGGCTGACTTGTACCTTGATATATGACATTTTATATCTGATCTGGGATCGTTTCTTCGGGCGCACTCTGTATTACTATTAAGATTCCTTAATAAAACCTCCTGATTTTCTAAACGGTGTGTTTATTCTGTATTGGATTTATAACATGTCAACCTTCCCGTCCCACCCTTATTTTAAACTGGGATGAAGATTTGCTCCCATGGTTTCTCTCCATGAATCCCGGGCTACTGTGTGGCTTTTTCAGTCGGGACATGATAGAAGCATTAAAGGGACAACACCGCCTCGCTTACAGACAGACTTATGGGAGAGCAGGGGGGGGGGGGGGGGGGGGCTAAAACTGCTGCCCCATTAAGCAAATAAACAATATCTTGCTGAGATCAGAACATCTCCCCTCACCAGCTACCATGGTGGCAGCGCACAGACAGACTGTGCAGTGAGCGCTAGAGGCGGCATGGGAGGATGTCTTTGCACCTGGGCTGCACACAGATATCCAGCTGCCCACCACTAGACACCTGGGTGTGCCATGCGGGTGCTGGGGCATGTCCGGGGTGTGCCATGCGGGTGCTGGGGCATGTCCGGGGTGTGCCATGCAGGTGCTGGGGCATGTCCGGGGTGTGCCATGCGGGTGCTGGGGCATGCCATGCGGGTGCTGGGGCATGTCCGGGGCGTGCCATGCGGGTGCTGGGGCATGTCCGGGGTGTGCCATGCGGGTGCTGGGGCATGTCCGGGGTGTGCCATGCGGGTGCTGGGGCATGTCCGGGGTGTGCCATGCGGGTGCTGGGGCATGCCATGCGGGAGCTGGGGCATGTAAGGTGGTGCTATGTTAAGTTTTGTGGGGACAATAACGAAAGGAGTGCAGGAGAAATGTGGGGTGGGGCAGACAATTTGCTCTGTAACAGTCATTCCCACAATGTCTGATGGCGGCCTGGCCCCCAAATACTTGTTCGGACATCCCCACAACTTTAAAAGGCAATTGAGTCTGACTGCAACCCCCGTTAGATACGGCCTGCGTCACGGTGACCTGTTAAACGAGTCACGCAATCATGGCTGTGGCCACAGGTTGTCATGGTAACTCAGGAATGTGGACTAATTAACCTCCGCCTGCAGTACTGGGGAGAGTCTCACAGCCCACGGAGTTTGGTAATACCTCCCTTGGCTATAGAGCAGCAGATCTAGACCCCGGGCATATACAATCACTGCTGCAAAATACTCCCCTTCAAATGGGACATTCTGCCTGGTCACTACTGCTTATTGTGAGTACAAGAAATCTGTATTACAGCACCGCCACCAGGGGGCGGAATAATCCACAATCAGTCAACGTATAGAAACTCCTGACTAAAACATAGAGGAGACGGAGTCTGAGATTAAGGGGGCTCCCTTCACAGGGGTTTGGCAAACACATAATAACCGGGGGGTTTTCTGATACAGAGTAATGGGTTAAATGAGTGTGAAATGGCAGATTGTTATAGCACAGTGAACAATAAATATATAATGTACATATATAGGAATGTATCCGGGTAATGTACATATATAGGAATGTATCCGGGTAATGTACATATATAGGAATGTATCCGGGTAATGTACATATATAGGAATGTATCCGGGTAATGTACATATATAGGAATGTATCCGGGTAATGTACATATATAGGAATGTATCCGGGTAATGTACATATATAGGAATGTATCCGGGTAATGTACATATATAGGAATGTATCCGGGTAATGTACATATATAGGAATGTATCCGGGTAATGTACATATATAGGAATGTATCCGGGTAATGTACATATATAGGAATGTCCGGGTAATGTACATATATAGGAATGTATCCGGGTAATGTACATATATAGGAATGTATCCGGGTAATGTACATATATAGGAATGTATCCGGGTAATGTACATATATAGGAATGTATCCGGGTAATGTACATATATAGGAATGTATCCGGGTAATGTACATATATAGGAATGTATCCGGGTAATGTACATATATAGGAATGTATCCGGGTAATGTACATATATAGGAATGTATCCGGGTAATGTACATATATAGGAATGTATCCGGGTAATGTACATATATAGGAATGTATCCGGGTAATGTACATATATAGGAATGTATCCGGGTAATGTACATATATAGGAATGTATCCGGGTAATGTACATATATAGGAATGTATCCGGGTAATGTACATATATAGGAATGTATCCGGGTAATGTACATATATAGGAATGTATCCGGGTAATGTACATATATAGGAATGTATCCGGGTAATGTACATATATAGGAATGTATCCGGGTAATGTACATATATAGGAATGTATCCGGGTAATGTACATATATAGGAATGTATCCGGGTAATGTACATATATAGGAATGTATCCGGGTAATGTACATATATAGGAATGTATCCGGGTAATGTACATATATAGGAATGTATCCGGGTAATGTACATATATAGGAATGTATCCGGGTAATGTACATATATAGGAATGTATCCGGGTAATGTACATATATAGGAATGTATCCGGGTAATGTACATATATAGGAATGTATCCGGGTAATGTACATATATAGGAATGTATCCGGGTAATGTACATATATAGGAATGTATCCGGGTAATGTACATATATAGGAATGTATCCGGGTAATGTACATATATAGGAATGTATCCGGGTAATGTACATATATAGGAATGTATCCGGGTAATGTACATATATAGGAATGTATCCGGGTAATGTACATATATAGGAATGTATCCGGGTAATGTACATATATAGGAATGTATCCGGGTAATGTACATATATAGGAATGTATCCGGGTAATGTACATATATAGGAATGTATCCGGGTAATGTACATATATAGGAATGTATCCGGGTAATGTACATATATAGGAATGTATCCGGGTAATGTACATATATAGGAATGTATCCGGGTAATGTACATATATAGGAATGTATCCGGGTAATGTACATATATAGGAATGTATCCGGGTAATGTACATATATAGGAATGTATCCGGGTAATGTACATATATAGGAATGTATCCGGGTAATGTACATATATAGGAATGTATCCGGGTAATGTACATATATAGGAATGTATCCGGGTAATGTACATATATAGGAATGTATCCGGGTAATGTACATATATAGGAATGTATCCGGGTAATGTACATATATAGGAATGTATCCGGGTAATGTACATATATAGGAATGTATCCGGGTAATGTACATATATAGGAATGTATCCGGGTAATGTACATATATAGGAATGTATCCGGGTAATGTACATATATAGGAATGTATCCGGGTAATGTACATATATAGGAATGTATCCGGGTAATGTACATATATAGGAATGTATCCGGGTAATGTACATATATAGGAATGTATCCGGGTAATGTACATATATAGGAATGTATCCGGGTAATGTACATATATAGGAATGTATCCGGGTAATGTACATATATAGGAATGTATCCGGGTAATGTACATATATAGGAATGTATCCGGGTAATGTACATATATAGGAATGTATCCGGGTAATGTACATATATAGGAATGTATCCGGGTAATGTACATATATAGGAATGTATCCGGGTAATGTACATATATAGGAATGTATCCGGGTAATGTACATATATAGGAATGTATCCGGGTAATGTACATATATAGGAATGTATCCGGGTAATGTACATATATAGGAATGTATCCGGGTAATGTACATATATAGGAATGTATCCGGGTAATGTACATATATAGGAATGTATCCGGGTAATGTACATATATAGGAATGTATCCGGGTAATGTACATATATAGGAATGTATCCGGGTAATGTACATATATAGGAATGTATCCGGGTAATGTACATATATAGGAATGTATCCGGGTAATGTACATATATAGGAATGTATCCGGGTAATGTACATATATAGGAATGTATCCGGGTAATGTACATATATAGGAATGTATCCGGGTAATGTACATATATAGGAATGTATCCGGGTAATGTACATATATAGGAATGTATCCGGGTAATGTACATATATAGGAATGTATCCGGGTAATGTACATATATAGGAATGTATCCGGGTAATGTACATATATAGGAATGTATCCGGGTAATGTACATATATAGGAATGTATCCGGGTAATGTACATATATAGGAATGTATCCGGGTAATGTACATATATAGGAATGTATCCGGGTAATGTACATATATAGGAATGTATCCGGGTAATGTACATATATAGGAATGTATCCGGGTAATGTACATATATAGGAATGTATCCGGGTAATGTACATATATAGGAATGTATCCGGGTAATGTACATATATAGGAATGTATCCGGGTAATGTACATATATAGGAATGTATCCAGGTAATGTACATATATAGGAATGTATCCGGGTAATGTACATATATAGGAATGTATCCAGGTAATGTACATATATAGGAATGTATCCAGGTAATGTACATATATAGGAATGTATCCGGGTAATGTACATATATAGGAATGTATCCAGGTAATGTACATATATAGGAATGTATCCGGGTAATGTACATATATAGGAATGTATCCGGGTAATGTACATATATAGGAATGTACATATATAGGAATGTATCCGGGTAATGTACATATATAGGAATGTATCCGGGTAATGTACATATATAGGAATGTACATATATAGGAATGTATCCGGGTAATGTACATATATAGGAATGTATCCAGGTAATGTACATATATAGGAATGTATCCAGGTAATGTACATATATAGGAATGTATCCAGGTAATGTACATATATAGGAATGTATCCGGGTAATGTACATATATAGGAATGTATCCAGGTAATGTACATATATAGGAATGTATCCAGGTAATGTACATATATAGGAATGTATCCAGGTAATGTACATATATAGGAATGTATCCAGGTAATGTACATATATAGGAATGTATCCAGGTAATGTACATATATAGGAATGTATCCGGGTAATGTACATATATAGGAATGTATCCAGGTAATGTACATATATAGGAATGTATCCGGGTAATGTACATATATAGGAATGTATCCAGGTAATGTACATATATAGGAATGTATCCAGGTAATGTACATATATAGGAATGTATCCAGGTAATGTACATATATAGGAATGTATCCAGGTAATGTACATATATAGGAATGTATCCGGGTAATGTACATATATAGGAATGTATCCAGGTAATGTACATATATAGGAATGTATCCGGGTAATGTACATATATAGGAATGTATCCGGGTAATGTACATATATAGGAATGTACATATATAGGAATGTATCCGGGTAATGTACATATATAGGAATGTATCCAGGTAATGTACATATATAGGAATGTATCCAGGTAATGTACATATATAGGAATGTATCCGGGTAATGTACATATATAGGAATGTATCCAGGTAATGTACATATATAGGAATGTATCCGGGTAATGTACATATATAGGAATGTATCCGGGTAATGTACATATATAGGAATGTATCCGGGTAATGTACATTTATAGGAATGTATCCGGGTAATGTACATATATAGGAATGTATCCGGGTAATGTACATATATAGGAATGTATCCGGGTAATGTACATATATAGGAATGTATCCGGGTAATGTACATATATAGGAATGTATCCGGGTAATGTACATATATAGGAATGTATCCGGGTAATGTACATATATAGGAATGTATCCGGGTAATGTACATATATAGGAATGTATCCGGGTAATGTACATATATAGGAATGTATCCGGGTAATGTACATATATAGGAATGTATCCGGGTAATGTACATATATAGGAATGTATCCGGGTAATGTACATATATAGGAATGTACATATATAGGAATGTATCCGGGTAATGTACATATATAGGAATGTATCCAGGTAATGTACATATATAGGAATGTATCCAGGTAATGTACATATATAGGAATGTATCCGGGTAATGTACATATATAGGAATGTATCCAGGTAATGTACATATATAGGAATGTATCCGGGTAATGTACATATATAGGAATGTATCCGGGTAATGTACATATATAGGAATGTATCCGGGTAATGTACATATATAGGAATGTATCCGGGTAATGTACATATATAGGAATGTATCCGGGTAATGTACATATATAGGAATGTATCCGGGTAATGTACATATATAGGAATGTATCCGGGTAATGTACATATATAGGAATGTATCCGGGTAATGTACATATATAGGAATGTACATATATAGGAATGTATCCAGGTAATGTACATATATAGGAATGTATCCAGGTAATGTACATATATAGGAATGTATCCGGGTAATGTACATATATAGGAATGTATCCGGGTAATGTACATATATAGGAATGTACATATATAGGAATGTATCCGGGTAATGTACATATATAGGAATGTATCCGGGTAATGTACATATATAGGAATGTATCCGGGTAATGTACATATATAGGAATGTATCCGGGTAATGTACATATATAGGAATGTATCCAGGTAATGTACATATATAGGAATGTATCCGGGTAATGTACATATATAGGAATGTATCCGGGTAATGTACATATATAGGAATGTATCCAGGTAATGTACATATATAGGAATGTATCCAGGTAATGTACATATATAGGAATGTATCCGGGTAATGTACATATATAGGAATGTACATATATAGGAATGTATCCGGGTAATGTACATATATAGGAATGTATCCGGGTAATGTACATATATAGGAATGTATCCGGGTAATGTACATATATAGGAATGTATCCAGGTAATGTACATATATAGGAATGTATCCGGGTAATGTACATATATAGGAATGTATCCGGGTAATGTACATATATAGGAATGTATCCAGGTAATGTACATATATAGGAATGTATCCAGGTAATGTACATATATAGGAATGTATCCGGGTAATGTACATATATAGGAATGTATCCGGGTAATGTACATATATAGGAATGTATCCAGGTAATGTACATATATAGGAATATATCCGGGTAATGTACATATATAGGAATGTATCCGGGTAATGTACATATATAGGAATGTATCCGGGTAATGTACATATATAGGAATGTATCCGGGTAATGTACATATATAGGAATGTATCCAGGTAATGTACATATATAGGAATGTATCCGGGTAATGTACATATATAGGAATGTATCCGGGTAATGTACATATATAGGAATGTATCCGGGTAATGTACATATATAGGAATGTATCCCGGTAATGTACATATATAGGAATGTATCCGGGTAATGTACATATATAGGAATGTATCCGGGTAATGTACATATATAGGAATGTGTCCGGGTAATGTACATATATGGGAATGTGTCCGGGTAATGTACATATATGGGAATGTGTCCGGGTAATGTACATATATGGGAATGTGTCCGGGTAATGTACATATATGGGAATGAGTCCGGGTAATGTACATATATGGGAATGAGTCCGGGTAATGTACATATATGGGAATGAGTCCGGGTAATGTACAATGTACATACCGGTATATGGGAATGTGTCCAGGTAATGTACATATATAGGAATGTGTCCAGGTAATGTACATATATGGGAATGTGTCCGGGTAATGTACATATATGGGAATGTATCCGGGTAATGTACATATATGGGAATGAAACCGGGTAATGTACATATATGGGAATGAGTCCGGGTAATGTACATATATGGGAATGAGTCCCGGTAATGTACATATATGGGAATGAGTCCCGGTAATGTACATATATGGGAATGAGTCCGGGTAATGTACAATGTACATACCGGTATATGGGAATGTGTCCAGGTAATGTACATATATAGGAATGTGTCCAGGTAATGTACATATATGGGAATGTGTCCAGGTAATGTACATATATGGGAATGTTACTGGGTAATGTACATATATGGGAATGTTACTGGGTAATGTACATATATGGGAATGTATCCAGGTAATGTGCTGTCTGTATGGATGGGATCCTGACTATGGATGGGGTGCTGTGTGCATGGGTGGGATCCTTCCTGTAAGGACAGGATTCTGACTGTATGAATGGGGTGCTGTGTGCATGGATGGGATGCTGACTGTATGGATGGGGTGCTGTGTGCATGGATGGGGTGCTGCCTGTATGGATAGGATCCTGACTGTATGGATGGGGTGCTGACTGTATGGATGGGATCCTGACTGTATGATGGGGTGCTGTGTGCATGGATGGGGTGCTGCCTGTATGGATAGGATCCTGACTGTATGGATGGGGTGCTGACTGTATGGATGGGATCCTGACTGTATGATGGGGTGCTGTGTGCATGGATGGGATGCTGCCTGTATGGATGGGATCATGTGTGCATGGATTGGGTGCTGACTGTATGGATGGGGTGCTGCCTGTATGGATGGGATCATGTGTGCATGGATGGGATGCTGCCTGTATGGATGGGGTGCTGCCTGTATGGATGGGGTGCTGACTGTATGATGGGGTGCTGACTGTATGATGGGGTGCTGCCTGCATGGATGGGATGCTGCCTGTATGGATGGGGTGCTGACTGTATGGATGGGGTGCTGACTGTATGGATGGGATGCTGACTGTATGGATGGGATGCTGCCTGTATGGATGGGATCATGTGTGCATGGATTGGGTGCTGACTGTATGGATGGGGTGCTGCCTGTATGGATGGGATCATGTGTGCATGGATGGGATGCTGCCTGTATGGATGGGGTGCTGACTGTATGATGGGGTGCTGCCTGTATGGATGGGATCATGTGTGCATGGATGGGGTGCTGCCTGTATGGATGGGGTGCTGACTGTATGATGGGGTGCTGCCTGTATGGATGGGATCATGTGTGCATGGATGGGATGCTGCCTGTATGGATGGGGTGCTGACTGTATGATGGGGTGCTGCCTGTATGATGGGGTGCTGCCTGTATGGATGGGATCCTGACTGTATGGATGGGGTGCTGCCTGTATGGATGGGATCATGTGTGCATGGATGGGATGCTGCCTGTATGGATGGGGTGCTGCCTGTATGGATGGGGTGCTGCCTCTATGGATGGGGTGCTGACTGTATGATGGGGTGCTGCCTGTATGGATGGGATCCTGACTGTATGGATTGGATCCTGACTGTATGGATGGGGTGCTGCCTGTATGGATGGGGTGCTGCCTGTATGGATGGGATGCTGCCTGTATGGATGGGGTGCTGACTGTATGATGGGGTGCTGCCTGTATGGATGGGATCCTGACTGTATGGATGGGGTGCTGACTGTATGATGGGGTGCTGCCTGTATGGATGGGGTGCTGACTGTATGATGGGGTGCTGCCTGTATGGATGGGATCCTGACTGTATGGATGGGGTGCTGCCTGTATGGATGGGGTGCTGACTGTATGATGGGGTGCTGCCTGTATGGATGGGGTGCTGCCTGTATGGATGGGATGCTGCCTGTATGGATGGGGTGCTGCCTGTATGGATGGGGTGGTGTGTGGAAATAAGGGATTAGTGGCTGTTAATGATGTTTGGCTTCCTGCATGTGCACTGCTACCCTTGGTAGGGCAGTTTGCAAGCTCTGTGTACTGTCTTAGCGCGTCTGTGTGGGGGGAAGATGCAGTTCCCAGCAGGACAGGAGAGGACTGGACTTGTTTAGTCTGTCTGTGACTGGCTGCCTCCCTCCCCTGCCCTGGGGGTGGGTGTGAAACAAGAGAGAGGGAGGCATGCCAAATGAGCTCATGGCTCTCTTCTCCAGACAGGGAAGGAGGTCTATGTGAAATTCCTGCCACATTCCTGCTATCTGATCTCACACCTCACCCCAGAGCCTGGCACTGCCAGCACCTAACACACCGGCTAACTGAGACATGGAGACATCTTTATCTTCACACCAAAGTGCCAGTATATTAATTCATGGACCATTATTAAGGTGTAACTGCAGCAGAGGGAGGTTTGAAAGGACAAAGCCCTGGGTGAGGATTGTGCTGAATCCCTGTTGTTCGTGCCATGCTCTCTGTCAATAGTTTGGAGCAGAATAGAAAATGCCCTCTAGTGAGTAAGGTGTGAGCTAAACATGTTCTTTTTAACTGAAAGACTACGTAATGTGCAGCAATACAATAAAGTACCTTGACGGTGTTAGCCTGTCCCGTTTCACTGGACGGTTACTCCATGTACCCACTACTCCTGACGGTGTTAGCCTGTCCCGTTTCACTGGACGGTTACTCCATGTACCCACTACTCCTGACGGTGTTAGCCTGTCCCGTTTCACTGGACGGTTACTCCATGTACCCACTACTCCTGACGGTGTTAGCCTGTCCCGTTTCACTGGACGGTTACTCCATGTACCCACTACTCCTGACGGTGTTAGCCTGTCCCGTTTCACTGGACGGTTACTCCATGTACCCACTACTCTTGCCAGTATTAGCCTGTCCTGTGTTGCAGATGCCAATGTGCAGCATGTGATGGAGCAGGTGGATGATAATCTTGCTGGTTTTCTTGGGGTCGTGGGGCCGGTCATTCCTTAAGCCATGCTAGTGAGATATTTGTAATAAGTGGCGTGTGCTTTCCTTAGTGGCATGTGGATACTCCGTGTCCGAGGTGGGATATCAGTTCCCTTTGGACAGTTCGTATTACATACTCAGAATATCCTGGGAGAATGATATCAGCAAACCTTTAATGGCTGTCCAGGCTACACATAGAGTAGTGAATGTGACCCCCTGACTGGGTGATATTCAAGGGAAAGACTGTGTGTGTAGGGGTGGTTTCTCCAGGTTTTGGGGTATACTGTGTAGGGGCGGTTTCTCCAGGTTTTGGGGTATACTGTGTAGGGGCGGTTTCTCCAGGTTTTGGGGTATACTGTGTAGGGGCGGTTTGTCCAGGTTTTGGGGTATACTGTGTAGGGGCGGTTTGTCCAGGTTTTGGGGTATACTGTGTGTGTAGGGGCGGTTTGTCCAGGTTTTGGGGTATACTGTGTAGGGGCGGTTTGTCCAGGTTTTGGGGTATACTGTGTAGGGGCGGTTTGTCCAGGTTTTGGAGTATACTGTGTAGGGGCGGTTTGTCCAGGTTTTGGGGTATACTGTGTAGGGGCGGTTTGTCCAGGTTTTGGGGTATACTGTGTAGGGGCGGTTTGTCCAGGTTTTGGGGTATACTGTGTAGGGGCGGTTTGTCCAGGTTTTGGGGTATACTGTGTAGGGGCGGTTTGTCCAGGTTTTGGGGTATACTGTGTAGGGGCGGTTTCTCCAGGTTTTGGGGTATACTGTGTAGGGGCGGTTTCTCCAGGTGAAGGTGGCAGATATAACTGGATCACCGCTACTCTTTCTCACATTGGATCTCAGTATTTCCTTCCTAATTTCTTGAAATGTACCAGCTGTCTGGATTGTGTTTAAGTGTACATCAGAGGGGTATGTGTCTTTCCCCTTTGGCATCATCCTCTGACCTCTTTGCGTTCAATCTTTCAGAGCTGGAGGGGTTAATGTGACAGCTGGTAAACACAGGGAAAGTCCTACCCAGTTTAGGACAACCTGTGCTCTCTGTGATAATACCTGTCCCCTCCTCCCTGACGTCACCTGGATACATGACTCACCAACGGCTGTGCGAGACCTCCTCTGTCTCTCTCGAGAGTGTCACCGACAACTTATCAGGCAACGAGAGATTATAACGATTATAGAGGAGGAGGGTATATTTAAAAGATCAACTCCCACAACCAGAGGACAATGGGGGTTATGTATAAACCTGTAAAGTTTCAGAGAGGAATAAAAAGGTGCACTCGCCATTTGATATGTATAACGGTGATTGCGGGACAGAAGGTGTCTGATGCAGGTTCCCCGACACTAATCAGACGCTTGTAAGCGCCTGATGTTTTTATCCATTGGCTGCGCCGGCACAGTGCACACCGGACGCGGTTCTCGGGTGGAGGAAGTGAGTCTGCTGTATTCCTGGGCGCACACACAGATAGCTCCAGTGTTTGTGCGCCGTGGTTTTGCATGACACACATAGTGTTAAATTCCACAGGCTTGTGTGACTAGGCCTATTCAATACGCAGAAAGCGTTGGTATTACATTGTGACCGCCCAGGTCCTGCTTTATGTAACCCGAGCACAGTGACGATCCTGGCTGGGATCAGAGGTCACATCATTCCACCATGGTGTAAAATCCCTGTCCCACTCATAGACAAAACCCTTTACTAGACACTGGACTGAGAACTGATCCAGTCTAATAATAAAAACACATTACGTGAGTGTGTGACAGAGCCCTCCAGCAGTATGCTAATTATTCATATATTAAGGAGGCGATAAATACTAATATTAGGGTATCCTGTACGAGGGGTTCACATCTTAAGACATTGGAGATTACAGTCTAGTTGTATAAGCAGGTCTATAGAACTGATCCTATCCCAAAGAGCACACAATCTACTGTACGAGCATCAGCTCTCCCACTGCTCCTGGTACATGAGATGGTAATACCTTGTCTCCCAAATTACCCCTCTACCCCCATTCAAGCACCTGCTACAATGTGTGAGTGTACTGCACTGCAGAATATGTTGGTGCTTTATATATATGATAATCAATGCATGGCAGGTAACCCCTCCTTAAACCAGCCAGCGGCCAATGGCAGGGATGTGAATGTGGGGTGGGCGTGGTTGGGCCCTCTGATGTCACCATGATGATAAAGGTATGTGGCCCCTCCCCCTCCTCAGTGCTAAGGGTGCAGCTGTGCTGTGTGTGTCTGATCCTGGGAAAGATGAACAGCTTGTGTACTTTGCAACAGCTCCAGCCTGAGGAAGAGCCGGTCAGTGTGTGTAGATTTAGCACATCCATTGGGTGTGATCTCTCCTGTGCTTAGTATTATATTGGGGTATTGTGTGGATTATTGTTTGTGTACAGGCAGATACTGTGTGTATCCAGTATAATACTACAAGCCATAGCTCCACCTGTGTGGAATGGAGATGGTGACACTGTGGTAGTCATAGTGAGCTGATATAGTCTGATAGTGTGCGTTGTCCGTCGCTCTGTGTCAGTGTGTTGTACTCTGATAGTGTGCGTTGTCCGTCGCTCTGTGTCAGTGTGTTGTACTCTGATAGTGTGCGTTGTCCATCGCTCTGTGTCAGTGCGTTGTACTCTGATAGTGTGCATTGTCCGTCGCTCTGTGTCAGCGTGTTGTACTCTGATAGTGTGCATTGTCCGTCGCTCTGTGTCAGCGTGTTGTACTCTGATAGTGTGCGTTGTCCGTCGCTCTGTGTCAGTGTGTTGTACTCTGATAGTGTGCGTTGTCCGTCGCTCTGTGTCAGTGTGTTGTACTCTGATAGTGTGCGTTGTCCATCGCTCTGTGTCGGTGCGTTGTACTCTGATAGTGTGCGTTGTCCGTCGCTCTGTGTCGGTGTGTTGTACTCTGATAGTGTGCGTTGTCCGTCGCTCTGTGTCAGTGCGTTGTACTCTGATAGTGTGCGTTGTCCGTCGCTCTGTGTCAGTGTGTTGTACTCTGATAGTGTGCGTTGTCCGGCGCTCTGTGTCGGTGCGTTGTACTCTGATAGTGTGTGTTGTCCGTCGCTCTGTGTCAGTGTGTTGTACTCTGATAGTGTGTGTTGTCCATCGCTCCTGAGTTTCTTCTCTAGTTGTTTGACATGCTCCAGGAGTCATTTCTTTTTCAGACTCACAGTGAGCATTTTTTCACCAAATCCGAGTGCTGACAGTCAGTCCTCGCTTATAGGCATGGCAGCGTATAGCATGATTATTCAGGACAGGGTTAGAGGTTTAGTAATTTCCCCACTCCTGTAAATTAAAGCTTTTATCAACATGGAAGGCTTGGAACTAGACAGTCTACTCAAAAAAGGGACAATGGCAGGGAACTGAGAGAAGAATTACATACTTAAGGTCAAAGTAGCAGAGTTGAATAAATGATCCCATTCAGTTGCACTGGAACATTTTTCCAACTCTGCTACATTGGCCTTTAGTTTGAAATTCCCTGCAAGTCTCTCTCTATTGAGCAGGGCCTTAGCGCTGTCTGTAGGATAATAAGTGACCAACACACTCAGCAGAGATCTATAATACAAGATCCGCTGGCAGGAGGCTTGAAAAGCTGCCCGTCCGGTAAGAAGGGAGGAATCGATTAGAGATCCTGTTTATCCGGAGATGCATCCTGGTGACACCCTCTTACTCAAACTGCTTGTGTACAACAAACATAGCAGCTGTCTGACCCACAGAGCTTACAATCAGCCTCCCTTCTCGCCTTATGTTCCCATCTGTATATATATCTTTTATATTCCAAACAGTGAAATATGTTCTGAATACTCTTATAATAATACTAAACAAGCAACAAACGTCTGCTGGATTACAAGTAATCTGCCCAATCATGTAACGTGTATTACATTCAGTGCACACTGTACCAGCACAAGTGGTAGACACTACCTAAATAACCTGTAGCTAGCTCACATGTTTAATATCATAAGGATCATCCAGTGAGGTGTGGTGAATATTCCTGGTGACAGCCCTGCTTCTTATAATTAGAGAGAAACCGGATAGTCCGTTTGGATAAATCCTTTGTCTTTTACTGCAAGATGCCACGCCATCAATGGGGTGATTATTACAGTGACTGGGGAATAACACGTTCCAACAATAGGGACTGCTCCGTTTACACTCCGGGATAGGGACTGGAATTCCTGTGGGAAAAGAGGGGGGTTAACCCTTTACACTCCATTGCTTTTTATAGGGCATGGGGAAAGCCTGAGCCAATAAATCCTGGAAATCACTGCAGGGAGACTGGAGCAGGGGAAGGGATCCTTTATGGAAATCACTGGCGGGAGACTGGAGCATGGGAAGGGATCCTTTATGGAAATCACTGCAGGGAGACTGGAGCATGGGAAGGGATCCTTTATGGAAATCACTGCAGGGAGACTGGAGCAGGGGAAGGGATCCTTTATGGAAATCACTGCAGGGAGACTGGAGCATGGGAAGGGATCCTTTATGGAAATCACTGTAGGGAGACTGGAGCATGGGAAGGGATCCTTTATGGAAATCACTGTAGGGAGACTGGAGCATGGGAAGGGATCCTTTATGGAAATCACTGCAGGGAGACTGGAGCATGGGAAGGGATCCTTTATGGAAATCACTGCAGGGAGACTGGAGCATGGGAAGGGATCCTTTATGGAAATCACTGCAGGGAGACTGGAGCAGGGGAAGGGATCCTTTATGGAAATCACTGGCGGGAGACTGGAGCATGGGAAGGGATCCTTTATGGAAATCACTGGCGGGAGACTGGAGCAGGGGAAGGGATCCTTTATGGAAATCACTGCAGGGAGACTGGAGCATGGGAAGGGATCCTTTATGGAAATCACTGCAGGGAGACTGGAGCATGGGAAGGGATCCTTTATGGAAATCACTGGTGGGAGACTGGAGCATGGGAAGGGATCCTTTATGGAAATCACTGGCGGGAGACTGGAGCATGGGAAGGGATCCTTTATGGAAATCACTGCAGGGAGACTGGAGCATGGGAAGGGATCCTTTATGGAAATCACTGCAGGGAGACTGGAGCATGGGAAGGGATCCTTTATGGAAATCACTGCAGGGAACCTGGAGCATGGGAAGGGATCCTTTATGGAAATCACTGCAGGGAGACTGGAGCAGGGGAAGGGATCCTTTATGGAAATCACTGCAGGGAGACTGGAGCATGGGAAGGGATCGACTGGAGCATGGGAAGGGATCCTTTATGGAAATCACTGCAGGGAGACTGGAGCATGGGGAGGGATCCTTTATGGAAATTACTGGCGGGAGACTGGAGCATGGGAAGGGATCCTTTATGAGGGCCTGAGGCATGTGAACAGATAAACGTACCAAAATCACAAGTGATACTCCGCGTTGCTGTGTAGTGTTATTGTGCCATGTTGTGTTATTGTGTCTGCAGCACGATTACTATGTATGTGGTTATTTAATACATTGATTGAAGATTCCTGATAACGGAGTATAATTTGCCATGTTTGACCAGGCCCATGATACAAGGTGATAATGTATAAAGATGGCGCCCATGGCGATACCGCCAAATGGTGTGCAGCTATGTAAAAGGAAGACTCTGTGGCACAATGGCGCTTCCGGGTTGTGATGGTGATCAGTGCGCAGTCGCAGCCAATAGGAAATAAATCACAGTTTGGCGGAGGTCCTTCTCTCTCATGCAGTGTCGGGATTATACAGAACAAATGGCACCTTTATATAAACCTTTGCAGTGCGGGAGTTTTTTTACATTGAGTCATGATCGAGCGTCTGATTAAAGCGATACTATTAATGACTGTCTCCTGGATCCTATGGCTTGTAACCTCGGATCTATGCCACTGTTTTATTGTTTAGGATCATGTAAAGACTCTGCGTTTGACCTTACGGCAGGACCATTCACCGGAGAGGGCTGACCCCACAAAGGTGAAGGTAAGATCTTATAACGTTGTGAAGGAGCTAGGAGCAGATAGAGGATGTCCTCGGCCTGGGAGTCTGCCTGTCCCTGGTGGGAGTAAAGATGGAGAGGCTGCACCTTCTCGGACAAACACAAGGTTTAGTTCCAATTCATATCATCCAGGACATTGATCCAGCCAGGAGCCTGCACCGGAGTGATTTAATGGAGATGCCGTCACTGTGGCGTGTAATGTCCGGCAGATACAGGCAGTTACTATGAAGCTCCTGCTGATATTCAGTCACCAGGGACCGGTCTGTCTTATTATATCAGTTTATTATTACGTAAAAAGATGGTATGATGTTGTCCTTTCAGCCGGTGGGACGTGCCTTTGCTCTCATCTCTTCAAGACCTCGGTCCCGTCCACTAAATTCAGAACTCATAAAGTCCAAGGATGGGGATGAAGAGATTATCAAGGTAGTAATCACCTGCCACACCATGAATATCCAAGATAATGGGGTACCGATTATCTGCTTGGTTGTATAGGGAGAGGTATTAGCAGAATGCTTGGTTGTATAGGGAGAAGTATTAGCAGAGTATTTGGTTGTATAGCGAGAGGTATTAGCAGAGTTTTTGGTTGTATTGGGAGAGGTATTAGCAGAATGCTTGGTTGTATTAGCATATTAAACTGGGAAGGGTTCATGTCATTGTACAGAGCACTGGTGAGACCTCACTTGGAGTATTGTACAGAGCGCTGGTGAGACCTCACTTGGAGTATTGTACAGAGCGCTGGTGAGACCTCACTTGGAGTATTGTACAGAGCGCTGGTGAGACCTCACTTGGAGTATTGTACAGAGCGCTGGTGAGACCTCACTTGGAGTATTGTACAGAGCGCTGGTGAGACCTCACTTGGAGTATTGTACAGAGCGCTGGTGAGACCTCACTTGGAGTATTACATGCAGTACTGGAGACCGTATCTCCAGAAGGATATTGATACTTTGGAGAACGTTCAGAGAAGGGCTACTAAAGTAATAATCTTGTTTGATTGGCTTCAGTGTGAATTTGAATCTTGTTCCATTTATTACACTAGGATTTGGCTGATAGATTTTTAAGATATAATCACCAGTTTCACAGTCTTATAGGGGATTCCTTGTTCTTTTCCCTGACCATATTCTAACGTAATATCTTGACAGGTCTACCTGAAAGCCAAAGCGGAGGATAAGGCCAACCATGAGTGGAACGTCAGTCAGCTGAAGAATGAGGTGCGCCATATTCAAGAGGTAATTGTGGTGTTAAGAGAAGATTTCTAGGTCTGGATTATACTGGAGATAAAGTCTACTGGGGCTATTCCCTGAAAGTGTGAGTGTGGTGTAACACCAGATTAATATAAAATATATAAATGAGTCTGTCTACTTTAACAGATATTTAATAAGAGGCAAAAACACAGTAACATACAATAATTAGTGACAGTCCAACACACAATACCACATTCTCCCAAGACTAACCTTAATCATAGTTTTCACCCATAAGATCCATTATAACCCATCACAGATTGCCCCATGCATGCAGGAGGCAGGCAAGCCAGGAAGAGACTGAAAAAAGAGTGTCAACTTTCATTTGGCACCTGAATTTGACTCCAACATAGCTTTGATCATTTTGCCTCCCATTACTTTCAAGGGGGGAGATTTGAACCTGGGATTTTTCCAAGTCAGACTTGGATGCCGAATTTGACTTAGTCTCAAAATTAAATTATACCTCCTCTGAGATATTTCTGAATTTTAGTGAATAGACCCATATGTAGATGTGTCCACACCTGGAATGGTCGATCCAGAGCAACTGCAGTAATTCCCATCTCATGTTGAGATTTGGGGCATTCTCCCGTGTGGGTCAGATACAGCTGGACGATGTACATAGAGGATTCAGGGTGTTATCTGCTTGGCTTCAGGAGTCTTACTGAGATCTTTCCTCATCCCAGGCTAGAACCTCAATTAAAAACCTCCGAGAAGACATTGACGCTTCTAAATGTGGATGGGAAGAACGTGAGGTGGGCAAGGTAGGTAAGGCGGAGATCACAGGACACGAGATGTTCACATTACATGTTCCTGAGGAGGAGATGTTGGGTTGTTAGTGCTGAGAGATGTATTCTTCAAATTCTTAGTGCTGACAGTCTGCTGGTGTCATGGGGAGGAGGACATGTCTATCAGACTCTTAGTGCTGACAGTCAGATGGTGTCATGGGGAGGAGGACATGTCTATCAGACTCTTAGTGCTGACAGTCTGCTGGTGTCATGGGGAGGAGGACATGTCTATCAGACTGTTAGTGCTGACAGTCTGCTGGTGTCACGGGGAGGAGGACATGTCTATCAGACTCAGTGCTGACAGTCTGCTGGTGTCATGGGGAGGAGGACATGTCTATCAGACTCTTAGTGCTGACAGTCTGCTGGTGTCATGGGGAGGAGGACATGTCTATCAGACTCTTAGTGCTGACAGTCTGCTGGTGTCATGGGGAGGAGGACATGTCTATCAGACTCTTAGTGCTGACAGTCTGCTGGTGTCATGGGGAGGAGGACATGTCTATCAGACTCTTAGTGCTGACAGTCTGCTGGTGTCATGGGGAGGAGGACATGTCTATCAGACTCTTAGTGCCGACAGTCTGCTGGTGTCATGGGGAGGAGGACATGTCTATCAGACTCTTAGTGCTGACAGTCTGCTGGTGTCATGGGGAGGAGGACATGTCTATCAGACTCTTAGTGCTGACAGTCTGCTGGTTTCACCTATTGACTGTATTTTCTTGGTCATCCAGGTGTTTGTGGAGAAGCAGAATGGTGTCAGACATTATGGTGACTCGTGGAGAAGTAATACAGGAGAGGATCAGGTAAGAATACGGGACTGTCCGGTCACATGACATCACTGGGGCTGTGTATAACCTTTGTGAATCACACACAAACAATGGTTTGATGCAGAAACCCGACTCCCTTTCTGCAGGGTGAGGCGTCTTCAGTGGACAATGAGAAAAACCTCCGTGAGACGGCACAACGACTGTTTGCTAAGCTTCAGGAAGCAGAGAGAACCCAGCAGACGGAACGAAGAATGTATGAGGTCTGTGTTGGGGGGTCTCCATTGCTCTCCCCAGTTTTGGAGTCAGCTCTAGCAGAGATGTCTCCACCCTGTTATTGAATCTGTCCTTTTCATCAGTCCCCCTCCCCCCCCTCTCCTTTCAACAGGACAAGCTGAGCCGGTGCCGGCAGGAGGCAGAGCAGAGCAGCAGAGCACGCAGAGAGGCGGAGCGTATCGCCACACAGCATCAGAGAGACGTGGAGGAGCTGCGCAGGCTGATGGGAAGCATGGAAATTGTAAGAGGAAGATTTCATGCGTTAATATTCAAACAACAAATCAATAGGCGATCAGATAGAAACTGGTGGGGTCCGATATAGCACTCAAACCAAGCTGGCCGGCACTGACATGAGATGAGCAGGGTAGTGGAAGTCTCTTGTATCCGCTGTCAGGGCGGTAATGAACGGGTTGAATCTCCCACCCCTTGTATACAGTTTGAAGCTCTGACAATGGGTCCAGCGATCCTCATAGGAAACCTTCCTATACACACTGAGCTTTGTCCTTACAGGAACACCAGGACCTGCAAAGGAAGGTGAAGGAGAAAGAAGAGGAGCTGGAACGTGCGCGAGCACAGAGACAGCAGGGTGGGCCTCTTCAGGAGAGGTGAGAGGTCAAACGCAGAACACAAGTAGC
Organism: Pelodytes ibericus; assembly: GCA_036172795.1. Lineage (NCBI taxonomy): Eukaryota > Metazoa > Chordata > Amphibia > Anura > Pelodytidae > Pelodytes > Pelodytes ibericus. The sequence goes on along the minus strand of CM069868.1, from coordinate 51,118,433 downwards.
AGTGCCAGGTTAAATGCTAAGTTATAGCTTTAGCATAAGAGGCGCTGAGCTCTGTATCTTTCACTTTAATAGGGATTTCCAGCCTGTTTGTAAACTGCTCTGCACGTGCTGCCTCTGTTCTCTTCCAGGTGTCAAGAACTGGAAAAGACGGTATCTGGACTAAAGGAGAAGATTCACCACCTGGACGACATGTTAAAGAGTCAGCAGCGCAAAGTACGACAGATGATAGAGCAGGTAAATTGAAAGTGCAAAGGATTCTGGGTCTCTGATCGGTCTTCCGTGGCGGTAAAGATGGCTATTCACAATTTTTTGCAGCAGACAGACATAGGTTTCTATGCATAATTTCATCCAACCAGTGGTAGATCAATAACCATGCGTCCAGGCAAAGAATAATTTATTACAGCTATAAATCATACGATACCCTAGGAGTATAATCCTCTCCCTTTTAAAGAATGCCATGGAGGGATGTGGAGAAGAGCCCGTCAGGCTGTGTTATAACTTTCTACTGCTGCATATAATAATTCCTCATTAACCTGGGTGGAGAACATATGGAAATGATTGACCCTTTCCTATTCCCAGCTACAGAACTCGAGGACCGCCATGCAGGAGAAAGACTCCATAATTCAGGAGCTGCGAGAGAAGGTGTCGTGGCTTCAGGCAGAGGTGAGAGGAGTTACCCCAGGGGGTCAGTGAGAGACACTGCAGGGATTGCTGGGGACATAATGTACATGTATTAGATGGCACGGAGAGGCTTGTCTGGTCAGGATTTAGTAACATAACATGCGTGTGTGTGTGTACATGGATGGCATATAAATACGTAGTGTACTTGCAGGTATAACATCTAATCTTCCTCCTGTGTGACGTTTGCTATGATTCCCAGCCAAGCCTTTAATCCCCAGTATAAATGACTATTCCCTGGTCCTTGTGTTTAATCAGCCAGTGTCTTGCATTACAGGTCAGATCCTGGATGTGGCTGCAAGGCGTTCAGTATCTTCCTCTGTGTTTAAATTCAAGGACTTTTATTCGCATTGTGGATTAATAGAGGGATTACTAAACAATATGTGTTTTATTATGATGCATGTTAAATACTTCATTGGTGGATTAACAAAGAACTAATCTTACATCGTAACATTCATCATTGCTTCACGTTTGTAAATTGGATCATTTGTTGTGGAACTATTTCTTCTTTGTATGGAGTGACTGGGGAATGTCATGTGAGCTGGGATGGAGGTTGGCAGTCATGTTACGTGTGTAGTCTGTATGGAGTGACTGGGGAATGTCATGTGAGCTGGGATGGAGGTTGGCAGTCATGTTACGCGTGTAGTCTGTATGGAGTGACTGGGGAATGTCATGTGAGCTGGGATGGAGGTTGGCAGTCATGTTACGTGTGTAGTCTGTATGGAGTGACTGGGGAATGTCATGTGAGCTGGGATGGAGGTTGGCAGTCATGTTACGTGTGTAGTCTGTATGGAGTGACTGGGGAATGTCATGTGAGCTGGGATGGAGGTTGGCAGTCATGTTACGCGTGTAGTCTGTATGGAGTGACTGGGGAATGTCATGTGAGCTGGGATGGAGGTTGGCAGTCATGTTACGTGTGTAGTCTGTATGGAGTGACTGGGGAATGTCATGTGAGCTGGGATGGAGGTTGGCAGTCATGTTACGTGTGTAGTCTGTATGGAGTGACTGGGGAATGTCATGTGAGCTGGGATGGAGGTTGGCAGTCATGTTACGTGTGTAGTCTGTATGGAGTGACTGGGGAATGTCATGTGAGCTGGGATGGAGGTTGGCAGTCATGTTACGTGTGTAGTCTGTATGGAGTGACTGGGGAATGTCATGTGAGCTGGGATGGAGGTTGGCACTCATGTTACGCGTGTAGTCTGTATGGAGTGACTGGGGAATGTCATGTGAGCTGGGATGGAGGTTGGCACTCATGTTACGCGTGTAGTCTGTATGGAGTGACTGGGGAATGTCATGTGAGCTGGGATGGAGGTTGGCACTCATGTTACGCGTGTAGTCTGTATGGAGTGACTGGGGAATGTCATGTGAGCTGGGATGGAGGTTGGCAGTCATGTTACGCGTGTAGTCTGTATGGAGTGACTGGGGAATGTCATGTGAGCTGGGATGGAGGTTGGCAGTCATGTTACGTGTGTAGTCTGTATGGAGTGACTGGGGAATGTCATGTGAGCTGGGATGGAGGTTGGCAGTCATGTTACGCGTGTAGTCTGTATGGAGTGACTGGGGAATGTCATGTGAGCTGGGATGGAGGTTGGCAGTCATGTTACGTGTGTAGTCTGTATGGAGTGACTGGGGAATGTCATGTGAGCTGGGATGGAGGTTGGCAGTCATGTTACGTGTGTAGTCTGTATGGAGTGACTGGGGAATGTCATGTGAGCTGGGATGGAGGTTGGCAGTCATGTTACGTGTGTAGTCTGTATGGAGTGACTGGGGAATGTCATGTGAGCTGGGATGGAGGTTGGCAGTCATGTTACGTGTGTAGTCTGTATGGAGTGACTGGGGAATGTCATGTGAGCTGGGATGGAGGTTGGCACTCATGTTACGTGTGTAGTCTGTATGGAGTGACTGGGGAATGTCATGTGAGCTGGGATGGAGGTTGGCAGTCATGTTACGTGTGTAGTCTGTATGGAGTGACTGGGGAATGTCATGTGAGCTGGGATGGAGGTTGGCAGTCATGTTACGCGTGTAGTCTGTATGGAGTGACTGGGGAATGTCATGTGAGCTGGGATGGAGGTTGGCACTCATGTTACGTGTGTAGTCTGTATGGAGTGACTGGGGAATGTCATGTGAGCTGGGATGGAGGTTGGCAGTCATGTTACGTGTGTAGTCTGTATGGAGTGACTGGGGAATGTCATGTGAGCTGGGATGGAGGTTGGCAGTCATGTTACGCGTGTAGTCTGTATGGAGTGACTGGGGAATGTCATGTGAGCTGGGATGGAGGTTGGCACTCATGTTACGCGTGTAGTCTGTATGGAGTGACTGGGGAATGTCATGTGAGCTGGGATGGAGGTTGGCAGTCATGTTACGTGTGTAGTCTGTATGGAGTGACTGGGGAATCCCATGTGAGCTGGGATGGAGGTTGGCAGTCATGTTACGTGTGTAGTCTGTATGGAGTGACTGGGAATCCCATGTGAGCTGGGATGGAGGTTGGCAGTCATGTTACGTGTGTAGTCTGTATGGAGTGACTGGGGAATGTCATGTGAGCTGGGATGGAGGTTGGCAGTCATGTTACGTGTGTAGTCTGTATGGAGTGACTGGGGAATGTCATGTGAGCTGGGATGGAGGTTGGCAGTCATGTTATGTGTGTAGTCTGTATGGAGTGACTGGGGAATGTCATGTGAGCTGGGATGGAGGTTGGCAGTCATGTTACATGTATAGTTTGTATCATGTAACCAAGAAATCTTCTCTGTGTTGCAGAACCTGGAGTTACAAGACAAGCTGGAACATGTTGGGTCTTCACAGCCTGGTCATACATCTTCTCTTCCAAGAAGTTACTCTAGACCGACCCTGAAGAATGTGTAAGTTATTATGGGGGCTCCTGGGATATTATGGGGGCTGCTGGGATATTATGGGGGCTCCTGGGATGTCTGAAGTCTGGTTAGTGTGTAGGCGGCTGAGTAGCACTGACCTCTATACTTTGTATCCCCTTGCTCAGTAAGAAGGTGTACCTGCCGTCTGGTGCTGGAAGACCATTTCCTCTCATTAAACTTGTGGAAACATGAATCTAGAGGCCGGAAGCACATGGACTGAAGCTGGACCTTTGTTTAAACACAGACTGAAGTATCCAACCTGCAGATGTACCAACTGGAGAATTAACTTGTGGAACCAATGAATACCACGGGAATATGTTACCTTGTGGAGTAAAGGCGATTTGAAGGGATATATGAATTGGGATCTTCAGTTACCCGGTTCCTCGCCCTCTCTCTCTCTGGATATTACAGGAGAGCCCAGGGAGATGTGACTTTTACATCTGATTAGTGGGAATGGTCATGACTGAGATTTGTGAATCCCAGGATGCTTTGCAGGACTGATTCTACAAGCTACCTGTGTTAACTGCTTCATGGCTTATTTTCCCCACAAAGCAGTGAAAGGAGCAAGTGCCTTATATGCCAACTGCTTGTGTGCTTCCAAACAAGCCCCATGTACGGCAGAGTACACCTGAATGTTCCTATTCCTGGTGCTGAATGAACCACTGTAGTGCAGCCGTCTTTACCTGTACATGTATTTTTGTTTTAACTTGTAAATGCAGAGTTAATGATTAGTGCTCTCTCACAAAGAAAGGATTACCCGTATGTGTCCTGGAATAACTACTCCACGTTTAATCCCATGACCTGTGATCCAGGAGGTCCCCCTTAGCCAATGTTTTCTGTGCTGGTTTCAGGTTGTGCTGTAGCTGTGCACAGCGGCAGAGATATTACTCAGACTATCTCAACCGTCACTCCTGACGCACTTTGAAAGTGATGTGACCAGGAAGAGGTGCAGAAGATAAGAGAGGACGTTCCATGTAAATGGGATTTGTTCTGATACAGCCACATTTACACGGACTGATGAGCAGTCTCTCTTATCCTCTGGGGTGAGGTCCTGCTTCACCCTTTTCACCTGAGTGTGAATGCATACATTTGATTTTGATCTACAGATAGAGCTGCAGGTCCCCCTAAGGGGAACACTACCATCACAACACTACCAATTAATTTAAATTCAAAGCAGCCATTGGTCCTGTAAGTATCTGATTACAAGTTGTATATCTATCCATGCAGTAAGCCTGGCACATCACGTAAGTTTATACAGCGCTCCCTTTTTTAAAAATCTATTTATATTGATCTCTATGGGTTATACCTGTTTGCCTACAAAGAGTTTCCGCACGGTCTTCTGTATAAATTAGTCCGGCCCTGATTAGAGTTGTGGTCCAGCAGGTGTGCCAGGTGATTGCACGTTCCTGTACAGAAATATGTGTACCTATATGTATAGTGTATACCAGTGCATTGTAACTCCTTGATATAAGTTATTAATGATGCAGTGTATTATGTCTACCTGTCCCCATACAGGGGCATGCGATCTCTGATGGCCACAATCCTCGGGGTTCCACTGTGCCTTACACCGTACCCAATTCATGTAGAAGCAATAATATTTGGAGATTCCCAGACTTAGCAGGTCTTTTAATTCCTGCTGTGTGGTACAAGCACTGTGCATAACACACATTGTCCTGGGGATGTGTGGACCAGTGCTCTGTGTAGTTACAATAAGGGCTTCCTACAAAGCTTTATTTAAAACAAAAATATCTCCTCTCTGGAAGACTGGTGCTGCTGGACCTGTCCATTCATTAAGGGCATCTACAGGAGAGCTCAATGCAAGTCTTGTGAAAGCACATCATCCTGGATGTTCAGTATGGAGACACCCCCCCCCCCCCCCCCCCCCGACTCTTAGTGTATTAATCCATAACTGGACTGGAAGCTGTAATATATGTAGGACTGTAGATATTAATAAATTATGATATTTAAGCATGCCTGTGTGTGTACACTGCACAGCGGAGTGTGTATGTGCGGAGTGTATGTGTGTGTGCGGAGTGTGTATATGTGTGTGTGTATGCGGAGTGTGTATGTGTGGTGACCACAGTCCAGTTAACAGTCATGTTCTGGTCTGTGTTTATCTGCATGGCTTCCCCGTGTGCAACAGTCACTAACATTTATGGACTGTGGTGAAGGGTGAAAGAAATTGGAAATCTCATACGTTAATGATAGCGTGAGTGGGAGACCTTTCCATCAGTCTGATTGTAGAGCAGTAAGGTGGATGCCTGTGTGTAATGAATGTATGGCTGGGTGAGTGCATGTATGTACAGAAACATAGACTACATATATCATGTATAGAGCAGACACGTGTCGTTACCTCTGGTCTTTGCACTTGATACCCATGTTTCTGCTTGTGACAGGAACACTAGCAGATGTATTACATGTATGTACATGATCCTGGCATGTTTGCCTGTGGGAGTTTTGGAGGACTGCCAGTGTTGAGTTTCGGCTGTACACACCCTGTCACACACCCACATACACAGATCTAAGCATTTCGCACTGCCAGCACTATGATCTGTGTAATTTGCTTGTTTACACACTCATTATCAATTCTCACACTGTAACCGAGGCTGGGCAGGATCCATGGGAGAGCAACCTAGACAAGGTGTTAGAGCAACAGCCAGCATCTGGCAAAGTGTAGGGTGCAACTTCAGACCATATCCTTTGAGTTCATTCAGAGTTTTTTAGGGGTATCAAACTGCGCCTGCCTTCAACTGTTGGAACTACATCTCCCATGCTCCTCTGCCATTCTCTTAACAGACAGAGTATTCTGGGAGGTGTCGGCAGCTGGAAGGCTGGTCTATAGGCAGGATAGGGGAGAGTATATTCATGGAATGTGAGGGTCTCCAAACCCCTTCAAAATACTATAAGAAATATCTAAAGTGTCTCTGCCACCAATACATCGGCAATGTTACCAAGACTTATATTCTCATTGATGTTACCCCCGTGTTACATTGGGGAGAGTTGGATCAGTAATTATAACAGACTATGTGAGGTATTGTCACTGCAATAATCAGGTATTCACAAGTGAACTGTCTTTCCAGCTTGGCTAGTACTGGCTGATTTATGCAGTTCACTTGTCAGTTCAGTGTTTAGTGAAAAGGCCACTGTGCAAAATGTAACCATACTCCTTTTCCATTCTGTAAATCCCAAACCCTAATCAATGTATCTATACATGACCCCCCATTGTGCCAGCGTTATCCACGTACCTTCTTCCAGCACTATATCCCAGGACAGTACCTTAGCTGACTTGATAGACGCACATAGAGCTGGCATGATTACCATCACCTGGATAAACCGCCAGGGCTCCTGTGTGGAGATCCTGAACGCCCCCAGCTGTGTGAACCTGTCATATTCAGCCATCTGTGGATACAGGACAATATAATATACATTAAAAAAAAACATTTTGGGACATGAATAAAACCTCCTGCACTGCAAAGTTTGATATGTACAACGGTAATAGCTCACTTTGTCACGTCTGTCTAACTGTGTTTGGCGGAGGTTCCCCGACATATTTTTTTATACATAGGCTGCACCAACACAACCTAAATGCCAGTATTTGGCGCCCCCCGTGTGCTCCATTATTTGATATTTCGCTCTCTTTAGAGAACTTGCACACGAGTAGACATAGAGACAGTTCAGGATGAATAGCACTAATGTCTTGTTATAAATAGAGTCAGTCCTTCAGCAAAGGTAGTAATGTGTTAAGAGAAGTCTGCCCTTCACAGCAAAACATATAGTACAGGCTCACATCGACCCCTGCTGGTAATGTCTGGACTTACCCAACCTATTCACCATGGGGTCTATTCAATATGCTGGCCAATGAGAGTCATTACAAAGTGAGAGGGAAAACTGGATGATATAAGTAAAATACAAACATGAAAGTATTTACATGTATCCAGCATACTGTGCGGAGTACATAAATTATTACTAAGATAGGGGAATACTGATTTATATTAGCTATGAATACACACAAGGAAGGGAAGGAGAGCAGGAATGAGCGGGGTGATATTTTAGGAAGGGAAGGAGAGCATGAATGAGCAGGGTGATGATATCATAGGAAGGGAAGGAGAGCGGGAATGAGCAGGGTGATGATATTATAGGAAAGGAAGGAGAGCAGGAATGAGCAGAGTGATGATATTATAGGAAGGGAAACAGAGCAGGAATGAGCAGGGAGATGATATTATAGGAAGGGAAGGAGAGCAGGAATGAGCAGGGTGATGATATTATAGGAAGGGAAGGGGAGCAGGAATGAGCAGGGTGATGATATTATAGGAAGAGAAGGAGAGCAGGAATGAGCAAGGTGATGATATAGGAAGGGAAGGAGAGCAGGAATGAGCAGAGTGATGATATTATAGGAAGGGAAGGAGAGCGGGAATGAGCAGGGTGATGATATTATAGGAAGGGAAGGAGAGCAGGAATGAGCAGGGTGATGATATTATAGGAAGGGAAGGAGAGCAGGAATGAGCGGGGTGATATTATAGGAAGGGAAGGAGAGCAGGAAGGAGAGCAGGAATGAGCGGGGTGATGATATTATAGGAAGGGAAGGAGAGCAGGAATGAGCAGAGTGATGATATTATAGGAAGGGAAGGAGAGCAGGAATGAGCAAGGTGATGATATTATAGGAAGGGAAGGAGAGCAGGAATGAACAGGGTGATGATATTATAGGAAGGGAAGGAGAGCAGCAATGAGCAGGGTGAGGATATTATAGGAAGGGAAGGAGAGCAGGAATGAGCAGGGTGATGATATTATAGGAAGGGAAGGAGAGCAGGAATGAGCAGGGTGATGATATTATAGGAAGGGAAGGAGAGCGGGAATGAGCAGGGTGATGATATTATAGGAAGGGAAGGAGAGCAGGAATGAGCAGGGTGATGATATTATAGGAAGGGAAGGAGAGCAGATATGAGCAGGGTGATGATATTATAGGAAGGGAAGGAGAGCAGGAATGAGCAGGGTGATGATATAGGAAGGGAAGGAGAGCAGGGTGATGATATTATAGGAAGGGAAGGAGAGCAGGGTGATGACATTATAGGAAGGGAAGGAGAGCAGGAATGAGCAGGGTGATGACATTATAGGAAGGGAAGGAGAGCAGGAATGAGCAGGGTGATGACATTATAGGAAGGGAAGGAGAGCGGGAATGAGCAGAGTGATGATATTATAGGAAGGGAAGGAGAGCAGGAATGAGCAGGGAGATGATATTATAGGAAGGGAAGGAGAGCAGGAATGAGCAGGGTGATGATATTATAGGAAGGGAAGGAGAGCAGGAATGAGCAGGGTGATGATATTATAGGAAGGGAAGGAGAGCATGAATGAGCAGGGTGATGATATTATAGGAAGGGAAGGAGAGCAGGAATGAGCAGGGTGATGATATTATAGGAAGGGAAGGAGAGCATGAATGAGCAGGGTGATGATATTATAGGAAGGGAAGGAGAGCATGAATGAGCAGGGTGATGATATTATAGGAAGGGAAGGAGAGCAGGAATGAGCAGGGTGATGATATTATAGGAAGGGAAGGAGAGCAGGAATGAGCAGGGTGATTATATTATAGGAAGGGAAGGAGAACAGGAATGAGCAGGGTGATGATATTATAGGAAGGGAAGGAGAGCGGGAATGAGCAGGGTGATGATATTATAGGAAGGGAAGGAGAGCAGGAATGAGCAGGGTGATGATATTATAGGAAGGGAAGGAGAGCATGAATGAGCAGGGTGATGATATTATAGGAAGGGAAGGAGAGCAGGAATGAGCAGGGTGTTGATATTATAGGAAGGGAAGGAGAGCGGGAATGAGCAGGGTGATGATATTATAGAAAGGGAAGGAGAGCAGGAATGAGCGGGGTGATGATATTATAGGAAGGGAAGGAGAGCAGGAATGAGGGGGTGATGATATTATAGGAAGGGAAGGAGAGCAGGAATGAGCAGGGTGATATAGGAAGGGAAGGAGAGCAGGAATGAGCGGGGTGATGATATTATAGGAAGGGAAGGAGAGCAGGAATGAGAAGGGTGATGATATTATAGGAAGGGAAGGAGAGCAGGAATGAGCAGGGTGATGATATTATAGGAAGGGAAGGAGAGCAGGAATGAGCAGGGTGATGATATTATAGGAAGGGAAGGAGAGCAGGAATGAGCGGGGTGATGATATTATAGGAAGGGAAGGAGAGCAGGAATGAGCAGGGTGATGATATTATAGGAAGGGAAGGAGAGCAGGAATGAGCAGGGTGAGGATATTATATGAAGGGAAGGAGAGCAGGAATGAGCAGGGTGATGATATTATAGGAAGGGAAGGAGAGCAGGAATGAGCAGGGTAATGATATTATAGGAACGGAAGGAGAGCAGGAATGAGCAGGGTAATGATATTATAGGAAGGGAGGGAGAGCAGGAATGAGCAGGGTAATGATATTATAGGAAGGGAAGGAGAGCAGGAATGAGCAGGGTGATGATATTATAGGAAGGGAAGGAGAGCAGGAATGAGCAGGGAGATGATATTATAGGAAGGGAAGGAGAGCAGGAATGAGCAGGGTGATGATATTATAGGAAGGGAAGGAGAGCAGGAATGAGCAGGGTGATGATATTATAGGAAGGGAAGGAGAGCAGGAATGAGCAGGGTGAGGATATTATAGGAAGGGAAGGAGAGCAGGAATGAGCGGGGTGATGATATTATAGGAAGGGAAGGAGAGCAGGAATGAGCAGGGTGATGATATTATAGGAAGGGAAGGAGAGCAGGAATGAGCAGGGTGATGATATTATAGCAGGGCTTGACAAATTTATTTTATTCTAGGAGCCAGCAAAAATTTTTAGGAGCCAGACAATCACGCAAACATACACGCAATTCATAAACACACACACCAACCCACGTCACATATACACCCCACACACACCAACCCACGTCACATATACACCCCACACACACCAACCCACGTCACATATACAGCCCACACACACCAACCCACGTCACATATACAAACCCCACACACCAACCCACTTCACAAATACACACACACACTTCACATATACACCTCCCCCCACACCTCACATATACACCTCCCCCCACACTTCACATATATACACCTCCCCCCACACATATTCCCCCCCTTCACATATACACCTCCCCCCACACTTCACACATATATACCCCCCCTTCACATATACACCTCCCCCCACACTTCACATATATACCCCCCCACACTTCACATATATACCCCCCCTTCACATATACATCCCTCCCCCCCTTCACATATACACCTGCCCCCACACTTCACACATATATACCTCCCCTTCACATATACACCTCCCCCCCACACTTCACATATATACCCCCCCCCTTCACATATACATCCCTCCCCCCCACTTCACATATACAACTCAAACATACACAAGTTTTTTTTTTTCCCTTCTTAACTTCTTAACTTCTGAGCCGAAAGAGCCATGAAGATCGGCTGCGGCACGAATGTTTCCCCTCCCTGCTGCCTTACCTCATTGCTGGGGAGGGGGAACATTCGTGCCGCAGCCGATCCTCATGGCTCTTTCGGCTGAACACTAACACATGTGTTGCGCGAGGGGGCGGAGCTTGCTGTCTGTCCCCTCGCGCTGCAAAAGACGGATGGCAGCGGCAAGGGGAACGGCACCCGGGCGCCAGGCTCCATTTCCAGGTCGCCATGGCGACCTGGCGCCCGGGGTTTGTCGAGCCCTGTATTATAGGAAGGGAAGGAGAGCAGGAATGAGCAAGGTGATGATATAGGAAGGGAAGGAGAGCAGGAATGAGCAGGGTGATGATATTATAGGAAGGGAAGGAGAGCGGGAATGAGCAGGGTGATGATATTATAGGAAGGGAAGGAGAGCAGGAATGAGCAGGGTGATGATATTATAGGAAGGGAAGGAGAGCAGGAATGAGCGGGGTGATATTATAGGAAGGGAAGGAGAGCAGGAATGAGAAGGGTGATGATATTATAGGAAGGGAAGGAGAGCAGGAATGAGCAGAGTGATGATATTATAGGAAGGGAAGGAGAGCAGGAATGAGCAGGGAGATGATATTATAGGAAGGGAAGGAGAGCAGGAATGAGCAGGGTGATGATATTATAGGAAGGGAAGGGGAGCAGGAATGAGCAGGGTGATGATATTATAGGAAGAGAAGGAGAGCAGGAATGAGCAAGGTGATGATATAGGAAGGGAAGGAGAGCAGGAATGAGCAGGGTGATGATATTATAGGAAGGGAAGGAGAGCAGGAATGAGCAGGGTGATGATATTATAGGAAGGGAAGGAGAGCAGGAATGAGCGGGGTGATATTATAGGAAGGGAAGGAGAGCAGGAATGAGAAGGGTGATGATATTATAGGAAGGGAAGGAGAGCAGGAATGAGCAGAGTGATGATATTATAGGAAGGGAAGGAGAGCAGGAATGAGCAGGGTGATGATATTATAGGAAGGGAAGGAGAGCAGGAATGAGCAGGGTGATGATATTATAGGAAGGGAAGGAGAGCAGGAATGAGCAGGGTGAGGATATTATAGGAAGGGAAGGAGAGCAGGAATGAGCAGGGTGATGATATTATAGGAAGGGAAGGAGAGCAGGAATGAGCAGGGTAATGATATTATAGGAAGGGAAGGAGAGCAGGAATGAGCAGGGTAATGATATTATAGGAAGGGAAGGAGAGCAGGAATGAGCAGGGTAATGATATTATAGGAAGGGAAGGAGAGCAGGAATGAGCAGGGTGATGATATTATAGGAAGGGAAGGAGAGCAGGAATGAGCAGGGAGATGATATTATAGGAAGGGAAGGAGAGCAGGAATGAGCAGGGTGATGATATTATAGGAAGGGAAGGAGAGCAGGAATGGGCAGGGTGAGGATATTATAGGAAGGGAAGGAGAGCAGGAATGAGCGGGGTGATGATATTATAGGAAGGGAAGGAGAGCAGGAATGAGCAGGGTGATGATATTATAGGAAGGGAAGGAGAGCAGGAATGAGCAGGGTGATGATATTATAGGAAGGGAAGGAGAGCAGGAATGAGCAGGGTAATGATATTATAGGAAGGGAAGGAGAGTGGGAATAAGCAGGGTGGTGATATTATAGGAAGGGAAGGAGAGCAGGAATGAGCAGGGTGAGGATATTATAGGAAGGGAAGGAGAGCGGGAATGAGCAGGGTGATGATATTATAGGAAGGGAAGGCGAGCGGGAATGAGCAGGGTGATGATATTATAGGAAGGGAAGGAGAGCAGGAATGAGCAGGGTGATGATATTATAGGAACGGAAGGAGAGCAGGAATGAGCAGGGTGAGGATATTATAGGAAGGGAAGGAGAGCAGGAATGAACAGGGTGAGGATATTATAGGAAGGGAAGGAGAGCGGGAATAAGCAGGGTGATGATATTATAGGAAGGGAAGGAGAGCGGGAATGAGCAGGGTGATGATATTATAGGAAGGGAAGGAGAGCGGGAATGAGCAGGGTGATGATATTATAGGAAGGGAAGGAGAGCAGGAATGAGCAGGGTGATGATATTATAGGAAGGGAAGGAGAGCGGGAATGAGCAGGGTGATGATGTTATAGGAAGGGAAGGAGAGCAGGAGTGCCTCTAGCCGATACCAGTGTTACACAGTGCCTCTACCAGATGCCAGTGTTACAGTGCCACTACCCAATGCCAGTGTTACACAGTGCCTCTACCCGATGCCAGTGTTACACAGTGCCACTATCCGATACCAGTGTTACACAGTGCCACTATCCAATACCAGTGTTACACAGTGCCACTACCCAATGCCAGTGTTACACAGTGCCTCTAGCCGATACCAGTGTTACACAGTGCCTCTACCAGATGCCAGTGTTACAGTGCCACTACCCAATGCCAGTGTTACACAGTGCCTCTACCCGATGCCAGTGTTACACAGTGCCACTATCCGATACCAGTGTTACACAGTGCCACTATCCAATACCAGTGTTACACAGTGCCACTACCCAATGCCAGTGTTACACAGTGCCTCTACCCGATGCCAGTGTTACACAGTGCCACTATCCGATACCAGTGTTACACAGTGCCACTATCCAATACCAGTGTTACACAGTGCCACTATCCAATACCAGTGTTACACAGTGCCACTACCCAATACCAGTGTTACACAGTGCCACTACCCAATACCAGTGATACATAGTGCCACTACCCAATACCAGTGATACACAATGCCTCTATCCAATACCAGTTTTACACAGTGCCACTACCCAATAGCAGTGTTACACAGTGCCTCTACCCAATAGCAGTGTTACACAGTGCCTCTACCAGATACCAGTGTTAAACAGTGCCTCTATCCGATACCAGTGTTACAGTGCCACTACCCGATGCCAGTGTTACACAGTGCCTCTACCCGATGTCAGTGTAACACAGTGCCAGTATCCGATACCAGTGTTACACTGTTCCGCTACCTGATACCAGTGTTACACAGTGCTGCTATCCGATACCAGTGTTACACAGTGCCTATATCTGATACCAGTGTTACACAGTGCCGTTACCCAATACCAGTTTTACACAGTGCCTCTATCCTATACCAGTGTTACAAAGTGCCTCTATCCAATACCAGTGTTACACAGTGACCCAATCCAATACCAGTGTTACACAGTGCCTCTATCCAATACCAGTGTTACACAGTGCCTCTATCCAATACCAGTGTTACACAGTGCCTCTATCCAATTCCAGTGTTACATATTGCCTCTATTCAATACAAGTGTTACACAGTGCCTCTATCCAATACCAGTGTTACACAGTGCAGCTACCCAATACCAGTGTTACACAGTGCCTCTATCCAATACCAATGTTACACAGTGCCTCTATCCTGATACAAAGTGAATTGAATTATTGATACATCTTCCTACATTACGAACATTAAACAATATATTTGTATCAAAATAATAAATGTTATGTTTTAATGGTACGTGTATCTACCTAAATATCTGTGAGATATTACATGGCTCTGTGTGATATTACCGTACATGGCTCTGTGAGATATTAGGTGGCTTGTTGTGATATTACATGGCTCTGTGTGATATTACCGTACATGGCTCTGTGAGATATTAGGTGGCTTGTTGTGATATTACATGGCTCTGTGAGATATTACATGGCTCTGTGTGATATTACATGACTCTGTGAGATATTACATGGCTCTGTGCGATATTACATGGCTCTGTGTGATATTACATGGCTCTGTGAGATATTACATGACTCTGTGATATATTACATGACTCTGTGTGATATTACATGGCTCTGTGTGATATTACATGGCTCTGTGTGATATTACATGGCTCTGAGATATTACATGGCTCTGTGTGATATTACATGACTGTGTGATATTTCATGACTGAGATATTACATGGCTCTGTATGATATTACATGACTGTGAGATATTTCATGACTGTGAGATATTACATGACTCTGTGTGATATTACATGGCTCTGTGTGATATTTCAGGACTGTGAGATATTACTTGACTCTGTGAGATATTACATGACTGTGTGATATTTCATGACTGTGAGATATTACATGACTGTGAGATATTACATGACTGTGGGATATTACATGGCTTTGTGTGATATTACATGACTAAGAGATTACATGACTCTGATATTAAATGACTGTGAAATATTACATGACTGTGTGAGATATTACATGACTGTGAGATATTACATGACTGTGGGATATTACATGGCTCTGTGAAATATTACATGACTCTGTGATATTACATGGCTCTGTGAAATATTACATGACTCTGTGATATTACATGACTATGAGATATTACATGACGCTGTGTGATTTTACATGGCTCTGTGTGATATTACATAACTCTGTGTGATATTTCATGACTGTGAGATATTACATGACTGTGGGATATTACATGACTCTGTGTGATATTTCATGACTGTGAGATATTGCATGGCTCTGTGTGATATTACATGACTCTGTGTGATTACATGACTGTGAGATATTACATGACTCTGTGAGATATTACATGACTCTGTGTGATATTACATGACTCTGTGTGATATTTCATGACTGTGAGATATTGCATGGCTCTGTGTGATATTACATGACTCTGTGTGATATTAAATGACTGTGAGATATTACATGACTGTGAGATATTACATGACTCTGTGTGATATTAAATGACTGTGAGATATTACATGACTGTGAGATATTACATGGCTCTGTGTGATATTACATGACTCTGTGAGATATTGCATGGCTTTGTGTGATATTACATGACTCTGTGTGATATTACATGGCTCTGTGTGATGTTACATGACTGTGAGATATTACATGACTCTGTGTGATATGACATGGCTCTGTGAGATATGACATGGCTCTGTGTGATGTTACATGACTGTGAGATATTACATGGCTCTGTGTGATGTTACATGACTGTGAGATATTACATGACTCTGTGTGATATTACATGGCTCTGTGAGATATTACATGGCTCTGTGAGATATTACATGGCTCTGTGTGATATTACATGACTGTGAGATATTACATGGCTCTGTGTGATATTACATGACTGTGAGATATTACATGGCTCTGTGTGATATTACATGACTGTGAGATATTTCATGACTGTGAGATATTACATGGCTCTGTGAGATATGACATGACTGTGAGATATTATTACATGGCACTGTGAGATATGACATTGCTCTGTGTGATGTTACATGACTGTGAGATATTACATGGCTCTGTGTGATGTTACATGACTGTGAGATATTACATGACTCTGTGTGATATTACATGGCTCTGTGAGATATTACATGGCTCTGTGTGATATTACATGACTGTGAGATATTACATGGCTCTGTGTGATATTACATGACTGTGAGATATTTCATGACTGTGAGATATTACATGACTCAGTGTGATATTACATGGCTCTGTGTGATGTTACATGACTGTGAGATATTACATGACTCTGTGTGATATGACATGGCTCTGTGAGATATGACATGGCTCTGTGTGATGTTACATGACTGTGAGATATTACATGGCTTTGTGTGATGTTACATGACTGTGAGATATTACATGGCTCTGTGTGATATTACATGACTGTGAGATATTTCATGACTGTGAGATATTACATGGCTCTGTGAGATATGACATGACTGTGAGATATTATTACATGGCACTGTGAGATATGACATTGCTCTGTGTGATGTTACATGACTGTGAGATATTACATGGCTCTGTGTGATGTTACATGACTGTGAGATATTACATGACTCTGTGTGATATTACATGGCTCTGTGAGATATTACATGGCTCTGTGTGATATTACATGACTGTGAGATATTACATGGCTCTGTGTGATATTACATGACTGTGAGATATTTCATGACTGTGAGATATTACATGGCTCTGTGAGATATGACATGACTGTGAGATATTATTACATGGCACTGTGAGATATGACATTGCTCTGTGTGATGTTACATGAGTGTGAGATATTACATGGCTCTGTGTGATGTTACATGACTGTGAGATATTACATGACTTTGTGTGATATTACATGGCTCTGTGAGATATTACATGACTCTGTGTGATATTACATGGCTCTGTGAGATATTACATGGCTCTGTGAGATTTGACATGACTGTGAGATATTAGTACATGGCTCTGTGAGATATGACATGACTGTGAGATATTATTACATGGCTCTGTGAGATATTACATGACTCTGTGTGATATTACATGGCTCTGTGAGATATTACATGGCTCTGTGAGATATGACATGACTGTGAGATATTAGTACATGGCTCTGTGAGATATGACATGACTGTGAGATATTATTACATGGCTCTGTGAGATATTACATGGCTCTGTGAGATATGACATGACTGTGAGATATTAGTACATGGCTCTGTGAGATATGACATGACTGTGAGATATTATTACATGGCTCTGTGTGATATTACATGACTGTGAGATATTATTACATGGCTCTGTGAGATATGACATGACTGTGAGATATTAGTACATGGCTCTGTGAGATATGACATGACTGTGAGATATTAGTACATGGCTCTGTGTGATTTATTACATCATTTGTATTGTAATAATATATTCAAACAGGGAGGTAATTAGCACATTACCCTGTGTATCTGCTCCAGCGGCAGGGGCAGTAATAATAGCCCCAGGATAGGGTAATAACTTCCCTCACCTCTCACACTGTGCGGTGTTCTGAGATTTAGCGCTTCTCAATGGCTGTCGCCTGTCATTCTCTTCTGCTCCCTGGTTGGTTAATCATTGTCATGTCAATGTCCTGGTTGGCTGTCACTCTCGTGATGGCCTGCCCCTTTCCGCTGTGACAAATGTGATTGGGTGTCTTCTCCCTGTCATGCCTGTCATTGGCTGCTCTGTTTCCCGCCCTTGCTGTGATTGGCTCAGCTCTAGTGTGACTGACATTCCTGTGGGGACTCCATGTCCCGGCCTGCCCCACGGCTTTAGACGCTCCGGTCCCGTGACCCCGGGCGCCTGGCTCCTCCCGCTCGGGTAAAGATGGCGGATGAGGACGGGGCCGGGAGCCCGTGCGGGGGGCAGCGGAACGGGGCGGGTGGTCCTCGGGTAGTTCGGATAGTGAAGTCCGAGTCCGGTTACGGGTTTAATGTTCGGGGGCAGGTTAGTGAGGGCGGGCAGCTCCGGAGCATCAACGGCGAACTGTACGCTCCCCTGCAGCATGTCAGCGCCGTGCTCCCCGCCGGAGCCGCCGACCGAGCCGGGATCCGCAAGGGGGACCGCATCCTGGAGGTGTGAGTACCGGGGCAACTGGGGGAGGGGGGAGAATACCCGGGGCAACTGGGGGAGGGGGGAGAATACCCGGGGCAACTGGGGGAGGGGGGAGAATACCCGGGGCAACTGGGGGAGGGGGGAGAGTCCCCGGGGCAACTGGGGGAGGGGGGTGAATACCCGGGGCAACTGGGGGAGGGGGGAGAATACCCGGGGCAACTGGGGGAGGGGGGAGAATACCCGGGGCAACTGGGGGAGGGGGGAGAATACCCGGGGCAACTGGGGGAGGGGGGAGAATACCCGGGGCAACTGGGGGTGGGGGGAGAATACCCGGGGCAACTGGGGGAGGGGGGAGAATACCCGGGGCAACTGGGGGAGGGGGGAGAATACCCGGGGCAACTGGAGGAGGGGAGAGAATACCCGGGGCAACTGGGGGAGGGGGGAGAATACCCGGGGCAACTGGGGGAGGGGGGAGAATACCCGGGGCAACTGGGGGAGGGGGGAGAATACCCGGGGCAACTGGGGGAGGGGGGAGAGTATAACCGGGGCAACTGGGGGAGGGGGGAGAAGACCCGGGGCAACTGGGGGAGGGGGGAGAATACCCGGGGCAACTGGGGGAGGGGGGAGAATACCCGGGGCAACTGGGGGAGGGGGGAGAATACCCGGGGCAACTGGGGGAGGGGGGAGAGTATAACCGGGGCAACTGGGGGAGGGGGGAGAAGACCCGGGGCAACTGGGGGAGGGGGGAGAATACCCGGGGCAACTGGGGGAGGGGGGAGAGTCCCCGGGGCAACTGGGGGAGGGGGGTGAATACCCGGGGCAACTGGGGGAGGGGGGAGAATACCCGGGGCAACTGGGGGAGGGGGGTGAATACCCGGGGCAACTGGGGGAGGGGGGAGAATACCCGGGGCAACTGGGGGAGGGGGGTGAGTCCCCGGGGCAACTGGGGGAGGGGGGAGAATACCCGGGGCAACTGGGGGAGGGGGGTGAGTCCCCGGTGCAACTGGGGGAGGGGGGAGAATACCCGGGGCAACTGAGGGAGGGGGGTGAGTCCCCGGTGCAACTGGGGGAGGGGGGAGAATACCCGGGGCAACTGGGGGAGGGGGGTGAGTCCCCGGTGCAACTGGGGGAGGGGGGAGAATACCCGGGGCAACTGGGGGAGGGGGGTGAGTCCCCGGTGCAACTGGGGGAGGGGAGAGAATACCCGGTGCAACTGGGGGAGGGGAGAGAATACCCGGGGCAACTGGGGGAGGGGGGAGAATACCCGGGGCAACTGGGGGAGGGGGGAGAGAATAACCGGGGCAACTGGGGGAGGGGGGAGAATACCCGGGGCAACTGGAGGTGAGAGAGAGAGAGAGAATACCCGGGGCAACTGGGGATGAGAGAGAGAGAGAGAGAGAGAATACCCGGGGCAACTGGGGATGAGAGAGAGAGAATACCAGGGCCAACTGGAGGTGAGAGAGAGAGAGAATAACCGGGGCAACTGGGGGAGGGGGGAGAGTATAACCGGGGCAACTGGGGGAGGGGGGAGAATACCCGGGGCAACTGGGGGAGGGGGGTGAGTCCCCGGTGCAACTGGAGGAGGGGAGAGAATACCCGGGGCAACTGGGGGAGGGGGGAGAATACCCGGGGCAACTGGGGGAGGGGGGAGAATACCCGGGGCAACTGGGGGAGGGGGGAGAATACCCGGGGCAACTGGGGGAGGGGGGAGAGTATAACCGGGGCAACTGGGGGAGGGGGGAGAGAATAACCGGGGCAACTGGGGGAGGGGGTAGAATACCCGGGGCAACTGGGGGAGGGGGGTGAGTCCCCGGTGCAACTGGGGGAGGGGAGAGAATACCCGGGGCAACTGGGGGAGGGGGGAGAGAATAACCGGGGCAACTGGGGGAGGGGGGAGAGAATAACTGGGGGAGGGGGGAGAGAATAACCGGGGCAACTGGGGGAGGGGGGAGAGAATAACCGGGGCAACTGGGGGAGGGGGGAGAGAATAACCGGGGCAACTGGGGGAGGGGGGAGAGAATAACCGGGGCAACTGGGGGAGGGGGGAGAGAATACCCGGGGGAACTGGGGGTGAGAGAGAGAGAGAGAGAATACCCAGGGCAACTGGGGGTGAGAGAGAGAGAGAATACCCGGGGCAACTGGAGGGGGAGGGGGCGGAATACCCGAGGCAACTGGAGGGGGGAGAGAGAATACCCGGGGCAACTGGAGGTGAGAGAGAGAGAGAGAATACCCGGGGCGACTGGGGATGAGAGAGAGAGAGAGAGAGAATACCCGGGGCAACTGGGGATGAGAGAGAGAGAATACCAGGGCCAACTGGAGGTGAGAGAGAGAGAGAATATCCGGGGCAACTGGGGGTGAGAGAGAGAGAATATCCGGGGCAACTGTGGGTGAGAGAGAGAGAATATCCGGGGCAACTGGGGGTGAGAGAGAGAGAATATCCGGGGCAACTGGAGGTGAGAGAGAGAATACCCGGGGTAACTGGGGGTGAGAGAGAATACCCGGGGTAACTGGGGGTGAGAGAGAATACCCGGGGTAACTGGGGGTGAGAGAGAATACCCGGGGTAACTGGGGGTGAGAGAGAATACCCGGGTTAACTGGGGGTGAGAGAGAGAGAATACCCGGGGCAACTGGGGGTGAGAGAGAATACCCGGGCCAACTGGAGGTGAGAGAGAGAGAGAATACCCGGGGCAACTGGGGCTGAGAGAGAGAGAGAATACCCGGGGCAACTGGGGGTGAGAGAGAGAATACCCGGGGCAACTGGGGGTGAGAGAGAGAATACCCGGGCCAACTGGAGGTGAGAGAGAGAGAATACCCGGGGCAACTGGGGCTGAGAGAGAGAGAGAATACCCGGGGCAACTGGGGGTGAGAGAGAGAATACCCGGGGCAACTGGGGGTGAGAGAGAGAGAGAGAATACCCGGGGCAACTGGGTTTGAGAGAGAGAGAGAATACCCGGGGCAACTGGGTTTGAGAGAGAGAGAGAGAGAATACCCAGGGTAACTGGGGGTGAGAGAGAGAGAATACCAGATTGAATTGGGGGGGGGGGGCGGGTGAGAGAGAGTACCCGGGGCAACTGAGGGTGGGGTTTGAGAGTACCCAGGGCAACAAGGGTGTGAGAGAGAGTACCCCGGGGCAATGGGGGGGGGGGGGGGGTAATGTGAGATAGTACCTGGGGCAACTGGGGGGATGAGAGAGTGGTTAATAACTAATGCTTTTAAGGTAGAAGGGGCAGCATCCAGTCTATATGGTAGTTGCCAGAATAGTGGTGATATAGCTGGGATAGACATCCAGAGACAGCATCATAGTGTGATCTTCCCCTGGTGGCGGGTGATATACTGGGGATTGATCTGGGTCGGTGAGCTATCCTGGGGGTGGCGGTGGGACTGAGATATTGTGGTGTCCGGGTACCACGTGTTGGCAATGCTGGGACCCAGGATATCTGTCATGCCTTGTTATACCAGCAAAGCCCTGCTTTAATCCTACATGTGTTTATCAGATGGTACTGCCCCTATCGCCATGGTAACAGAGATGTGATACTGGGAGAGTGATGGATCAGGTGGAGGTAGCACTGAGCATGCTCTCCTGATCTGTGCACCCAATACCTGGGTAACATATGCTGGTTAGTGGCTGTAGGGTTTCTGGCTGGATCTGGTGAAGATGTGATAACTGGTGAGATTATTTAACATGTTTCACAATAGAAATAGCCAACTCTCTGCCCGGTGTGACACTTCCTGTGTCGCTGGATAATCTGGGATCAGGCTTTGGCCCCCATTGTGTTTCTCTAAGTGTAACTGAAGCAGTTCATTCCTGCCTGATTTCAGCAAGATGCCCTGGAGTGGATCTGGCCATGCTAACTTGTTGCCCTAATGGTTCTGATGACCCCTGGCTGGGTTATTTAGGAAGCATGCACATTAGACCTTTCCATGTTACCCATGAATGATCAGACAAGGGTGTTCCTATCTGCCGGTACATGCGACAGCTCCCTTTACACACTGATCAGGCTGTGATCTAGACAGATAATACCATAGAGAGGTATTGGTTGGGAGATGAAGCTCACAGTGCCTCTCTATGGTTTCTGTTGGTGATACACATTGTGTTTTCCCTGTGTGCTTTATTCCTGAGCGCGGAGTGTCGATTCTCTTTCCTGAATAGTTGTTGAGCAGGATGATCTCTCAGGACCAGTGCTGCAGGTCTTGGTGTGATGTCCACAGACAGGTTTATCAGGGTCGTTATTATTTGCCATGATGTATGCAGCAGGCAGTGTGCTCAGGATTCCTTGTACTCTGTGTGATATTAGGTACATGTTAGGTTTATACTCTTTCATTTGCTGGAATCGGCTGCTGGGGCAGGATTGCTGTCCCACTATCTGTCCTCCATTCATGGCCTCTTCCTCACTCTCTTCCCAGGAATGGTGTGAATGTAGAAGGAGCCACTCACAAGCAGGTGGTGGATCTGATCCGGGCAGGGGAGAAGGAACTGGTTCTCACAGTGCTGTCTGTCCCCCCCCATGAAGCCGAAAGCTTGGACCCCAGTGATGACTCCTCAGGCCAGTCCTTCTATGATTACACAGAGAAGCAGGCCGTCCCCATATCAATCCCCACGTACAAGCATGTGGAACAGAACGCAGAGAAGTTTGTGGTGAGTGATGACTGCGAATGTGACTGTATTGCAGACTGCATGTGTGTCACAGTGATACTGCAGGTGGGATGTTCTGGGGTGTGCACGTCTGTGTGTGTTACTGCAGGTGGGGTGTTGTGGGGCGTGCACGTCTGTGTGTGTGTTACTGCAGGTGGGGTGTTGTGGGGCGTGCACGTCTGTGTGTGTTACTGCAGGTGGGGTGTTGTGGGGCGTGCACGTCTGTGTGTGTGTTACTGCAGGTGGGGTGTTGTGGGGCGTGCACGTCTGTGTGTGTTACTGCAGGGGGGGTGTTGTGGGGCGTGCACGTCTGTGTGTGTTACTGCAGGTGGGGTGTGCACGTCTGTGTGTGTGTGTTACTTCAGGTGGGGTGTGCACGTCTGTATGTGTTACTGCAGGTGGGGTGTTGTGGGGCGTGCACGTCTGTATGTGTTACAGCAGGTGGGGTGTTGTGGGGCGTGCACGTCTGTATGTGTTACAGCAGGTGGGGTGTTGTGGGGCGTGCACGTCTGTGTGTGTTACTGCAGGTGGGGTGTTGTGAGGCGTGCACGTCTGTGTGTGTTACTGCAGGTGGGGTGTTGTGAGGCGTGCACGTCTGTGTGTTACTGCAGGTGGGGTGTTGTGAGGCGTGCACGTCTGTGTGTGTTATTGCAAGTGAGGCGTGCACGTCTGTGTGTGTTATTGCAAGTGGGGCGTACACGTCTGTGTGTGTGTTACTGCAAGTGGGGCGTGCACGTCTGTGTGTGTGTTACTGCAGGTGGGGCATGCACAGCTGTGTGTGTTACTGCAGGTGGGGTGTTGTGGGGCGTGCACGTCTGTGTGTGTTATTGCAAGTGAGGCGTGCACGTCTGTGTGTGTTATTGCAAGTGGGGCGTGCACGTCTGTGTGTGTGTTACTGCAAGTGGGGCGTGCACGTCTGTGTGTGTGTTACTGCAAGTGGGGCGTGCACGTCTGTGTGTGTGTTACTGCAAGTGGGGCGTGCACGTCTGTGTGTGTGTGTGTTACTGCAAGTGGGGCGTGCACGTCTGTGTGTGTGTGTGTTACTGCAAGTGGGGCGTGCACGTCTGTGTGTGTGTGTTACTGCAGGTGGGGCGTGCACGACTGTGTGTGTGTTACTGCAGGTGGGGTTTGCACGGCTGTGTGTGTGTGTGTGTTACTGCAGGTGGGGTGTGCACGGCTGTGTGTGTGTGTTACTGCAGGTGGGGTGTGCACGGCTGTGTGTGTGTGTTACTGCAGGTGGGGTGTGCACGGCTGTGTGTGTGTGTTACTGCAGGTGGGGTGTGCACGGCTGTGTGTGTGTGTGTTACTGCAGGTGGGGTGTGCACGGCTGTGTGTGTGTGTGTTACTGCAGGTGGGGTGTGCACGGCTGTGTGTGTGTGTTACTGCAGGTGGGGTGTGCACGGCTGTGCGTGTTACTGCAGGTGGGGTGTGCACGGCTGTGCGTGTTACTGCAGGTGGGGTGTGCACGGCTGTGCGTGTTACTGCAGGTGGGGTGTGCACAGCTGTGCGTGTTACTGCAGGTGGGGTGTGCACGGCTGTGCGTGTTACTGCAGGTGGGGTGTGCACGGCTGTGCGTGTTACTGCAGGTGGGGTGTGCACGGCTGTGTGTGTGTCTGTTACTGCAGGTGGGGTGTTGTGGGGTGTGCACGGCTGTGTGTGTGTGTTACTGCAGGTGGGGCTTGCACGGCTGTGTGTGTGTTACTGCAGGTGGGGCGTGCACGGCTGTGTGTGTGTTACTGCAGGTGGGGCGTGCACGGCTGTGTGTGTGTTACTGCAGGTGGGGCGTGCACGGCTGTGTGTGTGTTACTGCAGGTGGGGCGTGCACGGCTGTGTGTGTGTTACTGCAGGTGGGGCGTGCACGGCTGTGTGTGTTACTGCAGGTGCGGCGTGCACGGCTGTGTGTGTTACTGCAGGTGGGGCGTGCACGGCTGTGTGTGTTACTGCAGGTGGGGCGTGCACGGCTGTGTGCGTTACTGCAGGTGGGGCGTGCACGGCTGTGTGTGTTACTGCAGGTGGGGCGTGCACGGCTGTGTGTGTGTTACTGCAGGTGGGGCGTGCACGGCTGTGTGTGTGTTACTGCAGGTGGGGCGTGCACGGCTGTGTGTGTTACTGCAGGTGGGGCGTGTACAGCTGGGTGTGTTACTGCAGGTGGGGCGCGCACGGCTGTGTGTGTTACTGCAGGTGGGGTGTGCACGGCTGTGTGTGTGTGTTACTGCAGGTGGGGCATGCACGGCTGTGTGTGTGTGTTACTGCAGGTGGGGCGTGCATGGCTGTGTGTGTTACTGCAGGTGGGGTTTGCACGGCTGTGTGTGTGTGTTACTGCAGGTGGGGTTTGCACGGCTGTGTGTGTGTGTTACTGCAGGTGGGGTGTGCACGGCTGTGTGTGTGTGTTACTGCAGGTGGGGTGTGCACGGCTGTGTGTGTGTGTGTTACTGCAGGTGGGGTGTTGTGGGGCGTGCACGGCTGTGTGTGTTACTGCAGGTGGGGTGTTGTGGGGCGTGCACGGCTGTGTGTGTGTTACTGCAGGTGGGGTGTTGTGGGGCGTGCACGGCTGTGTGTGTGTTACTGCAGGTGGGGTGTTGTGGGGCGTGCACGGCTGTGTGTGTGTTACTGCAGGTGGGGTGTTGTGGGGCATGCACGGCTGTGTGTGTTACTGCAGGAGGGGTGTTGTGGGGCGTGCACGGCTGTGTGTGTTACTGCAGGTGGGGCGTGCACGGCTGTGTGTGTGTGTTACTGCAGGTGGGGTTTGCACGACTGTGTGTGTGTTACTGCAGGTGGTGTGTTGTGGGGCGTGCACGGCTGTGTGTGTGTTACTGCAGGTGGGGTGTTGTGGGGCGTGCACGGCTGTGTGTGTGTTACTGCAGGTGGGGCGTGCACGGCTGTGTGTGTGTGTTACTGCAGGTGGGGTTTGCACGACTGTGTGTGTGTTACTGCAGGTGGTGTGTTGTGGGGCGTGCACGGCTGTGTGTGTGTTACTGCAGGTGGGGTGTTGTGGGGCGTGCACGGCTGTGTGTGTGTTACTGCAGGTGGGGTGTTGTGGGGCGTGCACGGCTGTGTGTGTGACTGCAGGAGGGGTGTTGTGGGGCGTGCACGGCTGTGTGTGTGACTGCAGATGGGGCGTGCACGGCTGTGTGTGTTACTGCAGGTGGGGCGTGCACGGCTGTGTGTGTTACTGCAGGTGGGGTGTTGTGGGGCGTGCACGGCTGTGTGTTACTGCAGGTGGGGCGTGCACGGCTGTGTGTGTTACTGCAGGAGGGGTGTTGTGGGGCGTGCACGGCTGTGTGTGTTACTGCAGGTGGGGCGTGCACGGCTGTGTGTGTTACTGCAGGTGGGGCGTGCACGGCTGTGTGTGTTACTGCAGGTGGGGCGTGCACGGCTGTGTGTGTTACTGCAGGTGGGGCGTGCACGGCTGTGTGTGTTACTGCAGGTGGGGCGTGCACGGCTGTGTGTGTTACTGCAGGTGGGGCGTGCACGGCTGTGTGTGTGTTACTGCAGGAGGGGCGTGCACGGCTGTGTGTGTGTTACTGCAGGAGGGGCGTGCACGGCTGTGTGTGTGTTACTGCAGGTGGGGCGTGCACGGCTGTGTGTGTGTTACTGCAGGTGGGGCGTGCACGGCTGTGTGTGTTACTGCAGGTGGGGCGTGCACGGCTGTGTGTGTTACTGCAGGTGGGGCGTGCACGGCTGTGTGTGTTACTGCAGGTGGGGCGTGCACGGCTGTGTGTGTTACTGCAGGAGGGGTGTTGTGGGGCGTGCACGGCTGTGTGTTACTGCAGGTGGGGCGTGCACGGCTGTGTGTGTTACTGCAGGTGGGGCGTGCACGGCTGTGTGTGTTACTGCAGGTGGGGCGTGCACGGCTGTGTGTGTTACTGCAGGTGGGGCGTGCACGGCTGGGTGTGTTACTGCAGGTGGGGCGTGCACGGCTGGGTGTGTTACTGCAGGTGGGGCGTGCACGGCTGGGTGTGTTACTGCAGGTGGGGCGTGCACGGCTGGGTGTGTTACTGCAGGTGGGGCGTGCACGGCTGGGTGTGTTACTGCAGGTTATATTGTGTGTTCTCTTGCAGGTATACAATGTGTACATGGCTGTGTGTGTTCTCTTGCAGGTATACAATGTGTACATGGCTGTGTGTGTTCTCTGGCAGGTATACAATGTGTACATGGCTGTGTGTGTTCTCTTGCAGGTATACAATGTGTACATGGCTGGCAGGCAGCTGTGCTCCAAGCGTTACCGGGAGTTTGCTATTCTTAACCAGAATCTGAGAAGGGAGTTTGCCAATTTCTCGTTTCCCCGACTCCCAGGGAAATGGCCGTTCTCCTTATCAGAGCAGCAGCTAGATGGCCGGCGGCGTGGCTTGGAGGAGTACCTGGAAAAAGGTGAGCTGCGTGGGAGGTTAGCGTGAGGGGGCAGTGTGGGAGGTTAGCGTGAGGGGGCAGTGTGGGAGGTTAGCGTGAGGGGGCAGTGTGGGAGGTTAGCGTGAGGGGGCAGTGTGAGAGGTTAGCGTGAGGGGGCAGTGTGGGAGGTTAGCGTGAGGGGGCAGTGTGGGAGGTTAGCGTGAGGGGGCAGTGTGGGAGGTTAGCGTGAGGAGGCAGTGTGGGAGGTTAGCGTGAGGGGGCAGTGTGGGAGGTTAGCGTGAGGGGGCAGTGTGGGAGGTTAGCGTGAGGGGGCAGTGTGGGAGGTTAGCGTGAGGGGGCAGTGTGGGAGGTTAGCGTGAGGGGGCAGTGTGGGAGGTTAGCGTGAGGGGGCAGTGTGGGAGGTTAGCGTGAGGGGGCAGTGTGGGAGGTTAGCGTGAGGGGGCAGTGTGGGAGGTTAGCGTGAGGGGGCAGTGTGGGAGGTTAGCGTGAGGGGGCAGTG
The DNA here is from genome assembly GCA_036172795.1 of Pelodytes ibericus. NCBI lineage: Eukaryota > Metazoa > Chordata > Amphibia > Anura > Pelodytidae > Pelodytes > Pelodytes ibericus. The sequence goes on along the minus strand of CM069868.1, from coordinate 51,090,636 downwards.
TGGGAGGTTAGCGTGAGGAGGCAGTGTCATGGCTGCTTGTGACATTGTTGTGTTTTGTAGTTTGTTCCATACGCGTCATTGGGGAGAGTGACATCATGCAAGAGTTCCTGTCCGAGTCTGATGAGGTAAGGCATGGGTGGGAGCTGGTCTGAGCGCAGGTGACTGGGACAGGAATCACCTCTCCTCTTCCTCTGTAGAATTATAACGGGGTGTCCGATGTGGAGCTGCGAGTCGCATTACCTGACAAAACAACCGTGACTGTCCGAGTGAAAAAGAACAGCACCACCGACCAGGTGTACCAGGTAAACCACGCCTCCTGCGCAGCCCGGCACCGGGGAGGGCCACTGTCTTATTCTCACGCTGTGCTTTCTTCCCATAGGCCCTTGCAGCCAAGATTGGAATGGATGGAATCACCGCCAATTACTTTGCCTTGTTTGAGGTCATTAATCACTCCTTCGGTCAGTACGGTCTGGCTTCACCATCAACCTGTGCAGTATAATTATGCTCTAACGCAGGGGTGGCAAACTCAAATTCATCGGGGGGGCCGCATCAGCAGTATGGTTACCCTCAAAGGGCCGGTTGTATAGGATTATGCATCTACTCTTTATTATCATGAATAATTGCCTCTGCATTCAGTTGCTACTGGTTTTAATAACTAGCCTTGAAAACAGAAGCCTAGGAAGAATAATAGCAAGCATGGGTCAGGACTGCACTAAGTACACAGTGCATGGGTCAGGATTGCGCTAAGTACACAGTGCATGGGTCAGGACTGCACTAAGTACACAGTGCATGGGTCAGGATTGCGCTAAGTACACAGTGCATGGGTCAGGACTGCACTAAGTACACAGTGCAGCGGTCAGGATTGCGCTAAGTACACAGTGCAGCGGTCAGGATTGCGCTAAGTACACAGTGCAGCGGTCAGGATTGCGCTAAGTACACAGTGCAGCGGTCAGGATTGCGCTAAGTACACAGTGCAGCGGTCAGGATTGCGCTAAGTACACAGTGCAGTGGTCAGGATTGCGCTAAGTACACGGTGCAGCGGTCAGGATTGCGCTAAGTCCACGGTGCAGCGGTCAGGACGGCGCTAAGTCCACGGTGCAGCGGTCAGGACGGCGCTAAGTCCACGGTGCAGCGGTCAGGACGGCGCTAAGTCCACGGTGCAGCGGTCAGGACGGCGCTAAGTCCACGGTGCAGCGGTCAGGACGGCGCTAAGTCCACGGTGCAGCGGTCAGGACGGCGCTAAGTCCACGGTGCAGCGGTCAGGACGGCGCTAAGTCCACGGTGCAGCGGTCAGGACGGCGCTAAGTCCACGGTGCAGCGGTCAGGACGGCGCTAAGTCCACGGTGCAGCGGTCAGGACGGCGCTAAGTCCACGGTGCAGCGGTCAGGACGGCGCTAAGTCCACGGTGCAGCGGTCAGGACGGCGCTAAGTCCACGGTGCAGCGGTCAGGACGGCGCTAAGTCCACGGTGCAGCGGTCAGGACGGCGCTAAGTCCACGGTGCAGCGGTCAGGACGGCGCTAAGTCCACGGTGCAGCGGTCAGGACGGCGCTAAGTCCACAGTGCAGCGGTCAGGACGGCGCTAAGTCCACAGTGCAGCGGTCAGTCAGAGCCCAGGAATAGTGTGCCAGCCAGATGCCCAGGAATAGTGTGCCAGCCAGATGCCCAGGAATAGTGTGCCAGCCAGATGCCCAGGAATAGTGTGCCAGCCAGATGCCCAGGAATAGTGTGCTCCGAAACCCCCCCCCCCCCCCTTCCCCATGACTTACTGAGGCTGGTCTCTGCTCCCGGAAGAGAAGACTGCACTGAGGCGTCCGGGAGCAGAGACCAGCCTCAGTAAGTCACATCCGGTCGCTGTGTTTTTTGTTTGTTTTTTCACCCGGTGGACGCATCCAGAGGATACGGCCGCCTGCAAGAAAAAAAAAGGTGCGGGGGGGGGGGGGTCCGGCGGGCCGGATTCGGGCCGTGGGCTTTGTGTTTGCCACCCCTGCTCTAACGCTATGTACAAAATAAGTGATGTAAGAAGTGTGTCGCACGCAGACTGTATAAAACTCCCCCCTATTTAACACCACTTTATTTGACTCCCTCCCGTGCCTCCCCTGTCTGCTCAGCTCCCTCCCGTGCCTCCCCTGTCTGCTCAGCTCCCTCCCGTGCCTCCCCTGTCTGCTCAGCTCCCTCCCGTGCCTCCCCTGTCTGCTCAGCTCCCTCCCGTGCCTCCCCTGTCTGCTCAGCTCCCTCCCGTGCCTCCCCTGTCTGCTCAGCTCCCTCCCGTGCCTCCCCTGTCTGCTCAGCTCCCTCCCGTGCCTCCCCTGTCTGCTCAGCTCCCTCCCGTGCCTCCCCTGTCTGCTCAGCTCCCTCCCGTGCCTCCCCTGTCTGCTCAGCTCCCTCCCGTGCCTCCCCTGTCTGCTCAGCTCCCTCCTGTGCCTCCCCTGTCTGCTCAGCTCCCTGAAAGGATACAAATAAAGTACCTTATTGAACCCACTTTGCTCCATAGAGCTCTAATGAGGGGCGGATATGGTGCTTGGGACAGATGAATGTAGATCTGATGTAAAATTCTAACCATGGCCGCCCCCTGATGCAGCGATATAGAGCAGAGAGGGCCATTTCTGTCACTACACGGCACTATACTAGTCGCATTCTTTCCATTACCACACATGTTAATTCTAGTTTTCCTATTTGTTTCTAATCTGTTTTGTGGGGGTTTCTTGCTCTTAGTCAGAAAGTTGGCACCCAACGAGTTCCCCCACAAACTGTATGTACAGAATTACACCTCTGCAGTCCCAGGAACCTGCCTCACGGTCCGGAAGTGGCTTTTTACCACCTCGGAGGAGGCTCTGTTGAAGGATAATGATCTGGCAGTCTCCTACTTCTTCCATCAGGTGAGTGGGGCACGTGAGAGGGCTACGTGTGTGGCACCCGGATGGTGGAGTTGGTTTGGGTCAGTGCGGTGGTTATAGAGTGACGGGGTGGTTAGTTTGGGTTAGTGCAGGTTGACGGGGTGGTTGGTTTGGGTCAGTGGTGTTAGCGCAGGGTGACGGGGTGGTTTGGGTCCGTGGGGTTACCGCAGGGTGACGGGGTGGTTGGTTTGGGTCAGTGGGGTTAGCGCAGGGTGACAGGGTGGTTGGTTTGGGTCAGTGGGGTTAGCGCAGGGTGACGGGGTGGTTGGTTTGGGTCAGTGGCGTTAGCGCAGGGTGACGGGGTGGTTGGTTTGGGTCAGTGGGGTTAGCGCAGGGTGACGGGGTGGTTGGTTTGGGTCAGTGGGGTTAGTGCAGGGTGACGGGGTGGTTGGTTTGGGTCAGTGGGGTTAGCGCAGGGTGACGGGGTGGTTGGTTTGGGTCAGTGGCGTTAGCGCAGGGTGACGGGGTGGTTGGTTTGGGTCAGTGGCGTTAGCGCAGGGTGACGGGGTGGTTGGTTTGGGTCAGTGGGGTTAGCGCAGGGTGACGGGGTGGTTGGTTTGGGTCAGTGGGGTTAGCGCAGGGTGACGGGGTGGTTGGTTTGGGTCAGTGGGGTTAGCGCAGGGTGACGGGGTGGTTGGTTTGGGTCAGTGGCGTTAGCGCAGGGTGACGGGGTGGTTGGTTTGGGTCAGTGGCGTTAGCGCAGGGTGACGGGGTGGTTGGTTTGGGCCAGTGGGGTTAGCGCAGGGTGACGGGGTGGTTGGTTTGGGTCAGTGGGGTTAGCGCAGGGTGACGGGGTGGTTGGTTTGGGTCGGTGGGGTTAGTGCAGGGTGACGGGGTGGTTGGTTTGGGTCGGTGGGGTTAGTGCAGGGTGACGGGGTGGTTGGTTTTGGTCAGTGGGGTTAGTGCAGGGTGACGGGGTGGTTGGTTTTGGTCGGTGGGGTTAGTGCAGGGTGACGGGGTGGTTGGTTTGGGTCAGTGGGGTTAGTGCAGGGTGACGGGGTGGTTGGTTTTGGTCGGTGGGGTTAGTGCAGGGTGACGGGGTGGTTGGTTTTGGTCGGTGGGGTTAGTGCAGGGTGACGGGGTGGTTGGTTTGGGTCAGTGGGGTTAGTGCAGGGTGACGGGGTGGTTGGTTTGGGTTAGTGCAGGGTGACGGGGTGGTTGGTTTGGGTCAGTGGGGTTAGTGCAGGGTGACGGGGTGGTTGGTTTTGGTCGGTGGGGTTAGTGCAGGGTGACGGGGTGGTTGGTTTGGGTCGGTGGGGTTAGTGCAGGGTGACGGGGTGGTTGGTTTGGGTCGGTGGGGTTAGTGCAGGGTGACGGGGTGGTTGGTTTTGGTCGGTGGGGTTAACGCAGGGTGACGGGGTGGTTGGTTTTGGTCGGTGGGGTTAGTGCAGGGTGACGGGGGAGTGGTTGGTTTGGGTCGGTGGGGTTAGTGCAGGGTGACGGGGTGGTTGGTTTGGGTCGGTGGGGTTAGCGCAGGGTGACGGGGTGGTTGGTTTGGGTCAGTGGGGTTAGCGCAGGGTGACGGGGTGGTTGGTTTGGGTCAGTGGGGTTAGCGCAGGGTGACGGGGTGGTTGGTTTGGGTCAGTGGGGTTAGTGCAGGGTGACGGGGTGGTTGGTTTGGGTTAGTGCAGGGTGACGGGGTGGTTGGTTTGGGTTAGTGCAGGGTGACGGGGTGGTTGGTTTGGGTCAGTGGGGTTAGTGCAGGGTGACGGGGTGGTTGGTTTTGGTCGGTGGGGTTAGTGCAGGGTGACGGGGTGGTTGGTTTTGGTCGGTGGGGTTAGTGCAGGGTGACGGGGTGGTTGGTTTGGGTCAGTGGGGTTAGCGCAGGGTGACGGGGTGGTTGGTTTGGGTCAGTGGGGTTAGTGCATGGTGACGGGGTGGTTGGTTTGGGTCAGTGGGGTTAGTGCATGGTGACGGGGTGGTTGGTTTGGGTTAGTGCAGGGTGACGGGGTGGTTGGTTTGGGTCAGTGGGGTTAGTGCAGGGTGACGGGGTGGTTGGTTTGGGTTAGTGCAGGGTGACGGGGTGGTTGGTTTGGGTCAGTGGGGTTAGTGCAGGGTGACGGGGTGGTTGGTTTGGGTCGGTGGGGTTAGTGCAGGGTGACGGGGTGGTTGGTTTGGGTCAGTGGGTGGGTTTGGGTGGGTACCCACGGTGAGTTCAGTTGTGGTTTCTCTGCAGGCGGTGGATGACGTGAAGCGAGGGTATATTAAAGCAGAGGACAAGTCCTACCAGTTACAGAAGTTATGTGAACAGCGTAAGATGTTAATGGTGAGTTGGGTGGGCTGCAGTGGAAATCTAGCGCACTCTCCTGTTATTATCTGTGTGTTTCATCTGTATTGGTTGGTGATGCCCAAGTGGGTTTCTCCCTGATGTGATTGGTTCCTGGTTCCCATGTGGGGGCCCAGCCCTGATGTGATTGGTTCCTGGTTCCCACGTGGGGGCCAAGCCCTGATGTGATTGATTCCTGATGCCCACGCGGGGGCCCAGCCCTGATGTGATTGGTTCCTGGTGCCCACGCTGGGGCCCAGCCCTGATGTGATTGGTTCCTGGTGCCCACGCTGGGGCCCAGCCCTGATGTGATTGGTTCCTGGTTCCCACGTGGGGGCCAAGCCCTGATGTGATTGGTTCCTGGTTCCCATGTGGGGGCCCAGCCCTGATGTGATTGATTCCTGGTGCCCACGCGGGGGCCCAGCCCTGATGTGATTGGTTCCTGGTGCCCACGCGGGGGCCCAGCCCTGATGTGATTGGTTCCTGGTGCCCACGCTGGGGCCCAGCCCTGATGTGATTGGTTCCTGGTGCCCACGCTGGGGCCCAGCCCTGATGTGATTGATTCCTGGTGCCCACGCGGGGGCCCAGCCCTGATGTGATTGATTCCTGGTGCCCACGCGGGGGCCCAGCCCTGATGTGATTGGTTCCTGGTGCCCACGCTGGGGCCCAGCCCTGATGTGATTGGTTCCTGGTGCCCACGCTGGGGCCCAGCCCTGATGTGATTGGTTCCTGGTGCCCGCGCGGGGGCCTAGCCCTTTTTAGGTTGGTTTATTGTGTCCTTTCCCTGCAGTACCTGAACATGCTACGGAGTTGCGACGGGTATAATGAGATCATGTTTCCGCACTGCTCGTGTGACTCTCGAAGGAAAGGCCACGTGGTCACCACCATCAGTATCAAGCACTTCAAGTTGCTGGCCTGTACAGAGGAGGGGCAGCTGGAGGTGAGCCTGGGGGCACTGCTGGTGTGCACATTCCCAGCTGCCGTGCGCCACTTCTCACTCTGGTTTTCCCTGTGTTACAGAATCAGGTGATTGCGTTTGAATGGGATGAGATGCAGCGGTGGGACACGGATGAGGAGGGCATGGCGTTCTGCTTTGAGTACGCTCGGAGCGAGAAGAAACCTCGATGGGTGAAGATCTTTACACCATACGTGAGTAATTAAATGGTGGCAGTATTGTTGATGGCCAGTAGGGGGAGCCATGTGACAGGAGTCTCTTTCCCTTGTTGATCACGGCCCTTTCTCTTCCCCAGTTTAATTACATGCACGAATGCTTCGAGAGGGTTTTCTGTGAAATGAAATGGAGGAAAGAGGTAACGTTTCATTCAGATAACGGGGGCTTGAGGGGGCTTTACCGAGGATTATCTTGATGACTCTTGTTTCTCTGCTGTCTCTGAAGGTGGAAGAGGAAGCCACAGATAAGGACAACAAGAACTGCAGTAATGACAGTACATGTACCAAGGTAACGTGTCTGCACCCGCCATGTTACTGGGTCCCGTGTGTGTCCAGCCCCCGCTCACATCCTCTTATTCTTTTATCCACAGAACATCTTTCAGATTGTGCGACTGCAACACAAGGATACTAGCACCTAGCGGCTTGGACCCCCCGCCCGACGGACCCCAAGACACGTGACCACCATCTCGTCAACTTAACATGAAGTAGGCGGACTGCACTCCATGCCTTGTACAGCCCGGCAGGGGTTACTGATTTCCCATCCCAGCCTGTCCCACGCGGCCCCATCTCATCACACGCTTTGTTCATTTGTTTCTGTGGCTTTTATTCCCTTGCTTCTCTGCATGTCTAACATTACTACCTGGCCAGCTCTGGGCCTGCGTGCTGGGACAATGCAGGCTTCAGGAGGAGCCAGGATCCCGCAGACCGAGGCCTGCTTGGAAATCTTCTCTGGGTGAACTGTACCTCCCGGCTGTAAATTAAGGCACATCCCAATGAAAGCACTGGCCTGAGATATGTTCTGATTCCCTCCTCCAGACAGCAGCATGTAGATCCCTGGCCCCCTGTAAATAGACCCTCCTTTTTACATTTCATATGGAAGAGCAGGTGTTGGGATGTGCGGCTGGTCTCCTGTCTGTCCCTCCTGGAGTCAGACCCATCTCTCCTCCCTTACAGATTCAGTATTCATGTGTAGCCCCCCCCCCCCCCCCCCCCTCTCTTGCTCTCTCTCTGAGAAACCTCAAGGTGTTGGAGGATTATTAGCAGGGGATTTAACCCTTAGACTGCTGGCATCTGGCAGATCTGTTTCCAGTCCTGGTCACTTTACTCTTGGCGTCCCTCCCCAGAGGTAAAATGGTGTTCCCACTGCTTGTGTTCCCGTTGGGCAGTATTGATGCAGTGTGCCAAACTGAGGGGCCGGTGCTTAGCTCCTCTGTCCAAGAGCTAATCACGGTGCTAATGTACAGCAGTTAGGAGGATCCGTGGGTTCTGCACGGTGCATTGTCAGGATCACTGCTGGGCAGGCAGACTGGGTGCAGCAATGGGAAGTTTAACAGATAAATGTGCAGCTAAATTGTGTCCAGCAAATAATCCTTTTATGTAGGTGCAAAATGATGGAAAATAATGTGTAAAAAGCAATCTGGGGGAAAGCTGGAAAAGTGGCACCATCACCATGGCAACCAGTGGAGTGTTCCTGCTGATTGGTCCACATATTAGAATTCACCATGGCAACCAATGGAATGTTCCTGCTGATTGCGCCACATATTAGAATTCACCATGGCAACCAATGGAATGTTCCTGCTGATTGTGCCACTTATTAGAATTCACCATGGCAACCAATGGAATGTTCCTGCTGATTGCGCCACATATTAGAATTCACCATGGCAACCAATGGAACGTTCCTGCTGATTGTTCCACTGTTAGAAATCACCATGGCAACCAATGGAACGTTCCTGATGATTGCTCCACTTTTGGAACTTTGCCCCAGATTTGCTCTTTCAACATGAAGCCCCATCATCCCTGAGATGCCAGCAAAAGGCTGATGCTTTTCTCTAGTTTTCTAGGGTTTTTTAGTATCGGCTCCAATGTTACTGGTGAATGACGAGGGAATGGCTCCTTTCCCCTGTCTAAACCAGGACAAAGCCAATTTCTTCCAATAGTTATTCCCAGACAGCAATAATACTGGTGTAGAGGATCAGACTGGGAGCTAGGTCACAGCCTGTATCGTGCAGTGCAGTGTATACCGGTCACGTCTCCAGCCCTTGTGTGTTTGTTTTTTAATTTATTTTTCCTAGAAGTCTAACCATTATTTCAGTATATTTGTGAAGTTTAATGAGAGAGAGGATCCAGCTCACCTTTTTCATGTTCTACACTAACCACTTTGTCGTTTGGTAATTCACCTTAGTGTAATTAATTGTAACATATTCTTTTAAATAAATTGATTTATTGATGAGACTAAAACCAGTTTGTGATCATTAATTGCTACGGTTAGAGGGGAGAGGGGGCATCCAAGATTAAACACTACAGAAGATGAGACATGGGGGAGGTAATACGGATAGAAGTGGAAAGGAAATGTTTATATAAAAAAGCTACAAAAGAGGAGAATAAGGGATATAATGGTTTTACACAGTCCCTCTCGCCTGGTGCTCATGCACAGTCCCTCTCGCCTGGTGCTCATGCACAGTCCCTCTCGCCTGGTGCTCATATATTGTATATATATTTATATTGTATGTACAAGTCCCAGGACACACGCCCGTGTTGAATTAGCTTGGATCCTGTATTGCCCAGGGGTTGGGTATTATATTGTATGTACAAGTCCCAGGATACACGCCCGTGATTAGGAATTAGCTTGGATCCTGTATTGCACAGGGTTGGGTATTATATTGTATGTACAAGTCCCAGGATACACGCCCGTGATTAGGAATTAGCTTGGATCCCGTATTGCCCAGGGTTGGGTATTATATTGTATGTACAAGTCCCAGGACACATGCCCGTGATTAGGAATTAGCTTGGATCCCGTATTGCCCAGGGTTGGGTATTATATTGTATGAACAAGTCCCAGGATACATGCCCGTGATTAGGAATTAGCTTGGATCCCGTATTGCCCAGGGGTTGGGTATTATATTGTATGTACAATTCCCAGGATACACGCCCGTGTTGAATTAGCTTGGATCCCGTATTGCCCAGGGGTTGGGTATTATATTGTATGTACAAGTCCCAGGATACACGCCCGTGTTGAATTAGCTTGGATCCCGTATTGCACAGGGTTGGGTATTATATTGTATGTACAAGTCCCAGGATACATGCCCGTGTTGAATTAGCTTGGATCCCGTATTGCACAGGGTTGGGTATTATATTGTATGTACAAGTCCCAGGATACATGCCCGTGATTAGGAATTAGCTTGGATCCCGTATTGCCCAGGGGTTGGGTATTATATTGTATGTACAAGTCCCAGGACACATGCCCGTGATTAGGAATTAGCTTGGATCCCGTATTGCACAGGGTTGGGTATTATATTGTATGTACAAGTCCCAGGATACATGCCCGTGATTAGGAATTAGCTTGGATCCCGTATTGCACAGGGTTGGGTATTATATTGTATGTACAAGTCCCAGGACACATGCCCGTGATTAGGAATTAGCTTGGATCCCGTATTGCACAGGGTTGGGTATTATATTGTATGTACAAGTCCCAGGACACATGCCCGTGATTAGGAATTAGCTTGGATCCTGTATTGCACAGGGTTGGGTATTATATTGTATGTACAAGTCCCAGGACACATGCCCGTGATTAGGAATTAGCTTGGATCCTGTATTGCACAGGGTTGGGTATTATATTGTATGTACAAGTCCCAGGATACATGCCCGTGATTAGGAATTAGCTTGGATCCCGTATTGCCCAGGGTTGGGTATTATATTGTATGTACAAGTCCCAGGACACATGCCCGTGATTAGGAATTAGCTTGGATCCTGTATTGCACAGGGTTGGGTATTATATTGTATGTACAAGTCCCAGGATACATGCCCGTGATTAGGAATTAGCTTGGATCCTGTATTGCACAGGGTTGGGTATTATATTGTATGTACAAGTCCCAGGATACATGCCCGTGATTAGGAATTAGCTTGGATCCTGTATTGCATAGGGTTGGCTCACATGTCCTCCTGCCAGGTTTATAGTCACTCTATTCAGACACTTTTCACACTCACTTTTCAGCAAATTTATTTCATTTAGACAGAAAAAAATGAAATAATGTAAAATAAACGGCAATAAATTAGAAATAAGTTAAGCATTATATAACCCTCAGCATGATATAACCTGCGCCCACCCACCACCCTCATTTATATTAAAATACCCTTTACCTTGATTCCCACAAACCCTTAAACCAAAGGAAAAAACTGTCCTAGAGTCTGACGATAAAATGGTAGAGAATGTCCTTCTTTTCTCACATAGTGAAATTATGTACAATATGGGGGGATTCAGTCTGTAAACAATGCATCTCATTGTGATCACTGACAGGTACCGTAAGGGTTAACGCTTTGAGTGCGGAGGAGGGGGGGGGGTTGGGAAGGAATTGGGGTTGTCTGGAGCTTGAGGAGTTAAAGCAGAGTATTGAAGCCCCCAGTATCCTGTCTCTATTAACATTACTGCAGCAGAAGACATTTTGTGGCAGAGCAATGCTCTGCAGGAAAGGTTGTGCAATGTGCTGTCTAGCTGGCTGCCAGTACCCCGGCCTTTGTGGGATCTGTGCGGGGGGAAGGGGGGGGGGAGTGGTTAATGCAGCATGTTAATGATAGGATGTTTCACACGAGTGCCAATAATCCTTCATAGCTCTGCAAGAGGGCCCTTTATTAACTGCAATGCTCTGCAACATAGGAATGATGTGGTGTGAAATGCTCTGCAGGGTTCTGCCAGGCACCCTCCATAGATCGGCCACCTTGGTGTTTTATAAAATAAAATGCATACTCCAGGGAGCCCAGGGGAATGTATTGTGTATAATCATCCTGAATGCACGGGTGCTCACAGCCCTGCAGCATGTATTGCTTATCAGTTCACACAGCATTACCTCCACTGGGGAAGTAATTACTGTGTGACCTCGAGCCATAGAATGACGTCTCCCCCTGCTGGCTGATCATCGGTAATGCAACATATACCCTTTATTACCTGTAAGTGGAACATACCCTTTTACCCTGTGTGTTATAGAGAGGCGTCACCTCAGCAGAGACCTGTTACACAGTGTGACAAGGGGTTAACAACCATGGTGGTCTTTTGGACCCGTGTTATAATTAAACTTTGGCACTGAAAGAGAAACAATTGGGTTTTGAAGTAAGGAAGTGTTTATGATCTATCCATACCCCCCGGGGCTGTATCCAGCTCAGTACAGCCCCGGAGCATGCATCTTTATCCATACCCCGGGGCTGTAAGCGGCTCAGTGCAGCCCCGGAGCATGCATCTCTATCCATACCCCGGGGTTGTAATCAGCTCAGTGCAGCCCCGGAGCATGCATCTTTATCCACACCCTGGGGCTGTAACCGGCTCAGTGCAGCCCCGGAGCATGCATCTCTATCCATACCCCGGGGTTGTAATCAGCTCAGTGCAGCCCCGGAGCATGCATCTTTATCCACACCCTGGGGCTGTAACCGGCTCAGTGGAGCCCCGGAGCATGCATCTTTATCCACACCCTGGGGCTGTAACCAGCTCAGTGGAGCCCTGGAGCATCTTTATCCACACCCCCCGGGCTGTAACCGGCTCAGTGGAGCCCCGGAGCATGCATCTTTATCCACACCCTGGGGCTGTAACCGGCTCAGTGGAGCCCTGGAGCATCTTTATCCACACCCTGGGGCTGTAACCGGCTCAGTGGAGCCCTGGAGCATGCATCTTTATCCATACCCCTGGGGCTGTAACCAGCTCAGTGGAGCCCTGGAGCATGCATCTTTATCCACACCCTGGGGCTGTAACCGGCTCAGTGGAGCCCCGGAGCATCTTTATCCATACCCCGGGGCTGTAACCAGCTCAGTGGAGCCCTGGAGCATGCATCTTTATCCATACCCCGGGGCTGTAACCGGCTGAGTGGAGCCCTGGAGCATGCATCTTTATCCATACCCCGGGGCTGTAACCGGCTCAGTGGAGCCCTGGAGCATGCATCTTTATCCATACCCCGGGGCTGTAACCAGCTCAGTGGAGCCCTGGAGCATCTTTATCCATACCCCGGGGCTGTAACCGGCTGAGTGGAGCCCTGGAGCATGCATCTTTATCCACACCCTGGGGCTGTAACCGGCTGAGTGGAGCCCTGGAGCATGCATCTTTATCCACACCCCTGGGGCTGTAACCAGCTCAGTGGAGCCCTGGAGCATGCATCTTTATCCATACCCCGGGGCTGTAACCGGCTCAGTGGAGCCCTGGAGCATGCATCTTTATCCATACCCCGGGGCTGTAACCAGCTCAGTGGAGCCCTGGAGCATCTTTATCCATTTTCATGGTTTCACTCGGACGCCAAATCCATATTCCCAGGATAAGCTGATTTCCATTGTACCAGTTACAGCCCTGGACCATGGATTTATTATGAGCTGCTCTGCCTGTGTTCCCCCAATGTCCCCCCCCCCGATTGAAGCAGAGTTATAGATGGAGAAATCAATTGTCACATGTGGTTTCCTGTCCTCTGAGAGATGAAATAAACCTTAACTCTACACATTATAACCCCAGAATATTCCCCCGGTGTAATAACATCTGAAGATCCCGCCGCTGTCTTACACACGGAACTTTCCTTTTTTTAAAGTTTTTTCTTTTTATCATTTGTAAATAAATTCAGCGTTTTAACGCTTAGTCCTGCTTGATCCTCACTCCTCAGGATGTGCGCTGAAAGCAAGGAATGTCTCCTCCATCTCTCCAAGGCGTGGGGGTGGGAGGGTCTTGCTGGTAAAGATTCGGCAATTACCATGTTGAGCGGTTTGAATTTTCCCCTGAAAATAGGATATTCTTGGTCCAGCAGCAATACATGGAGTCCATTGTGAGACAAGGAAAGAGAAAGGAGGGAGGGGTAGGACCCAGGGTCCCCTCACACCCCAAAATCAGTTTCACCCACTGAAAGACAAAGCAAGAGAGAGAAGGTGAGAGAATGGACCACGTCTGACACATGTCTAACATGCCCGACACCCAGCCCATCTGGGTTTGAATCCTGGGGGAACAAGGCCAGTGAAGTGGTTTTATTGGGACTAGAAAGAAAGTGGAGTGAGGAGCAAAATGTAGCTGGGGGGAGAAAGCGCATGGTTCATTAAAAATGCTACTATCCCATCCAATGTCTCCATCTCCACCCATTACCCATCCCATCCAATGTCTCCATCTCCACCCATTACCCATCCCATCCAATGTCTCCATCTCCACCCATTACCCATCCCATACAATGTCTCCATCTCCACCCATTACCCATCCCATCCAATGTCTCCATCTCCACCCATTACCCATCCCATCCAATGTCTCCATCTCCACCCATTACCCATCCCATCCAATGTCTTCATCTCCACCCATTACCCATCCCATCTAATATCTCCATCTCCACCTATTATCCATCCCATCCAATGTCTCCATCTCCACCCATTACCCATCCCATCCAATGTCTCCATCTCCACCCATTACCCATCCCATCCAATGTCTCCATCTCCACCCATTACCCATCCCATCCAATGTCTCCATCTGCACCCATTACCCATCCTATCGAATGTCTCCATCTCCACCCATTACCCATCCCATCCAATATCTCCATCTCCACCCATTACTCATCCCATCCAATATCTCCATCTCCACCCATTACCCATCCCATCCAATGTCTCCATCTCCACCCATTACCCATCCCATCCAATATCTCCATCTCCACCCATTATCCATCCCATCCAATGTCTCCATCTCCACCCATTACCCATCCAATGTCTCTATCTCCACCCATTATCCATCCAATGTCTCTATCTCCACCCATTATCCATCCAATGTCTCCATCTCCACCCATTACCCATCCCATCCAATGTCTCCATCTCCACCCATTACTCATCCCATCTAATATCTCCATCTCCACCCATTACCCATCCCATCCAATGTCTCTATCTCCACCCATTATCCATCCAATGTCTCCATCTCCACCCATTACCCATCCTGTCCAATGTCTCCATCTCCACTCATTACTCATCCCATCCAATGTCTCCATCTCCACCCATTACCCATCCCACCTAATGTCTCCATCTCCACCCATTACCCATCCTGTCCAATGTCTCCATCTCCACCCATTACTCATCCCATCTAATATCTCCATCTCCACCCAATACCCATCCCATCCAATGTCTCTATCTCCACCCATTATCCATCCAATGTCTCCATCTCCACCCATTACCCATCCCATCCAATGTCTCCATCTCCACCATTACCCATCCCATCTAATGTCTCCATCTCCACCCATTACCCATCCTGTCCAATGTCTCCATCTCCACCCATTACCCATCCCGTCCAATGTCTCCATCTGCAACCATTATCCATCCCACCCAATGTCTCCATCTCCACCCATTACCCATCCCGTCCAATGTCTCCATCTCCACCCATTACCCATCCCATGACTCTCCTCATTACCCGTCTCATCCCATGACTCCCCTCATTACCCGTCTCATCCCATGACTCCCCTCATTACCCGTCTCATCCCATGACTCCCCTCATTACCCGTCTCATCCCATGACTCCCCTCATTACCCGTCTCATCCCATGACTCCCCTCATTACCCGTCTCATCCCATGACTCCCCTCATTACCCGTCTCATCCCATGACTCCCCTCATTACCCGTCTCATCCCATGACTCCCCTCATTACCTGTCTCATCCCATGACTCCCCTCATTACCGTCTCATCCCATGACTTCCCTCATTACCGTCTCATCCCATGATTCCCCTCATCACCCGTCTCATCCCATGACTCCACTCATTATCATCATTACCTGTCCCATGGATTGACACCTGTCTCATTCATTACCTATTACCCTTCCATCTTCTAAATCCACCCATCATCTGTCCCATGTATTTCCTCCACCCACTACCAGTCCCATCCACTGTTTACACTAACTACTGGTCCCAATCGCTGTCTGTCCATCATGTTCACTCATTGTCTGTTATATCCACTCATTCTCAGTTTCTCCCAACAGAATGCCTACTCACTACACACTCTACCATTCTTATTAACTCCAACCTCCTCCCATTATCCATCCCACTATAAGGCCTTCACACTGCCGGTCACTGCGCTGGTGGTATAATGAGTGGTCCCTGTACATGGGATGGATAATAAGTCTATATTTCATGGCTGTCTATGATTGGGTGAACTAGCTCAATACACCTGGGTTTCCAGCTTTCCCAAGCATTTCCTGTACACCGGGACAGACTCCGAAGGAACAGGTGAGAAAGACAGAACGATGGTGGGTGAAGTCATGTCTGTGGATAACTGGACGCAATAGGCCAGAGGTGGGAGGTATAAGCACAGGGACCTGATGATGCCACAAGATGGGGTGTGTGCGAGCCCCCCTCCTGACTCACAGGAGATATTGCCCAGAATTCAAAAGAACCAGATGAGAGGGAAGCACAAGCCATGGGGCCCAGATATAGCCATGAAATGATGCAGGAGAAGCCACAAGGTGGGGGAAGGGTTGGGGCAGGGAATCATCCTTAGGGTCTACATGTGGCAGCTTGATGACACTCTAGTCCTAGATTACAGACCACTAACACCTGAAAGCTGCTTGCCCCTCCTTGCCCTGGGGAATAAACAAATGCTACATTCACCCCAATATTCACTGTATCCCTTAGCCGTGCCCTGGGATCCCTCCTGACCATTCCAACACCCGTATCTCTGAGACACCAGGTATGACCTTGAGAGGATCATATAAGGTCAAGTGAGTACGTGGGAGGGTTAGGGGTCATGTGAGTACGTGGGAGGGTTAGGGGTCATGAGAGTACGTGGGAGGGTTAGGGGCCATGAGAGTACGTGGGAGGGTTAGGGGTCATGAGAGTACGTAGGAGGGTTAGGGGTTATGAGAGTATGTGGGAGGGTTAGGGGTCATGTGAGTACGTGGGAGGGTTAGGGGTCATGTGAGTACGTTGGAGGGTTAGGGGTCATGTGAGTATGTGGCAGGGTTAGGGATCATGAGAGTATGTGGGAGGGTTAGGGGTCATGTGAGTACGTGGGAGGGTTAGGGGTCATGTGAGTACGTGGGAGGCTGTGAGGAGCGTTAGGGCCCATGTGAGTACGTGGGAGGCTGTGAGGCGTGTTAGGGGTCATGTCAGTACGTGGGAGGCTGTGAGGAGGGTTAGGGGTCATGTCAGTACGTGGGAGGCTGTGAGGAGGGTTAGGGGTCATGTGAGTACGTGGGAGGGTTAGGGGTCATGTGAGTACGTGGGAGGGTGTGAGGAGCGTTAGGGCCCATGTGAGTACGTGGGAGGCTGTGAGGAGTGTTAGGGGTCATGTCAGTACGTGGGAGGCTGTGAGGAGCGTTAGGGGCCATGTGAGTACGTGGGAGGCTGTGAGGAGTGTTAGGGCCCATGTGAGTACGTGGGAGGCTGTGAGGAGGGTTAGGGCCCATGTGAGTACGTGGGAGGCTGTGAGGAGTGTTAGGGGTCATGTCAGTACGTGGGAGGCTGTGAGGAGTGTTAGGGGTCATGTGAGTACGTGGGAGGCTGTGAGGAGTGTTAGGGCCCATGTGAGTACGTGGGAGGCTGTGAGGAGGGTTAGGGCCCATGTGAGTACGTGGGAGGCTGTGAGGAGTGTTAGGGCCCATGTCAGTACGTGGGAGGCTGTGAGGAGTGTTAGGGGCCATGTGAGTACGTGGGAGGCTGTGAGGAGGGTTAGGGGTCATGTGAGTACGTGGGAGGCTGTGAGGAGGGTTAGGGGTCATGTGAGTACGTGGGAGGCTGTGAGGAGTGTTAGGGGCCATGTGAGTACGTGGGAGGCTGTGAGGAGGGTTAGGGGTCATGTGAGTACGTGGGAGGCTGTGAGGAGTGTTAGGGGTCATGTGAGTACGTGGGAGGCTGTGAGGAGTGTTAGGGGTCATGTGAGTACGTGGGAGGCTGTGAGGAGTGTTAGGGCCCATGTGAGTACGTGGGAGGCTGTGAGGAGTGTTAGGGCCCATGTGAGTACGTGGGAGGCTGTGAGGAGTGTTAGGGCCCATGTCAGTACGTGGGAGGCTGTGAGGAGTGTTAGGGGTCATGTGAGTACGTGGGAGGCTGTGAGGAGGGTTAGGGGTCATGTGAGTACGTGGGAGGCTGTGAGGAGTGTTAGGGGTCATGTGAGTACGTGGGAGGCTGTGAGGAGGGTTAGGGGTCATGTGAGTACGTGGGAGGCTGTGAGGAGGGTTAGGGGTCATGTGAGTACGTGGGAGGCTGTGAGGAGGGTTAGGGGTCATGTGAGTACGTGGGAGGCTGTGAGGAGGGTTAGGGGTCATGTGAGTACGTGGGAGGCTGTGAGGAGTGTTAGGGGTCATGTGAGTACGTGGGAGGCTGTGAGGAGGGTTAGGGGTCATGTGAGTACGTGGGAGGCTGTGAGGAGGGTTAGGGGTCATGTGAGTACGTGGGAGGCTGTGAGGAGTGTTAGGGGTCATGTGAGTACGTGGGAGGCTGTGAGGAGTGTTAGGGGTCATGTGAGTACGTGGGAGGCTGTGAGGAGTGTTAGGGGTCATGTGAGTACGTGGGAGGCTGTGAGGAGGGTTAGGGGTCATGTCAGTACGTGGGAGGCTGTGAGGAGGGTTAGGGGCCATGTGAGTACGTGGGAGGCTGTGAGGAGTGTTAGGGGTCATGTGAGTACGTGGGAGGCTGTGAGGAGGGTTAGGGGCCATGTGAGTACGTGGGAGGCTGTGAGGAGTGTTAGGGGTCATGTGAGTACGTGGGAGGCTGTGAGGAGTGTTAGGGCCCATGTCAGTACGTGGGAGGCTGTGAGGAGTGTTAGGGGTCATGTCAGTACGTGGGAGGCTGTGAGGAGGGTTAGGGGTCATGTGAGTACGTGGGAGGCTGTGAGGAGTGTTAGGGGTCATGTGAGTACGTGGGAGGCTGTGAGGAGTGTTAGGGGCCATGTGAGTACGTGGGAGGCTGTGAGGAGGGTTAGGGGTCATGTGAGTACGTGGGAGGGTTAGGGGTCATGTGAGTACGTGGGAGGGTGTGAGGAGCGTTAGGGCCCATGTGAGTACGTGGGAGGCTGTGAGGAGTGTTAGGGGTCATGTCAGTACGTGGGAGGCTGTGAGGAGCGTTAGGGGCCATGTGAGTACGTGGGAGGCTGTGAGGAGTGTTAGGGCCCATGTGAGTACGTGGGAGGCTGTGAGGAGGGTTAGGGCCCATGTGAGTACGTGGGAGGCTGTGAGGAGTGTTAGGGGTCATGTCAGTACGTGGGAGGCTGTGAGGAGTGTTAGGGGTCATGTGAGTACGTGGGAGGCTGTGAGGAGTGTTAGGGCCCATGTGAGTACGTGGGAGGCTGTGAGGAGGGTTAGGGCCCATGTGAGTACGTGGGAGGCTGTGAGGAGTGTTAGGGCCCATGTGAGTACGTGGGAGGCTGTGAGGAGTGTTAGGGCCCATGTCAGTACGTGGGAGGCTGTGAGGAGTGTTAGGGGCCATGTGAGTACGTGGGAGGCTGTGAGGAGGGTTAGGGGTCATGTGAGTACGTGGGAGGCTGTGAGGAGTGTTAGGGGTCATGTGAGTACGTGGGAGGCTGTGAGGAGGGTTAGGGGTCATGTGAGTACGTGGGAGGCTGTGAGGAGGGTTAGGGGTCATGTGAGTACGTGGGAGGCTGTGAGGAGTGTTAGGGGTCATGTGAGTACGTGGGAGGCTGTGAGGAGGGTTAGGGGTCATGTGAGTACGTGGGAGGCTGTGAGGAGGGTTAGGGGTCATGTCAGTACGTGGGAGGCTGTGAGGAGTGTTAGGGGTCATGTGAGTACGTGGGAGGCTGTGAGGAGGGTTAGGGGTCATGTGAGTACGTGGGAGGCTGTGAGGAGTGTTAGGGGTCATGTGAGTACGTGGGAGGCTGTGAGGAGGGTTAGGGGTCATGTCAGTACGTGGGAGGCTGTGAGGAGGGTTAGGGGCCATGTGAGTACGTGGGAGGCTGTGAGGAGTGTTAGGGGTCATGTGAGTACGTGGGAGGCTGTGAGGAGGGTTAGGGGCCATGTGAGTACGTGGGAGGCTGTGAGGAGTGTTAGGGCCCATGTCAGTACGTGGGAGGCTGTGAGGAGGGTTAGGGGTCATGTGAGTACGTGGGAGGCTGTGAGGAGTGTTAGGGGTCATGTCAGTACGTGGGAGGCTGTGAGGAGGGTTAGGGGTCATGTGAGTACGTGGGAGGCTGTGAGGAGTGTTAGGGGCCATGTGAGTACGTGGGAGGCTGTGAGGAGTGTTAGGGGTCATGTGAGTACGTGGGAGGCTGTGAGGAGTGTTAGGGGTCATGTCAGTACGTGGGAGGCTGTGAGGAGGGTTAGGGGTCATGTCAGTACGTGGGAGGCTGTGAGGAGGGTTAGGGGTCATGTGAGTACGTGGGAGGCTGTGAGGAGTGTTAGGGGTCATGTGAGTACGTGGGAGGCTGTGAGGAGGGTTAGGGCCCATGTGAGTACGTGGGAGGCTGTGAGGAGTGTTAGGGCCCATGTGAGTACGTGGGAGGCTGTGAGGAGTGTTAGGGCCCATGTCAGTACGTGGGAGGCTGTGAGGAGTGTTAGGGGCCATGTGAGTACGTGGGAGGCTGTGAGGAGTGTTAGGGGCCATGTGAGTACGTGGGAGGCTGTGAGGAGTGTTAGGGGTCATGTGAGTACGTGGGAGGCTGTGAGGAGTGTTAGGGGCCATGTGAGTACGTGGGAGGCTGTGAGGAGTGTTAGGGGCCATGTGAGTACGTGGGAGGCTGTGAGGAGTGTTAGGGGTCATGTGAGTACGTGGGAGGCTGTGAGGAGTGTTAGGGGTCATGTCAGTACGTGGGAGGCTGTGAGGAGGGTTAGGGTTATATTGTGGATCACTAAAGCCTCTCATGAGAGCCCATACCAGGGTGTAAACTGCCCAAACTATCCGAAAGATGGCACAATGATCCTTTGCCCCTCTAATAGACAAGAGACACATTGGTTTCCATGCCTTCCGTAGTTCCAGCTGACTCCAGTGTCTGTACACAGTGTGAGGGTGAGAGGGGAGACAGGAGAAGCAATAACAGTAACAGCACAAGCCAAGTTTCAGTGCACAGTCGGCAGCGAGCTAGGTCAGCCATTTGCATTAACAGTGCATGAGACAGCAGGGGAGCAGATAAATTACACACATGGATGTGATGAGTGCGATTTGGTGCGGGGGGGGGGGAGGGGGGGGGGGTACCAGGGAACCTACAGAAACCAAAATACCAAGAATCAAACATTATAACGGATCGATTATCTAGCTGAGCAACTCACACCACCTTTTATCAAACGCATCCCCCAAATACTCACTGCACAGGGGCAGAATAAGCTGCCATGTTTATTTATAGAGACTCCCCTTGGTGAGAACCCCTGTATTCGTGTAGGTATTGATAGTTCATTTGAACTTCTTCAGCTAATGAAGCCATCTTGTGACAGTGATGTCATCAAACGGTGCCTGCTTGGGTTTATACCAAACAGTCAGGTAATTAGATACAGATATACAGCCCACTCCTCCTGCTCAATGGAGCTGGTATTAAACAGTCCTAACAATGAGGTTTTGGAGACACGTTGAGTCTGCGTTTCACAAAGGGTGCTGTGGACCTCATCATAGTGCTCTGTACAGACTACAGAGCACAAAAGACAACAAATGGCACATAGAGTTACACACCACTCCATGCATCCTAAACATCTCTGGGACCTCCTACGGAGCCGCTCCTCAGGGGCGGGACGTGAAGGAGTAAGAGGAAGGGGTGGGGGGGGGGGGGGAGTTAGGGAAGAATCTGAAATACAACACGGTCATTCCATTGGATGCAACTTACAAGGGGCGGTGCTACGAGTTCCAGGGCAGCCAATGGACGCTAGGGTTACGTCAAAGCGACAGAGTCGTCTCATGATTTTGATTGGACCCTGGCACGAGGTGGTCAGGTTTCAAGCGGCAGAAAAAGAGAAGCTGTTTTTTTGGTCATGTGGATTTTCTGATATACCTATATATCAGCTAATAGGAATATACAGATCACATGATCTTGCGGTGGTACATACAAGCATATTTATCCATTTCTTCCTATACACATGTAACGATCCTGTCAGTAGCGGTTAATTCCTTTCCTATACATTTCTATACTGTGCTATATATTACAGCCATACAATGCATGTAGGGATACTGAAGCATATGGATGGCTGCAGATAGCTATATAACTGGCACACCATGTGTTCGGATTCTCACTAGGTTCTGGATGATTGTCCTGAGGGTCTTTATTTCTACTTGCTTGGTCTATACAGGCTAGGCCCCGGCTTTGGGGGCTCTATATAGCCCCCTCCATCAAGCTTTTTATTAACTGGAAATGTCAGAGCACATACATTAAACACATACTGAAAGTAAATTCAAATCATGGAAACACAAGGAAATCCACAAAGACGATATAAAACCACACAAATCCCACACACGGGTAACACAGGAGTAGTCTCACAGCACTTCACCAACAGGTCACTACAGTAAAGCATGTCTAGACTTGGGGTAGGATAAGGAGGCTCCCAGAGTCCATGTGGGACCAGGAACCTTGAGGATGGATAGTGGTCACCCACCTCTTGTGTCACTTTATTAAGGAAGTTAGGAACTCTGGATGTTAGTGATTTGTCAGGGGTGTACATGTCTCCTCCTCTCGCTGGTTGCACATGGTACCCACCTGATCTCCTCAGTACGGCCGGTTGGCATCTTTTGGTCGTTTAAGTTGTACTTTAAGCCTCTTCATGCCGATCTGGAATCCATTCATTGCCTGTATTGCAGCTTGAGCACTGCCTGGATTGTCAAAGCTTACGAAGCCTGCACAACAGAACAATGGCTTATTAGATAGGTACACAGAGCAGGGTGCCACGGAAATGAGGGCATGTACAAAGCACTTGCAGGGTGCCACAGTACATCAGAAGGTACATAGAGCACAAACAGGCCACAGAACATCAATAGGTACACAGAGCACATACAGGTGCCACGGAATGTCAATAGGTACACAGAGCACATACAGGTGCCACGGAAGGTCAAAAGGTACAACGAGCACATGCAGGTGCCACGGAATATCAAAAGGTACACAGAGCACATGCAGGTGCCACGGAATGTCAATAGGTACACAGAGCACATGCAGGGTGCCACAGAATGTCAATAGGTACACAGAGCACATACAGGGTGCCACAGAATGTCAAAAGGGACACAGAGCACATACAGGGTGCCACAGAATGTCAATAGGTACACAGAGCACATACAGGGTGCCACGGAATGTCAATAGGTACACAGAGCACATACAGGGTGCCACGGAATGTCAATAGGTACACAGAGCACATACAGGGTGCCACGGAATGTCAATAGGTACACAGAGCACATACAGGGTGCCACGGAATGTCAATAGGTACACAGAGTACATACAGGGTGCCACAGAATGTCAAAAGGGACACAGAGCACATACAGGGTGCCACAGAATGTCAATAGGTACACAGAGCACATACAGGTGCCACAGAATGTCAATAGGTACACAGAGCACATACAGGGTGCCACGGAATGTCAATAGGTACACAGAGCACATACAGGTGCCACAGAATGTCAATAGGTACACAGAGCACATACAGGTGCCACAGAATGTCAATAGGTACACAGAGCACATACAGGGTGCCACGGAATGTCAATAGGTACACAGAGCACATACAGGGTGCCACGGAATGTCAATAGGTACACAGAGCACATACAGGGTGCCACAGAATGTCAATAGGTACACAGAGCACATACAGGGTGCCACGGAATGTCAATAGGTACACAGAGCACATACAGGGTGCCACGGAATGTCAATAGGTACACAGAGTACATACAGGGTGCCACAGAATGTCAATAGGTACACAGAGTACATACAGGGTGCCACGGAATGTCAATAGGTACACAGAGCACATACAGGGTGCCACGGAATGTCAATAGGTACACAGAGCACATACAGGGTGCCACAGAACGTCAATAGGTTCACAGAGCACATACAGGTGCCACAGAATGTCAATAGGTACACAGAGCACATACAGGGTGCCACGGAATGTCAATAGGTACACAGAGCACATACAGGTGCCACAGAATGTCAATAGGTACACAGAGCACATACAGGGTGCCACGGAATGTCAATAGGTACACAGAGCACATACAGGGTGCCACGGAATGTCAATAGGTACACAGAGCACATACAGGTGCCACAGAATGTCAATAGGTACACAGAGCACATACAGGGTGCCACGCAATGTCAATAGGTACACAGAGCACATACAGGTGCCACAGAATGTCAATAGGTACACAGAGCACATACAGGTGCCACAGAATGTCAATAGGTACACAGAGCACATACAGGGTGCCACAGAATGTCAATAGGTACACAGAGCACATACAGGGTGCCACAGAATGTCAATAGGTACACAGAGCACATACAGGGTGCCACAGAATGTCAATAGGTACACAGAGCACATACAGGTGCCACAGAATGTCAATAGGTACACAGAGCACATACAGGGTGCCACGCAATGTCAATAGGTACACAGAGTACATACAGGGTGCCACGGAATGTCAATAGGTACACAGAGTACATACAGGGTGCCACGGAATGTCAATAGGTACACAGAGCACATACAGGGTGCCACGCAATGTCAATAGGTACACAGAGTACATACAGGGTGCCACGGAATGTCAATAGGTACACAGAGCACATACAGGGTGCCACAGAATGTCAATAGGTACACAGAGCACATACAGGGTGCCACGGAATGTCAATAGGTACACAGAGCACATACAGGTGCCACGGAATGTCAATAGGTACACAGAGCACATACAGGGTGCCACGGAATGTCAATAGGTACACAGAGCACATACAGGGTGCCACGGAATGTCAATAGGTACACAGAGCACATACAGGGTGCCACGCAATGTCAGGAGTTACGTGTACATTTAAGTGTAACCTGTTTTATGAAGATAACCATTCACTCACCAAAACACTTGCTCTGATTGGTCGCTCGGTCTACAAACACTTTGGCGGAGATAACGTTTCCAAACGGGAGGAACATCTGCAGGATCTCTGAGTCGGTGAATTCCTGCGGCAAGTGATAGATGAAGATGTTGCAGCCTTCGGGGCCTGTAAGAAGAGAGACACAGATTGGACAGTTACCATTCCCTGCCCCAGTGGACTACACAGGAGGATGGCGGGTTTAATGTAAGGGCTCACTCACCCTCTCTCTGTTGCTGTTGTTGCGGGGGCTGCTGGGGGAGCAGAGCTTGAGGCTGAGTGAAGGCCGGGCTCACCAAACCATACGCTGCAGGGTAGGCGGCTGTGATGAAACAGGCAAAGACACAGGTGACAGACTGTACACAGCCCCCTGACTGCTGCTCTGTGACTGTGCTGCTGGGTGACTGTGCTGCTGGGTGACTGTGCTGCTCGGTGACTGTGCTGCTGGGTGACTGTGCTGCTGGGTGACTGTGCTGCTCTGTGACTGTGCTGCTCTGTGACTGTGCTGCTGGGTGACTGTGCTGCTCTGTGACTGTGCTGCTGGGTGACTGTGCTGCTGGGTGACTGTGCTGCTCTGTGACTGTGCTGCTGGGTGACTGTGCTGCTGGGTGACTGTGCTGCTGGGTGACTGTGCTGCTGGGTGACTGTGCTGCTCTGTGACTGTGCTGCTCTGTGACTGTGCTGCTCTGTAACTGTGCTGCTGGGTGACTGTGCTGCTCTGTGACTGTGCTGCTGGGTGACTGTGCTGCTGGGTGACTGTGCTGCTCTGTGACTGTGCTGCTCTGTAACTGTGCTGCTGGGTGACTGTGCTGCTCTGTAACTGTGCTGCTGGGTGACTGTGCTGCTCAGTAACTGTGCTGCTGGGTGACTGTGCTGCTCAGTAACTGTGCTGCTGGGTGACTGTGCTGCTCTGTAACTGTGCTGCTGGGTGACTGTGCTGCTCTGTGACTGTGCTGCTGGGTGAGTGTGTTGCTCTGTGACTGTGCATACCTGTGTAATGCTGCTCTCTGACTGTGCCCACCTGTGTAATGCTGCTCTGTGACTGTGCATACCTGTGTAATGCTGCTCTGTGACTGTGCATACCTGTGTAATGCTGCTCTGTGACTGTGCATACCTGTGTAATGCTGCTCTGTGACTGTGCATACCTGTGTAATGCTGCTCTCTGACTGTGCCCACCTGTGTAATGCTGCTCTGTGACTGTGCATACCTGTGTAATGCTGCTCTGTGACTGTGCTGCTGGGTGACTGTGCTGCTGGGTGACTGTGCTGCTCTGTGACTGTGCTGCTGGGTGAGTGTGTTGCTCTGTGACTGTGCATACCTGTGTAATGCTGCTCTGTGACTGTGCATACCTGTGTAATGCTGCTCTCTGACTGTGCCCACCTGTGTAATGCTGCTCTGTGACTGTGCATACCTGTGTAATGCTGCTCTGTGACTGTGCATACCTGTGTAATGCTGCTCTGTGACTGTGCATACCTGTGTAATGCTGCTCTGTGACTGTGCATACCTGTGTAATGCTGCTCTGTGACTGTGCATACCTGTGTAATGCTGCTCTCTGACTGTGCCCACCTGTGTAATGCTGCTCTGTGACTGTGCATACCTGTGTAATGCTGCTCTGTGACTGTGCATAACTGTGTAATGCTGCTCTGTGACTGTGCATACCCGTGTAATGCTGCTCTGTGACTGTGCATACCTGTGTAATGCACTCTGTGACTGTGCACACCTGTGTAATACTGCTCTGTGACTGTGCACACCTGTGTAATACTGCTCTGTGACTGTGCATACCAGTGTAATGCTGCTCTGTGACTGTGCATACCCGTGTAATGCTGCTCTGTGACTGTGCATACCCGTGTAATGCTGCTCTGTGACTGTGCATACCTGTGTAATGCTGCTCTCTGACTGTGCCCACCTGTGTAATGCTGCTCTGTGACTGTGCATACCTGTGTAATGCTGCTCTGTGACTGTGCACACATGTGTAATGCTGCTCTGTGACTGTGCATACCTGTGTAATGCTGCTCTGTGACTGTGCATACCTGTGTAATGCGCTCTGTGACTGTGCACACCTGTGTAATACTGCTCTGTGACTGTGCATACCTGTGTAATGCTGTTCTGTGACTGTGCATACCTGTGTAATGCTGCTCTGTGACTGTGCATACCTGTGTAATGCTGCTCTGTGACTGTGCACACCAGTGTAATGCTGCTCTGTGATTGTGCATACCTGTGTAATGCTGTTCTGTGACTGTGCACACCTGTGTAATACTGCTCAGTGACTGTGCATACCTGTGTAATGCTGCTCTGTGACTGTGCATACCTGTGTAATGCTGCTCTGTGACTGTGCATACCAGTGGAATTCTGCTTTGTGACTGTGCATACCAGTGTAATGCTGCTCTGTGACTGTGCATACCAGTGTAATGCTGCTCTGTGACTGTGCATACCAGTGTAATGCTGCTCTGTGACTGTGCATACCCGTGTAATGCTGCTCTGTAACTGTGCATACCTGTATAATGCTGCTCTGTGACTGTGCATACCTGTATAATGCTGCTCTGTGAATGTGCATACCTGTGTAATGCTGCTCTGTGACTGTGCATACCTGTGTAATGCTGCTCTGTGAATGTGCATAGATGTGTAATGCTGCTCTGTGATTGTGCATACCTGTATAATGCTGCGCTGCGACTGTGCATACCAGTGGAATTCTGCTCTGCAACTGTGCATACCAGTGGAATTCTGCTCTGTGACTGTGCATACCAGTGTAATGCTGCTCTGTGACTGTGCATACCAGTATAATGCTGCTCTGTGACTGTGCACACCTGTGTAATGCTGCTCTGTGACTGTGCATACCTGTGTAATGCTGCTCTGTGACTGTGCATACCAGTGTAATGCTGCTCTGTGACTGTGCATACCCGTGTAATGCTGCTCTGTGACTGTGCATACCTGTGTAATGCTGCTCTGTGAATGGGCATACCTGTGTAATGCTGCTCTGTGACTGTGCATACCTGTGTAATGCTGCTCTGTGACTGTGCATACCTGTGTAATGCTGCATACCAGCGTATGCCTGCTGCAAGGGATCCAGCTGGGTGACCGGACTTTGAGCTGAGAGAAGGCAAAATAAGATGCAGTGCTGCTCTGTGACTGTGCATACCTATGTAATGCTGCTCTGTGACTTTACATACCAGTGTAATTCTGCTCTGTGACTGTGCATAGCTGTGTAATGCTGTTCTGTGACTGTGCATACCTGTGTAATGTTGCTCTGTGACTGTGCACACCTGTGTAATGCTGCTCTGTGACTGTACATACCAGTGTAACTCTGCTCTGTATCTGTGCAGACCTGTGTAACGCTGCTCTGTGACTGTGCAGACCTGTGTAATGCTGCTCTGTGACTGTACATACCAGTGTAACTCTGCTCTGTGACTGTGCATACCTGTGTAATGCTGCTCTGTGACTGTGCATACCTGTGTAATGCTGCTCTGTGACTGTGCATACCTGTGTAATGCTGCTCTGTGACTGTGCATACCTGTGTAATGCTGTTCTGTGACTGTGCATACCTGTGTAATGCTGCTATGTGACTGTGCATACCTGTGTAATGCTGCTCTGTGACTGTGCATACCTGTGTAATGCTGCTCTGTGACTGTGCATACCTGTGTAATGCGCTCTGTGACTGTGCACACCTGTGTAATACTGCTCTGTGACTGTGCATACCTGTGTAATGCTGTTCTGTGACTGTGCATACCTGTGTAATGCTGCATACCAGCGTATGCCTGCTGCAAGGGATCCAGCTGGGTGACCGGACTTTGAGCTGAGAGAAGGCAAAATAAGATGCAGTGCTGCTCTGTGACTGTGCATACCTATGTAATACTGCTCTGTTACTATGCATACCAGTGTAATTCTGCTCTGTGACTGTGCATACCTGTGTAATGTTGCTCTGTGACTGTGCACACCTGTGTAATGCTTCTCTGTGACTGTACATACCAGTGTAACTCTGCTCTGTGACTGTGCACACCTGTGTAACGCTGCTCTGTGACTTTGCATACCTGTGTAATGCTGCTCCGTGACTGTACATACCAGTGTAACTCTGCTCTGTGACTGTGCATACCTGTATAATGCTGCTCTGTGACTGTGCATACCTGTGTAATGCTGCTCTGTGACTGTGCATACCTGTGTAATGCTGCTCTGTGACTGTGCATACATGTGTAATGCTGCTCTGTGACTATACATACCTGTGTAATGCTGCTCTGTGACTGTGCATACATGTGTAATGCTGCTCTGTGACTGTGCATACCTGTGTAATGCTGCTCTGTGACTGTGCATACCTGTGTAATGCTGCTCTGTGACTGTGCATACATGTGCAATGCTGCTCTGTGACTATGCATACCTGTGTAATGCTGCTCTGTGACTGTGCATACCAGTGGAATGCTGCTCTGTGACTGTGCATACCTGTGTAATGCGCTCTGTGACTGTGCACACCTGTGTAATACTGCTCTGTGACTGTGCATACCTGTGTAATGCTGCTCTGTGACTGTGCATACCTGTGTAATGCTGCTCTGTGACTGTGCATACCTGTGCAATTCTGCTCTGTGACTGTGCATACCTGTGTAATGCGCTCTGTGACTGTGCATACCTGTGTAATGCTGTTCTGTGACTGTGCATACCTGTGTAATGCTGCTCTGTGACTGTGCATACTTGTGTAATTCTGCTCTGTGACTGTGCATACCTGTGTAATGCTGCTCTGTGACTGTGCATACATGTGTAATGCTGCTCTGTGACTGTGCATACCTGTGTAATGCTGCTCTGTGACTGTGCATACCTGTGTAATGCTGCTCTGTGACTGTGCATACCTGTGTAATGCTGCTCTGTGACTGTGCATACCAGTGTAATGCTGCTCTGTGACTGTGCATACCTGTGTAATGCTGCTCTGTGACTGTGCATACCTGTGTAATGCTGCTCTGTGACTGTGCATACCTGTATAATGCTGCTCTGTGACTGTGCATACCTGTGTAATACTGTTCTGTGACTGTGCATACATGTGTAATGCTGCTCTGTGACTGTGCATACCTGTGTAACGCTGCTCTGTGACTGTGCATACCTGTGTAATGCTGCTCTGTGACTGTGCATACCTGTGTAATGCTGCTCTGTGACTGTGCATACCAGTGTAATGCTGCTCTGTGACTGTGCATACCTGTGTAATGCTGCTCTGTGACTGTGCATACCTGTATAATGCTGCTCTATGACTGTGCATACCTGTGTAATGCTGCTCTGTGACTGTGCATACCTGTGTAATGCTGCTCTGTGACTGTGCATACCTGTGTAATACTGCTCTGTGACTGTGCATACCTGTGTAATGCTGCTCTGTGACTGTGCATACCTGTGTAATGCTGCATACCAGCGTATGCCTGCTGCAAGGGATCCAGCTGGGTGACCGGACTTTGAGCTGAGAGAAGGCAAAATAAGATGCAGTGAGTGGCAGACAGATAGTAAGATATAGGAATAAGAGATATGCAGGTGTAGGCATGAAGTGTTACCTGGGTAGGGGTGCAGGCCATTGGTATAGATTGCCTCAGAAGTGGGCTGTACACTGCTTTGTGTGGGCACAGCACTGTATCCATTCACCCCTAGTGTGGCAGAAATGGCGGATACCGGATTGGCAGCAAGTGTTGGGGGGGTACTAGTACCTAAAAAAAATCCTTAATATCATTCATTATGAAAGTCTGGGGTAACCAAGGCAACCAGCACAATGTGTCAGCTGATATCACCAAGGCAACCAGCACAATGTGTCAGCTCATATCACCATGGCAACCAGCACAATGTGTCAGCTGATATCACCAAGGCAACCAGCACAATGTGTCAGCTGAGATCACCATGGAAACCAGCACAATGTGCCAGCTGATATCACCATGGCAACCAGCACAATGTGTCAGCTGATATCACCATGGAAACCAGCACAATGTGCCAGCTGATATCACCATGGAAACCAGCACAATGTGCCAGCTGATATCACCATGGAAACCAGCACAATGTGCCAGCTGATATCACCAAGGCAACCAGCACAATGTGCCAGCTGATATCACCAAGGCAACCAGCACAATGTGCCAGCTGATATCACCATGGAAACCAGCACAATGTGCCAGCTGATATCACCATGGAAACCAGCACAATGTGTCAGCTGATATCACCATGGAAACCAGCACAATGTGTCAGCTGATATCACCATGGAAACCAGCACAATGTGTCAGCTGATATCACCATGGAAACCAGCACAATGTGTCAGCTGATATCACCATGGAAACCAGCACAATGTGTCAGCTGATATCACCAAGGCAACCAGCACAATGTGTCAGCTGATATCACTATGGAAACCAGCACAATGTGTCAGCTGATATCACCATGGAAACCAGCACAATGTGTCAGCTGATATCACCATGGAAACCAGCACAATGTGTCAGCTGATATCACCATGGAAACCAGCACAATGTGTCAGCTGATATCACCATGGAAACCAGCACAATGTGTCAGCTGATATCACCAAGGCAACCAGCACAATGTGTCAGCTGATATCACTATGGAAACCAGCACAATGTGCCAGCTGATATCACCATGGAAACCAGCACAATGTGCCAGCTGATATCACCATGGCAACCAGCACAATGTGTCAGCTGATATCACCATGGCAACCAGCACAATGTGTCAGCTGATATCACCATGGCAACCAGCACAATGTGCCAGCTGATATCACCATGGCAACCAGCACAATGTGCCAGCTGATATCACCATGGCAACCAGCACAATGTGTCAGCTGATATCACCAAGGAAACCAGCACAATGTGCCAGCTGATATCACCATGGAAACCAGCACAATGTGCCAGCTGATATCACCATGGAAACCAGCACAATGTGTCAGCTGATATAACCATGGAAACCAGCACAATGTGCCAGCTGATATCACTATGGAAACCAGCACAATGTGTCAGCTGATATCACCATGGAAACCAGCACAATGTGCCAGCTGATATCACCAAGGCAACCAGCACAATGTGTCAGCTGATATCACCATGGCAACCAGCACAATGTGCCAGTTGATATCACCATGGAAACCAGCACAATGTGTCAGCTGATATCACCATGGAAACCAGCACAATGTGCCAGCTGATATCACCATGGAAACCAGCACAATGTGCCAGCTGATATCACCAAGGCAACCAGCACAATGTGTCAGCTGATATCACTATGGAAACCAGCACAATGTGCCAGCTGATATCACCATGGAAACCAGCACAATGTGTCAGCTGATATCACCATGGCAACCAGCACAATGTGTCAGCTGATATCACCATGGAAACCAGCACAATGTGTCAGCTGATATCACCAAGGCAACCAGCACAATGTGTCAGCTGATATCACCATGGAAACCAGCACAATGTGTCAGCTGATATCACCATGGCAACCAGCACAATGTGTCAGCTGATATCACCATGGCAACCAGCACAATGTGTCAGCTGATGTCACCATGGCAACCAGCACAATGTGTCAGCTGATATCACCATGGCAACCAGCACAATGTGTCAGCTGATATCACCATGGAAACCAGCACAATGTGTCAGCTGATATCACCATGGCAACCAGCACAATGTGCCAGCTGATATCACCATGGAAACCAGCACAATGTGTCAGCTGATATCACCAAGGCAACCAGCACAATGTGCCAGCTGATATCACCATGGAAACCAGCACAATGTGCCAGCTGATATCACCATGGAAACCAGCACAATGTGTCAGCTGATATCACCATGGCAACCAGCACAATGTGCCAGCTGATATCACCAAGGCAACCAGCACAATGTGTCAGCTGATATCACCATGGCAACCAGCACAATGTGTCAGCTGATATCACCATGGCAACCAGCACAATGTGTCAGCTGATATCACCATGGAAACCAGCACAATGTGCCAGCTGATATCACCATGGAAACCAGCACAATGTGTCAGCTGATATCACCATGGCAACCAGCACAATGTGCCAGCTGATATCACCATGGAAACCAGCACAATGTGCCAGCTGATATCACCATGGCAACCAGCACAATGTGCCAGCTGATATCACCATGGAAACCAGCACAATGTGCCAGCTGATATCACCATGGCAACCAGCACAATGTGTCAGCTGATACTGACTCAGGAATCACTGACACGTCCATTACCTGATCAATCTCGATGAATCTCACTAATCTCAAAACTCTCCAAAAAAATCACTACTCTCACTCTCAGTACTCTCTGCCTGTGATGATGATTCACTCTCACTCTCAGTACTCTCTGCCTGTGATGGTGATTCACTCTCAGTACTCTCTGCCTGTGATGGTGATTCACTCTCAGTACTCTCTGCCTGTGATGATGATTCACTCTCAGTACTCTCTGCCTGTGATGGTGATTCACTCTCAGTACTCTCTGCCTGTGATGGTGATTCACTCTCACTCTCAGTACTCTCTGCCTGTTATGATGATTCACTCTCACTCTCAGTACTCTCTGCCTGTTATGATGATTCACTCTCACTCTCAGTAATCTCCGCCTGTTATGATGATTCACTCTCACCCTCAGTACTCTCTGCCTGTGATGGTGATTCACTCTCACTCTCAGTACTCTCTGCCTGTGATGATGGTTCACTCTCACTCTCAGTACTCTCTGCCTGTGATGGTGATTCACTCTCAGTACTCTCTGCCTGTGATGGTGATTCACTCTCAGTACTCTCTGCCTGTGATGGTGATTCACTCTCAGTACTCTCTGCCTGTGATGGTGATACCTGATCAATCTCGATGAATCTCACTAATCTCAAAACTCTCCAAAAAAATCACTACTCTCACTCTCAGTACTCTCTGCCTGTGATGATGATTCACTCTCACTCTCAGTACTCTCTGCCTGTGATGGTGATTCACTCTCAGTACTCTCTGCCTGTGATGGTGATTCACTCTCAGTACTCTCTGCCTGTGATGATGATTCACTCTCAGTACTCTCTGCCTGTGATGGTGATTCACTCTCAGTACTCTCTGCCTGTGATGGTGATTCACTCTCACTCTCAGTACTCTCTGCCTGTTATGATGATTCACTCTCACTCTCAGTACTCTCTGCCTGTTATGATGATTCACTCTCACCCTCAGTACTCTCTGCCTGTGATGGTGATTCACTCTCACTCTCAGTACTCTCTGCCTGTGATGGTGATTCACTCTCACCCTCAGTACTCTCTGACTGTAATGATGATTCACTCTCACTCTCAGTACTCTCTGCCTGTTATGATGATTCACTCTCACCCTCAGTACTCTCTGCCTGTGATGATGGTTCACTCTCACTCTCAGTACTCTCTGCCTGTGATGGTGATTCACTCTCACCCTCAGTACTCTCTGACTGTAATGATGATTCACTCTCACTCTCAGTACTCTCTGCCTGTGATGGTGATTCACTCTCACTCTCAGTACTCTCTGACTGTAATGATGATTCACTCTCACTCTCAGTACTCTCTGCCTGTAATGATGATTCACTCTCACTCTCAGTACTCTCTGCCTGTAATGATGATTCACTCTCACTCTCAGTACTCTCTGCCTGTGATGATGATTCACTCTCACTCTCAGTACTCTCTGCCTGTGATGATGATTCAATTTCACTCTCAGTACTCTCTGCCTGTGATGATGATTCACTCTCACCCTCAGTACTCTCCGCCTGTGATGATGATTCACTCTCAGTACTCTCTGCCTGTGATGATGATTCACTCTCAGTACTCTCTGCCTGTGATGATGATTCACTCTCAGTACTCTCTGCCTGTGATGATGATTCCCTCTCACCCTCAGTACTCTCTGCCTGTGATGATGATTCACTCTCAGTACTCTCTGCCTGTGATGATGATTCACTCTCAGTACTCTCTGCCTGTGATGATGATTCACTCCCACTCTCAGTACTCTCTGCCTGTGATGATGATTCACTCCCACTCTCAGTACTCTCTGCCTGTGATGGTGATTCACTCTCACTCTCAGTACTCTCTGCCTGTGATGATGATTCACTCTCAGTACTCTCTGCCTGTGATGATGATTCACTCTCACTCTCAGTACTCTCTGCCTGTGATGATGATTCACTCTCACTACTCTCTGCCTGTGATGGTGATTCACTCTCACCCTCAGTACTCTCTGACTGTAATGATGATTCACTCTCACTCTCAGTACTCTCTGCCTGTGATGATGATTCACTCTCACTCTCAGTACTCTCTGCCTGTGATGATGATTCACTCTCACTACTCTCTGCCTGTGATGGTGATTCACTCTCACTCTCAGTACTCTCTGCCTGTGATGATGATTCACTCTCACTCTCAGTACTCTCCGCCTGTGATGATGATTCACTCTCACCCTCAGTACTCTCTGCCTGTGATGATGATTCACTCTCAGTACTCTCTGCCTGTGATGATGATTCACTCTCAGTACTCTCTGCCTGTGATGATGATTCACTCTCACTCTCAGTACTCTCCGCCTGTTATGATGATTCACTCTCACCCTCAGTACTCTCTGCCTGTGATGATGATTCAGTCCCACTCTCAGTACTCTCTGCCTGTGGTGGTGATTCACTCTCACTCTCAGTACTCTCTGCCTGTAATGATGATTCACTCTCACTCTCAGTACTCTCTGCCTGTGCTGATGATTCACTCTCACTACTCTCTGCCTGTGGTGGTGATTCACTCTCACTCTCAGTACTCTCTGACTGTAATGATGATTCACTCTCAGTACTCTCTGACTGTAATGATGATTCACTCTCACTCTCAGTACTCTCTGACTGTAATGATGATTCACTCTCACTCTCAGTACTCTCTGCCTGTGCAGATTCACTCTCAGTACTCTCTGACTGTAATGATGACTCAATCTCAGTACTGTGAGGCATGCGTTCATTTCTTCTCACCTGAAGATGAGGTGATGGGGGTGATAGGAGTGGCTATGATCCCGTTGGGATTGATTGTCGCCATTTGCTGCATCTGCACAGCAGCCATTGTTGCCATAGGATTGAGGTAAGCACTGTGGGCGGCCACCAGGGCAGCCTGCTGCTGCATGAGCTGCGGGGGACAGAATCACAGCAACAGCATGACACAACCGCATGACACAACCGCATGACACAACCGCATGACACAACCGCATGACACAACAGCAAGACACAACCGCATGACACAACCGCATGACACAACAGCATGACACAACAACATGACACAACCGCATGACACAACCGCATGACACAAACGCATGACACAAACGCATGACACAACAGCATGACACAACAGCAAGACACAACCGCATGACACAACCGCATGACACAACAGCATGACACAACAACATGACACAACCGCATGACACAACCGCATGACACAAACGCATGACACAAACGCATGACACAACAGCATGACACAACAGAAAGACACAACAGCATGACACAACCACATGACACAACAGCATGACACAACAACATGACACAACCGCATGACACAACCGCATGACACAACAACATGACACAACCGCATGACACAACCGCATGACACAACCGCAAGACACAACCGCATGACACAACCGCATGACACAACAGCTTGACACAACCGCATGACACAACCGCATGACACAACAGCAAGACACAACCGCATGACACAACAGCTTGACACAACAGAAAGACACAACAGCAAGACACAACCGCATGACACAACAGCTTGACACAACAGAAAGACACAACAGCTTGACACAACAGAAAGACACAACAGCATGACACAACCGCATGACACAACAGCTTGACACAACAGCATGACACAACAGCAAGACACAACAGCATGACACAACAGCATGACACAACAGCATGACACAACAGCATGACATAACCGCATGACACAACAGCTTGACACAACAGCATGACACAACAGCATGACACAACAGCATGACATAACCGCATGACACAACAGCATGACACAACAGCAAGACACAACCGCATGACACAACCGCATGACACAACAGCATGACACAACCGCATGACACAACAGCATGACACAACAGCATGACACAACAGCAAGACACAACCGCATGACACAACCGCATGACACAACAGCATGACACAACCGCATGACACAACCGCATGACACAACAGCATGACACAACCGCATGACACAACAGCATGACACAACCGCATGACACAACCGCATGACACAACCGCATGACACAACAGCATGACACGACAGCATGACACGACCGCATGACACAACAGAAAGACACAACCGCATGACACAACCGCATGACACAACAGCATGACACAACCGCATGACACAACAGAAAGACACAACAGCATGACACAACAGAAAGACACAACAGCAAGACACAACAGCATGACACAACAGCATGACACAACAGCATGACACAACAGAAAGACACAACAGAAAGACACAACAGCATGACACAAGTGAGGTCATGCTGCTTGACATGAGGTGGTAGTGACATCCTGGAGGTGGAGCTGAACATAAACAAAACAGAAAGTTGATTTGTAAAGGTCGTGTAAATCACCTGGTCACTCACGGCCTGTGTGTAAGCACTGTACGCCCCAAACTGCAGCGCGATGGGACTGAACATGCCCAGCTGATTGGCCACTTGCTGCATCCGGCGCAAACCGCGCTCTTTCTCTGTGTCTGCAAATTTCACCACCAAACTGGAGGATGCACCCTGCATGTACAGCGAGAGGAATACACACGTTAAATTACACTGTATGTACACACACCCTGCATGTACAGCGAGAGGAATACACACGTTAAATTACCCTGTATGTACACACACCCTG
Organism: Pelodytes ibericus; assembly: GCA_036172795.1. NCBI lineage: Eukaryota > Metazoa > Chordata > Amphibia > Anura > Pelodytidae > Pelodytes > Pelodytes ibericus. Next base: position 51,053,572 of record CM069868.1, on the reverse strand, counting down.
CATGTACAGCGAGAGGAATACACACGTTAAATTACCCTGTATGTACACACACCCTGCATGTACAGCGAGAGGAATACACATGTTAAATTACACTGTATGTACACACACCCTGCATGTACAGCGAGAGGAATACACACGTTAAATTACACTGTATGTACACACACCCTGCATGTACAGCGAGAGGAATACACACGTTAAATTACACTGTTTGTACACACACCCTGCATGTACAGCGAGAGGAATACACATGTTAAATTACACTGTATGTACACACACCCTGCATGTACAGCGAGAGGAATACACACGCTAAATTACACTGTATGTACACACACCCTGCATGTACAGCGAGAGGAATACACACGTTAAATTACACTGTATGTACACACACCCTGCATGTACAGCGAGAGGAATACACACGCTAAATTACACTGTATGTACACACACCCTGCATGTACAGCGAGAGGAATACACACGTTAAATTACACAGTATGTACACACACCCTGCATGTACAGCGAGAGGAATACACACGTTAAATTACACTGTATGTACACACACCCTGCATGTACAGCGAGAGGAATACACACGCTAAATTACACTGTATGTACACACACCCTGCATGTACAGCGAGAGGAATACACACGCTAAATTACACTGTATGTACACACACCCTGCATGTACAGCGAGAGGAATACACACGCTAAATTACACTGTATGTACACACACCCTGCATGTACAGCGAGAGGAATACACACGCTAAATTACACTGTATGTACACACACCCTGCATGTACAGCGAGAGGAATACACACGCTAAATTACACTATATGTACACACACCCTGCATGTACAGCGAGAGGAATACACACGCTAAATTACACTATATGTACACACACCCTGCATGTACAGCGAGAGGAATACACACGCTAAATTACACTGTATGTACACACACCCTGCATGTACAGCGAGAGGAATACACACGCTAAATTACACTGTATGTACACACACCCTGCATGTACAGCGAGAGGAATACACACGCTAAATTACACTATATGTACACACACCCTGCATGTACAGCGAGAGGAATACACACGCTAAATTACACTGTATGTACACACACCCTGCATGTACAGCGAGAGGAATATACACGCTAAATTACACTATATGTACACACACCCTGCATGTACAGCGAGAGGAATACACACGCTAAATTACACTGTATGTACACACACCCTGCATGTACAGCAAGAGGAATACACACGCTGTTTATCCACATATCCAGCCATGTGATATTACACTACTACTATACACAAGCTTCCATTTACTATTACAATACTATATACACCCCCACATATAATTACAATACTATATTTACAGCCCATATAAAATTACAATACTATATACACCTCCATATATAATTACAATACTATATACACCCCCAAACATAAGTACAATACTATATATACCCCCATATATAATAACAATACTATATACACCCCATATAATATTACAATACTATATACACCCCCATATATAATTACAATACTATATTTACAGCCCATATAAAATGTCAATACTATATATACCCCATATATAATTACAATACTATATACACCCCCACATATAATTACAGTACTATATATACACCCTATATAATATTACAATACTATTTATACACCCCATATAATATTACAATACTATATATACCCCCCATATAATATTACAATATTACACACACACCCACCATATAATATTACACAGGATATAAACACCCAGTGCCATCGATAGTCTCTACACAACCTGCATTATAATTATATGATATAACACATTATACACACACTATATGATATTAAACATGTAATCAGACCCTCCCTTTCATTTTATTAATTTTAAAATGTCATATGTTCAGCATCATCCCATGATGTTATATAGAAACACAACAGTGGAATAGATACATGTCTCCTCTTACCGGCAGAGTCCGGCTCCCGTGTAGTGTGTTAATCGCGGCCTGAGCCTCGGTGTGTGTCTGAAACTTCACAAATGCACAGCCTTGAGAGAGGGAGAAATCACATGACTACACAGCACATCAATCACATAACTGTACAACAAACACAAAGCACACAGACCCCTGCCTAGTTATCAGACATGAATAGAAAGGGGCCATCAATTTCATCCAAAGTATTGTATTCCTCTTCTCATTCTGATAAACATTTCCTGTGAGTTTTGTCCAGGGTTACCACCCCAAGTGATGCAGGATTTTACCACACTGGCTTTATTATTGACCCTTAGTTAATTTCCTACCGGCCTGCCTGTTATATTCCAGCTGGGTAATAAACCTCACACGCCAAGTTAAGGAATCTAGTATAATAGTGGTAGCAGGGGCCTTCTGCACCTAGTGCCAGCTTTGGAAAAATAGTTATTGTTTAAGATTTTGCTACAACACGGTTCCTGAAAATAATCTGGGATGAGGGAAGGAATAAAAGAGGGTGTATAATAATCATTTGAAAGAGGAGTGAATCATATGCATAAAATTGCTAGCACCTGGTCTATTCACGTGTAAATAGGCTTCCTTGCAGTTCTCCCCAGCTAATACATATAACATACACTGAATGAAAAGATTAGATTGCATACAGCCCACAGAGTGTCAGAAACATACCTTTGCTGGTTCCATCCGGCCCCCGGAGCACCGTACACTCATCAATGTTTCCAAAAGGCTCAAACATCCTCCGAACATCCTCGTCTGTTTGCTGCTTTCCGAGCATTCCCACAAACAACTTGCGGTCCTCTGCCAGAGAAACGACAAACAGAGGTTGAAAGTGCTAGCTGGGTGTTACGGATCAGAGAAGTACAGTGGGAGAGAGGTTTTGGGATAGGATACTGGGTGGAGTAGCATAAGAGATGCATGGAGAGGTTTTGGGATAGGATACTGGGTGGAGTAGCATAAGAGATGCATGGAGAGGTTTTGGGATAGGATACTGGGTGGAGTAGCATAAGAGATGCATGGAGAGGTTTTGGGATAGGATACTGGGTGGAGTAGCATAAGAGATGCATGGAGAGGTTTTGGGATAGGATACTGGGTGGAGTAGCATAAGAGATGCATGGAGAGGTTTTGGGATAGGATACTGGGTGGAGTAGCATAAGAGATGCATGGAGAGGTTTTGGGATAGGATACGGGGTGGAGTAGCATAAGAGATGCATGGAGAGGTTTTGGGATAGGATACTGGGTGGAGTAGCATAAGAGATGCATGGAGAGGTTTTGGGATAGGATACGGGGTGGAGTAGCATAAGAGATGCATGGAGAGGTTTTGGGATAGGATACTGGGTGGAGTAGCATAAGAGATGCATGGAGAGGTTTTGGGATAGGATACGGGGTGGAGTAGTGGAAGAGGTGCAGAGAGAGGTTTTAAGAGTGTGTATGGGTGTAGAGTGGGATTTTGTGGAGCGGTGTAGAGAAAATTAATATTTGGGACAGAGGCACGGATGATTTGGAGGGAGGGCAGAGAGGGGTTTTGGTAGAGAGGAAGGGAAGATTAGGGGAGAGTGAAGAGAAGGGTATTGGGAGAGGGCCAGGGAGGATTAGGGGAGAGTGAAGAGAAGGGTATTGGGAGAGGGCCAGGGAGGATTAGGGGAGAGTGAAGAGAAGGGTATTGGGAGAGGGCCAGGGAGGATTAGGGGAGAGTGAAGAGAAGGGTATTGGGAGAGGGCCAGGGAGGATTAGGGGAGAGTGAAGAGAAGGGTATTGGGAGAGGGGTAGGGAGGATTAGGGGAGAGTGAAGAGAAGGGTATTGGGAGAGGGCCAGGGAGGATTAGGGGAGAGTGAAGAGAAGGGTATTGGGAGAGGGGTAGGGAGGATTAGGGGAGAGTGAAGAGAAGGGTATTGGGAGAGGGGTAGGGAGGATTAGGGGAGAGTGAAGAGAAGGGTATTGGGAGAGGGCCAGGGAGGATTTGGGGAGAGTGCAGATAAGGGCATTGTGAGAGGGGTAGGGAGGATTTGGGGAGAGTGCAGATAAGGGCATTGTGAGAGGGGTAGGGAGGATTTGGGGAGAGTGCAGATAAGGGCATTGTGAGAGGGGTAGGGAGGATTTGGGGAGAGTGCAGATAAGGGCATTGTGAGAGGGGTAGGGAGGATTTGGGGAGAGTGCAGATAAGGGCATTGTGAGAGGGGTAGGGAGGATTTGGGGAGAGTGCAGATAAGGGCATTGGAAGAGGGGCAGGGAGGGAATGAAAACTGACATTACCTCCTCGGCTTTCACTGTCCGCTGGTTTCACTTGAATTGGCCGATTCATCTGAGATAAAAAGAGTAAACATGGCACTGTGACTCTTTGTCATTAATAACTGGCTCTTACACAGAACTATAACATCATTTATTGGAATGTATATCTTATAAATTGTTAGACTGGAGTTGTCAGTATGCAGTGATGCCATGAGCTTTTTCCCAAATAGGCTGGGGACTGTGGACACCTCTGCCAGGTTCCACTCAATATTTAGAAACAAAGCATGAGTCAGCCTATTAAAGTGATAATCATTAATCGTTACTAGAAGCCTCGTTTCTGTCCTGGGATTACAGTGTCAGTTTAATAGTGTGTCAAATGGAATCAATATATTAGTTTGTTACTGTGTTTTAATACACTGAAGTGTCACAATGGATCAATAACTCAGTGTATCAATACATCAGGGTCCTGCACTATATTGACAAGCGTGTACTACCAATAAAACTAAATAATGGTGTCTCACTATTACTCTACCGCACTACATTACTGCATCACCTTGTATCATTGTAACACACTGTATCGCACTACAGTACTGCATCACATTGTATCATTGTAACACACTGTATCATAGTAACACACTGTATCACACTACATTTCTGCATCACACTGTATCATTGTAACACACTGTATCACACTACATTTCTGCATCACACTGTATCATTGTAACACACTGTATCATTGTAACACACTGTATCACACTACATTTCTGCATCACACTGTATCATTGTAACACACTGTATCATTGTAACACACTGTATCACACTACATTACTGGATCACATTGTATCACTGTAACACACTGTATCATTGTAACACACTGTATCACACTACATTTCTGCATCACATTGTATCATTGTAACACACTGTATCATTGTAACACACTGTATCGCACTACATTTCTGCATCACACTGTATCATTGTAACACACTGTATCACACTACATTTCTGCATCACATTGTATCATTGTAACACACTGTATCATTGTAACACACTGTATCACACTACATTTCTGCATCACATTGTAACACACTGTATCATTGTAACACACTGTATCACACTACATTTCTGCATCACATTGTATCACTGTAACACACTGTATCACATTGTAACACACTGTATCACACTACATTTCTGCATCACACTGTATCATTGTAACACACTGTATCACACTACATTTCTGCATCACATTGTATCATTGTAACACACTGTATCATTGTAACACACTGTATCACACTACATTTCTGCATCACATTGTATCATTGTAACACACTGTATCACACTACATTTCTGCATCACATTGTATCACTGTAACACACTGTATCACATTGTAACACACTGTATCACATTGTAACACACTGTATCACACTACATTTCTGCATCACACTGTATCATTGTAACACACTGTATCACACTACATTTCTGCATCACACTGTATCATTGTAACACACTGTATCATTGTAACACACTGTATCACACTACATTTCTGCATCACATTGTATCACTGTAACACACTGTATCACATTGTAACACACTGTATCACACTACATTTCTGCATCACACTGTATCATTGTAACACACTGTATCACACTACATTTCTGCATCACACTGTATCATTGTAACACACTGTATCATTGTAACACACTGTATCACACTACATTTCTGCATCACATTGTATCACTGTAACACACTGTATCATTGTAACACACTGTATCACACTACATTTCTGCATCACATTGTATCACTGTAACACACTGTATCACATTGTATCATTGTAACACAGATACAGTGTAATAACGTATTGTAGATTTGATGCCTGCCTGTTTTTATCAAGATGTCTCCAGATATCGCCCCAACCCCGTCGATCTTCCAGTTAATAGTGATTATTGCATATCTATTTTATATCGTGGCTGGATGAGTTATACCTTGGCCTGACACTGGGTGGAGCTAAAGATGGCAAGTGTGACCAAAATAATACTGTTTGGTTGAATGGCAGGTGAGGAGTGAGTCCTTGTTGGTGGAATAAGCATGGTTTATGAAAAGTACAGAATCCACCAATAATGTCAAACCTTGTAGTATGATTAGCAGCTAATCACAAAGTAAGGATGATAAGAGAGGGCTGGCAGAGGATGATGATTGTACCAGTGCCAGGTGATCCAGATGGTGGCTGCACATTGTATGATGGGGGATGATTAGCACGCTGAGTGATAGTGTCACATCCAGATATCACAGTGAGCTAAACAGGAGCTGCATCTCAAACCCACAACATGTAACACCAGCGGTCCTGGGGTACAAGGAGGATGCTGTCATGGGTTGTAACAGGGTGGGGATAACATGAAGCACTCAACCTCTCATACTTGAATTTTGGCACTTACAAGTGCCCCTTGCCATTCTATGAAAGAGATAACTATCAGATCAGGTTGGATGGGTAAGCTAATCAGCTAATAAATAACATCTGTATAACAAAACATGCACTGTTGGTGTACATGTGTGTCACAGTGTGCCTCTGTGTCGGTGAACATGTGTGTCACAGTGTGCCTCTGTGTCGGTGTATAAGTGTGTCACGGTGTGCCTCTCTGTCGGTGTTCATGTGTGTCACAGTGTGCCTCTGTGTCGGTGAACATGTGTGTCACAGTGTGCCTCTGTGTCGGTGTATAAGTGTGTCACAGTGTGCCTCTGTGTCCGTGTACATGTGTGTCAAAGTGTGCCTCTGTGTCGGTGTACATGTGTGTCACAGTGTGCCTCTGTGTCGGTGTACATGTGAGTCACAGTGTGCCTCTGTGTCGGTGAACATGTGTGTCACAGTGTGCCTCTGTGTCGGTGTATAAGTGCGTCACAGTGTGCCTCTGTGTCGGTGTACATGTGTGTCACAGTGTGCCTCTGTGTCGGTGTATAAGTGTGTCACAGTGTGCCTCTGTGTTGGTGTATAAGTGTGTCACAGTGTGCCTCTGTGTCGGTTTTTAAGTGTGTCACAGTGTGCCTCTGTGTCGGTATATAAGTGTGTCACAGTGTGCCTCTGTGTTGGTATATAAGTGTGTCACAGTGTGCCTCTGTGTTGGTGTATAAGTATGTCACAGTGTGCCTCTTTGTCGGTGTATAAGTGTGTCACAGTGTGCCTCTGTGTAGGTGTATAAGTGTGTCACAGTGTGCCTCTGTGTCAGTGTATAAGTGTGTCTCTGTATTGGTGTATAAGTGTGTCACAGTGTGTCTCTGAATTGGTGTATAAGTGTGTCAAAGTGTCTCTGTGTCAGTGTATGAGCGTGTCACAATATATTGCAGGGTGTATAGTTGTGTCACAGTATTTTGGAGGGTGTGTATGTGTGTTACAATGTGTGTTGTTGTATCACAGTATATTGCAGGGTGTGTCATTATGTCACGGTGCGTTGCAGTGTGTGTCGTTGTGTCACGGTGCGTTGCAGTGTGTGTCGCTGTGTCACAGTATATTGCAGTGTGTGTCCTTGTGTCACGGTGCGTTGCAAGGTCTGTCGTTGTGTCACAGTGTGTGTCGTTGTTTCACAGTATATTGCAGGGTGTGTCATTATGTCACGGTGCGTTGCAGTGTGTGTTGTTGTGTCACAGTGCGTTGCAGTGTGTGTCGTTGTGTCACAGTATATTGCAGTGTGTGTCGTTGTGTCACGGTGCGTTGCAGTGTGTGTCGTTGTGTCACGGTATATTGTAGTGTGTGTCGTTGTGTCACAGTATATTGCAGGGTGTGTTGTTGTGTCACAGTGTGTCGCAGTGTCACAGTATATTGCAGGGTGTGTCGTTGTGTCACAGTATATTGCATGGTGTGTCGTTGTGTCACAGTATATAGCGGTGTGAGTCGTTGTGTCACAGTATATTGCGGTGTGAGTCGTTGTGTCACAGTATATTGCAGGGTGTGTCGTTGTGTCACGGTATATTGCAGTGTGTGTCGTTGTGTCAAGGTGCGTTGCAGTGTGTGTCGTTGTGTCACGGTATATTGTAGTGTGTGTCGTTGTGTCACGGTATATTGCAGTGGGTGTCGCTGTGTCACAGTATATTGCAGGGTGTGTCGTTGTGTCACGGTATATTGCAGTGTGTGTCGTTGTGTCAAGGTGCGTTGCAGTGTGTGTCGCTGTGTCACAGTATATTGCAGGGTGTGTCGTTGTGTCACGGTATATTGCAGTGTGTGTCGCTGTGTCACGGTGCGTTGCAGTGTGTGTTGTTGTGTCACGGTATATTGCAGTGTGTGTCGTTGTGTCACAGTATATTGCAGGGTGTGTCGTTGTGTCACAGTGTGTGTCGTTGTGTCACAGTATATTGCAGGGTGTGTTGTTGTGTCACAGTATATTGCAGTGTGTGTCGTTGTGTCACAGTATATTGCAGGGTGGGTCGTTGTGTCACAGTGTGTGTCGCTGTGTCACAGTATATTGCAGTGGGTGTCGCTGTGTCACAGTGTGTTGCAGTGTGTGTCGCTGTGTCACAGAATATTGCAGTGTGTGTCGTTGTGTCAAGGTGCGTTGCAGTGTGTGTCGCTGTGTCACAGTATATTGCAGTGTGTGTCGCTGTGTCACGGTGCGTTGCAGTGTGTGTCGTTGTGTCACGGTATATTGTAGTGTGTGTCGTTGTGTCACAGTATATTGCAGGGTGTGTCGTTGTGTCACAGTGTGTGTCGTTGTGTCACAGTATATTGCATGGTGTGTTGTTGTGTCACAGTATATTGCATGGTGTGTCGTTGTGTCACAGTATATTGCAGGGTGTGTCGTTGTGTCACAGTATATTGCGGTGTGAGTCGTTGTGTCACAGTGCGTTGCAGTGTGTGTCGCAGTGTCACAGTATATTGCAGTGTGTGTCGTTGTGTCACGGTGTGTTGCAGTGTGTGTCGTTGTGTCACAGTATATTGCAGTGTGTGTCGTTGTGTCACGGTGTGTTGCAGTGTGTGTCGTTGTGTCACAGTATATTGCAGTGTGTCGCTGTGTCACGGTGTGTTGCAGTGTGTGTCGCAGTGTCACAGTATATTGCAGTGTGTGTCGTTGTGTCACGGTGTGTTGCAGTGTGTGTCGTTGTGTCACAGTATATTGCGGTGTGAGTCGTTGTGTCACAGTGCGTTGCAGTGTGTGTCGCAGTGTCACAGTATATTGCGTTGTGAGTCGTTGTGTCACGATGCGTTGCAGGGTGTGTCGTTGTGTCACGGTGCGTTGCAGGGTGTGTCGCAGTGTCACAGTATATTGCAGGGTGTGTCGTTGTGTCACGGTGCGTTGCAGTGTGTGTCGCAGTGTCACAGTATTTTGCGGGGTGTGTCGCTGTGTCACAGTATATTGCAGGGTGTGTTGTTGTGTCACGGTGCGTTGCAGTGTGTGTCGCTGTGTCACAGTGTGTCGCAGTGTGTGTCGCTGTGTCACGATGCGTTGCAGTGTGTGTCGTTGTGTCACGGTGCGTTGCACGGTGTGTCGTTGTGTCACAGCGCGTTGCAGTGTGTGTCGTTGTGTCACAGTGCGTTGCAGTGTGTGTCGCTGTGTCACAGTATATTGCAGTGTGTGTCGCTGTGTCACAGTGCGTTGCAGTGTGTGTCGTTGTGTCACAGTATATTGCAGTGTGTGTCGTTGTGTCACAGTGTGTCGCAGTGTGTGTCGTTGTGTCACGGTGCGTTGCAGTGTGTGTCGCTGTGTCACAGCATATTGCAGGGTGTGTCGTTGTGTCACGGTGCGTTGCAGGGTGTGTCGTTGTGTCAAGGTGCATGCAGGGTGTGTCGTTGTGTCACAGTGTGTGTCGTTGTGTCACAGAATATTGCAGTGTTTGTCCTTGTGTCACGGTGCGTTGCAGGGTGTGTCGTTGTGTCACAGTGTGTGTTGTTGTGTCACAGTGCGTTGCAGTGTGTGTCGTTGTGTCACAGTGCGTTGCAGTGTGTGTCGTTGTGTCACAGTGTGTTGCAGGGTGTGTCGCAGTGTCACAGTATATTGCAGGGTGTGTCGCTGTGTCACAGTATATGTCGTTGTGTCACAGTATATTGCAGTGTGTGTCGTTGTGTCACGGTGCAGTGTGCGTCGCTGTGTCACAGTATATTGCAGGGTGTGTTGTTGTGTCACGGTCTGTTGCAGTGTGTGTCGCAGTGTGACAGTATATTGCAGGGTGTGTCGCAGTGTCACAGTGCGGTACAGGGTGTGTCGATGTGTCGCAGTGTGTGTCGTTGTGTCACGGTGCGTTGCAGGGTGTGTCGTTGTGTCACAGTGTGTCGCAGTGTGTGTCGCTGTGTCACAGTATATTGCAGGGTGTGTCGTTGTGTCACAGTATATTGCAGGGTGTGTCGTTGTGTCACAGTGTGTGTCGTTGTGTCACAGTATATTGCAGGGTGTGTTGTTGTGTCACGGTGCGTTGCAGGGTGTGTCGTTGTGTCACAGTGTGTCGCAGTGTGTGTCGTTGTGTCACGGTGCGTTGCAGTGTGTGTCGCTGTGTCACAGTATATTGCAGTGTGTGTCCTTGTGTCACGGTGCGTTGCAAGGTCTGTTGTTGTGTCACAGTGTGTGTCGTTGTTTCACAGTATATTGCAGGGTGTGTCGTTGTGTCACAGTGCGTTGCAGTGTGTGTCGTTGTGTCACAGTATATTGCAGTGTGAGTCGTTGTGTCACGGTGCGTTGCAGTGTGTGTCGCTGTGTCACAGTATATTGCAGGGTGTGTCGTTGTGTCACAGTATATTGCAGGGTGTGTCGTTGTGTCACAGTGTGTGTCGTTGTGTCACAGTATATTGCAGGGTGTGTTGTTGTGTCACGGTGCGTTGCAGGGTGTGTTGTTGTGTCACAGTGTGTCGCAGTGTGTGTCGTTGTGTCACGGTGCGTTGCAGTGTGTGTCGCTGTGTCACAGTATATTGCAGTGTTTGTCCTTGTGTCACGGTGCGTTGCAAGGTCTGTCGTTGTGTCACAGTGTATGTCGTTGTTTCACAGTATATTGCAGGGTGTGTCGTTGTGTCACAGTGCGTTGCAGTGTGTGTCGTTGTGTCACAGTGTGTTGCAGTGTGTGTCGCTGTGTCACAGTATATTGCAGTGTGAGTCGTTGTGTCACGGTGCGTTGCAGTGTGTGTCGTTGTGTCACAGTGTGTCGCAGTGTGTGTCGTTGTGTCACAGTATATTGCAGGGTGTGTCGTTGTGTCACAGTGCGTTGCAGTGTGTGTCGTTGTGTCACAGTGTGTCGCAGTGTGTGTCGCAGTGTCACAGTATATTGCAGTGTGAGTCGTTGTGTCACGGTGCGTTGCAGTGTGTGTCGCTGTGTCACAGTATATTGCAGGGTGTGTCGTTGTGTCACAGTATATTGCAGTGTGTGTCACTGTGTCACAGTATATTGCAGTGTGTGTCGCTGTGTCACGGTGCGTTGCAGTGTGTGTCGTTGTGTCACAGTATATTGTAGGGTGTGTCGTTGTGTCACAGTATATTGCAGGGTGTGTTGTTGTGTCACGGTGCGTTGCAGTGTGTGTCGCAGTGTCACAGTATATTGCAGGGTGTGTCGCAGTGTCACAGTGCGTTACAGGGTGTGTCGATGTGTCACAGTGCGTTACAGGGTGTGTCGTTGTGTCACGGTGCCTTGCAGGGTGCGTCGTTGTGTCACAGTGTGCCTCTTTGTCGTTGTATAAGTGTGTCACAGTGTGCCTCTGTGTCGGTATATAAGTGTGTCACAGTGTGCCTCTGTGTTGGTGTATAAGTGTGTCACAGTGTGCCTCTTTGTCGTTGTATAAGTGTGTCACAGTGTGCCTCTGTGTAGGTGTATAAGTGTGTCACAGTGTGCCTCTGTATCAGTGTATAAGTGTGTCTCTGTATTGGTGTATAAGTGTGTCACAGTGTGTCTCTGAATTGGTGTATAAGTGTGTCAAAGTGTCTCTGTGTCAGTGTATGAGCGTGTCACAATATATTGCAGTGTGTGTTGTTGTATCACAGTGTGTTGCAGGGTGTATAGTTGTGTCACAGTATTTTGCAGGGTGTGTATGTGTGTTACAATGTGTGTTGTTGTATCACAGTATATTGCAGGGTGTGTCATTATGTCACGGTGCGTTGCAGTGTGTGTCGTTGTGTCACGGTGCGTTGCAGTGTGTGTCGCTGTGTCACAGTATATTGCAGTGTGTGTCCTTGTGTCACGGTGCGTTGCAAGGTCTGTCGTTGTGTCACAGTGCGTGTCGTTGTTTCACAGTATATTGCAGGGTGTGCCGTTGTGTCACAGTGCGTTGCAGTGTGTGTCGTTGTGTCACAGTGTGTTGCAGTGTGTGTCGTTGTGTCACAGTGTGTGTCGTTGTTTCACAGTATATTGCAGGCTGTGCCGTTGTGTCACAGTGCGTTGCAGTGTGTGTCGTTGTGTCACAGTGTGTTGCAGTGTCACAGTATATTGCAGTGTGAGTCGTTGTGTCACGGTGCGTTGCAGTGTGTGTCGTTGTGTCACAGTGTGTCGCAGTGTGTGTCGCAGTGTCACAGTATATTGCAGTGTGTGTCGTTGTTTCACAGTATATTGCAGGGTGTGTCGTTGTGTCACAGTGTTTTGCAGTGTGTGTCGTTGTGTCACAGTGCGTTGCAGAGTGTGTCGTTGTGTCACAGTATATTGCAGTGTGAGTCATTGTGTCACGGTGCGTTGCAGTGTGTGTCGTTGTGTCACAGTGTGTCGCAGTGTGTGTCGTTGTGTCACAGTATATTGCAGGGTGTGTTGTTGTGTCACAGTGCGTTGCAGTGTGTGTCGTTGTGTCACAGTGTGTCGCAGTGTGTGTCGCAGTGTCACAGTATATTGCAGTGTGTGTCGTTGTGTCACAGTGTGTCGCAGTGTGTGTCGTTGTGTCACAGTATATTGCAGTGTGTGTCGCTGTGTCAAGGTGCGTTGCAGTGTGTGTCGCTGTGTCACAGTATATTGCAGGGTGTGTCGTTGTGTCACAGTATATTGCAGTGTGTGTCACTGTGTCACAGTATATTGCAGTGTGTGTCGCTGTGTCACGGTGCGTTGTGTCACAGTATATTGCAGGGTGTGTCGTTGTGTCACAGTGTGTGTCGTTGTGTCACAGTATATTGCAGGGTGTGTTGTTGTGTCACGGTGCGTTGCAGTGTGTGTCGCAGTGTCACAGTATATTGCAGGGTGTGTCGCAGTGTCACAGTGCGTTACAAGGTGTGTCGATGTGTCACAGTGTGCCTCTTTGTCGTTGTATAAGTGTGTCACAGTGTGCCTCTGTGTTGGTGTATAAGTGTGTCACAGTGTGCCTCTTTGTCGTTATATAAGTGTGTCACAGTGTGCCTCTGTGTAGGTGTATAAGTGTGTCACAGTGTGCCTCTGTATCAGTGTATAAGTGTGTCTCTGTATTGGTGTATAAGTGTGTCACAGTGTGTCTCTGAATTGGTGTATAAGTGTGTCAAAGTGTCTCTGTGTCAGTGTATGAGCGTGTCACAATATATTGCAGTGTGTGTTGTTGTATCACAGTGTGTTGCAGGGTGTATAGTTGTGTCACAGTATTTTGCAGGGTGTGTATGTGTGTTACAATGTGTGTTGTTGTATCACAGTATATTGCAGGGTGTGTCATTGTGTCACAGTATATTGCAGTGTGTGTCGCTGTGTCACGGTGTGTTGTGTCACAGTATATTGCAGGGTGTGTCGTTGTGTCACAGTGTGTGTCGTTGTGTCACAGTATATTGCAGGGTGTGTTGTTGTGTCACGGTGCGTTGCAGTGTGTGTCGCAGTGTCACAGTGCGTTACAGGGTGTGTCGATGTGTCACAGTGTGCCTCTTTGTCGTTGTATAAGTGTGTCACAGTGTGCCATTGTGTTGGTGTATAAGTGTGTCACAGTGTGCCTCTTTGTCGTTGTATAAGTGTGTCACAGTGTGCCTCTGTGTAGGTGTATAAGTGTGTCACAGTGTGCCTCTGTATCAGTGTATAAGTGTGTCTCTGTATTGGTGTATAAGTGTGTCACAGTGTGTCTCTGAATTGGTGTATAAGTGTGTCAAAGTGTCTCTGTGTCAGTGTATGAGCGTGTCACAATATATTGCAGTGTGTGTTGTTGTATCACAGTGTGTTGCAGGGTGTATAGTTGTGTCACAGTATTTTGCAGGGTGTGTATGTGTGTTACAATGTGTGTTGTTGTATCACAGTATATTGCAGGGTGTGTCATTATGTCACGGTGCGTTGCAGTGTGTGTCGTTGTGTCACGTTGCGTTGCAGTGTGTGTCGCTGTGTCACAGTATATTGCAGTGTGTGTCCTTGTGTCACGGTGCGTTGCAAGGTCTGCCGTTGTGTCACAGTATATTGCAGGGTGTGTCGTTGTTTCACAGTATATTGCAGGGTGTGCCGTTGTGTCACAGTGCGTTGCAGTGTGTGTCGTTGTGTCACAGTATATTACAGGGTGTGTCGTTGTTTCACAGTATATTGCAGGGTGTGCCGTTGTGTCACAGTGTGTTGCAGTGTGTGTCGTTGTGTCACAGTGTGTTGCAGTGTCACAGTATATTGCAGTGTGAGTCGTTGTGTCACGGTGCGTTGCAGTGTGTGTCGTTGTGTCACAGTGTGTCGCAGTGTCACAGTATATTGCAGTGTGTGTCGTTGTTTCACAGTATATTGCAGGGTGTGTCGTTGTGTCACAGTGTGTTGCAGTGTGTGTCGTTGTGTCACAGTGCGTTGCAGAGTGTGTCGTTGTGTCACAGTGTGTTGCAGTGTCACAGTATATTGCAGTGTGAGTCGTTGTGTCACGGTGCGTTGCAGTGTGTGTCGCTGTGTCACGGTGTGTCGCAGTGTGTGTCGTTGTGTCACAGTATATTGCAGGGTGTGTCGTAGTGTCACAGTGCGTTGCAGTGTGTGTCGTTGTGTCACAGTGTGTCGCACTGTGTGTCGCAGTGTCACAGTATATTGCAGTGTGTGTCGTTGTGTCACGGTGCGTTGCAGTGTGTGTCGCAGTGTCACAGTATATTGCAGTGTGTGTCGTTGTGTCACGGTGCGTTGCAGTGTGTGTCGCAGTGTCACAGTATATTGCAGTGTGAGTCGTTGTGTCACGGTGCGTTGCAGTGTGTGTCGCAGTATATTGCAGGGTGTGTCGTTGTGTCACAGTGTGTGTCGTTGTGTCACAGTATATTGCAGGGTGTGTCGTTGTGTCACAGTGTGTCGCAGTGTGTGTCGCAGTGTCACAGTATATTGCAGTGTGTGTCGTTGTGTCACAGTGTGTCGCAGTGTGTGTCGTTGTGTCACAGTATATTGCAGTGTGTGTCGCTGTGTCACGGTGCGTTGCAGTCTGTGTCGCTGTGTCACAGTATATTGCAGTGTGTGTCGCTGTGTCACGGTGCGTTGCAGTGTGTGTCGCTGTGTCACAGTATATTGTAGTGTGTGTCGTTGTGTCACAGTATATTGCATTGTGTGTCGTTGTGTCACAGTGTGTGTCGTTGTGTCACAGTATATTGCAGGGTGTGTTGTTGTGTCACAGTGTGTCGCAGTGTGTGTTGCAGTGTCACAGTATATTGCAGTGTGAGTCGTTGTGTCACGGTGCGTTGCAGTGTGTGTCGCAGTGTCACAGTATATTGCGGTGTGTGTCGTTGTGTCACGGTGCGTTGCAGTGTGTGTCGCAGTGTCACAGTATATTGCAGTGTGAGTCGTTGTGTCACGGTGCGTTGCAGTGTGTGTCGCTGTGTCACAGTATATTGCAGGGTGTGTCGTTGTGTCACAGTATATTGCAGGGTGTGTCGTTGTGTCACGGTGCGTTGCAGGGTGTGTCGTTGTGTCACAGTGCGTTGCAGTGTGAGTCGTTGTGTCACAGTATATTGCAGGGTGTGTCGTTGTGTCACGGTGTGTTGCAGTGTGTGTCGCTGTGTCACAGTATATTGCAGGGTGTGTCGTTGTGTCACAGTATATTGCAGTGTGTGTCGTTGTGTCACGGTGCGTTGCAGTGTGTGTCGCTGTGTCACAGTATATTGCAGTGTGTGTCGCTGTGTCACGGTGCGTTGCAGGGTGTGTCGTTGTGTCACAGTGCGTTGCAGTGTGAGTCGTTGTGTCACAGTATATTGCAGGGTGTGTCGTTGTGTCACGGTGTGTTGCAGTGTGTGTCGCTGTGTCACAGTATATTGCAGGGTGTGTCGTTGTGTCACAGTATATTGCAGTGTGTGTCGCTGTGTCACGGTGCGTTGCAGTGTGTGTCGCTGTGTCACAGTATATTGCAGTGTGTGTCGCTGTGTCACGGTGCGTTGCAGTGTGTGTCGCTGTGTCACGGTGCGTTGCAGTGTGTGTCGCTGTGTCACAGTATATTGCAGTGTGTGTCACTGTGTCACAGTATATTGCAGTGTGTGTCGCTGTGTCACGGTGTGTTGCAGTGTGTGTCGCTGTGTCACAGTATATTGCAGGGTGTGTCGTTGTGTCACAGTATATTGCAGTGTGTGTCGTTGTGTCACAGTGTGTGTCGTTGTGTCACAGTATATTGCAGGGTGTGTTGTTGTGTCACAGTGCGTTGCAGTGTGTCGCTGTGTCATAGTGTGTCGCAGTGTGTGTCGCTGTGTCACAGTATATTACAGTGTGTGTCGCTGTGTCACGGTGCGTTGCAGTGTGTCGCTGTGTCATAGTGTGTTGCAGTGTGTGTCGCTGTGTCACAGTATATTGCAGTGTGTGTCGCTGTGTCACAGTATATTGCAGTGTGTGTCGCTGTGTGTTGCAGTGTGTGTCGCTGTGTCATAGTGTGTTGCAGTGTGTGTCGCTGTGTCACAGTATATTGCAGTGTGTGTCGCTGTGTCATAGTGTGTTGCAGTGTGTGTCGCTGTGTCACAGTATATTGCAGTGTGTGTCGCTGTGTCACAGTATATTGCAGTGTGTGTCGCTGTGTCACAGTGCGTTGCAGTGTGTGTCGCTGTGTCACGGTGCGTTGCAGTGTGTGTCGCTGTGTCACAGTATATTGCAGTGTGTGTCGCTGTGTCACGGTGTGTTGCAGTGTGTGTCGCTGTGTCACAGTATATTGCAGTGTGTGTCGCTGTGTCACAGTATATTGCAGTGTGTGTCGCTGTGTCACGGTGCGTTGCAGTGTGTGTCGTTGTGTCACAGTATATTGCAGTGTGTGTCGCTGTGTCACGGTGCGTTGCAGTGTGTGTCGCTGTGTCACAGTATATTGCAGTGGGTGTCGCTGTGTCACGGTGTGTTGCAGTGTGTGTCGCTGTGTCACAGTATATTGCAGTGTGTGTCGCTGTGTCACAGTATATTGCAGTGTGTGTCGCTGTGTCACAGTATATTGCAGTGTGTGTCGCTGTGTCACAGTATATTGCAGTGTGTGTCGCTGTGTCACGGTGCGTTGCAGTGTGTCGCTGTGTCACGGTGTGTTGCAGTGTGTGTCGCTGTGTCACAGTATATTGCAGTGTGAGTCGTTGTGTCACAGCATATTGCGGTGTGAGTCGTTGTGTCACAGTATATTGCAGTGTGTGTCGCTGTGTCACAGTATATTGCAGTGTGTGTCGTTGTGTCACGGTATATTGCAGTGTGTGTCGTTGTGTCACAGTATATTGTAGTGTGAGTCGTTGTGTCACGGTATATTGCGGTGTGAGTCGTTGTGTCACAGTATATTGCAGTGTGTGTCGCTGTGTCACAGTGCGTTGCAGTGTGTGTCACTGTGTCACGGTGTGTTGCAGTGTGTGTCGCTGTGTCACAGTATATTGCAGTGGGTGTCGCTGTGTCACGGTGTGTTGCAGTGTGTGTCGCTGTGTCACGGTGTGTTGCAGTGTGTGTCGCTGTGTCACAGTATATTGCAGTGTGTGTCGCTGTGTCATGGTGTGTTGCAGTGTGTGTCGCTGTGTCACAGTATATTGCAGTGGGTGTCGCTGTGTCACGGTGTGTTGCAGTGTGTGTCGCTGTGTCACAGTATATTGCAGTGTGTGTCGCTGTGTCACGGTGCGTTGCAGTGTGTGTCGCTGTGTCACAGTATATTGCAGTGTGTGTCGCTGTGTCACGGTGTGTTGCAGTGTGTGTCGCTGTGTCACGGTGTGTTGCAGGGTGTGTCGTTGTGTCACAGTGCGTTGCAGTGTGTCGCTGTGTCATAGTGTGTCACAGTGTTTGTCGCTGTGTCACAGTATATTGCAGTGTGTGTCGCTGTGTCACGGTGTGTTGCAGTGTGTGTCGCTGTGTCACAGTATATTGCAGTGGGTGTCGCTGTGTCACAGTATATTGCAGTGTGTGTCGCTGTGTCACAGTATATTGCAGTGTGTGTTGCTGTGTCACGGTGTGTTGCAGTGTGTGTCGCTGTGTCACAGTGTGTCATGGTTTCGGTATCAGCAGGCTGTGGCCTGACAGCTGTGAAGTCAGTCCTCACATTGGCCTATTTCTGTCCTTGCATTTAATTAAAGCTTCATCGGCTAATTAACAAGAACACACTCACAGGAGAGAAACTCCCTTTCCAATGAGCCCAAAAACACACTCACAGGCTGCACACCTCTCCATACATGCAGGAAGGGTTAACACTGGCAATTTACAGGGTTAACAGGATGTCTTGCCTGTGGTGGCGAAGGAGTAAATTTCTAATTTTGCAGTCTGAGGATGGATGAAATGTTTCCATGGAAACCAGCTCTGCATCCCATCCCTGGTGTTGCTAGGCAACAGTTGTTTCCCCTAGCAACTGGTACTGTTAGAGGCCTTGCAGTGATGGGGGAGGCATTTAGATAGCATAGATTGGGGGAGGGTGAACATATTTGGAGAAGAGTTGGTTTGTGAAGGGGTGCCGGGTGTACAGAATGAAGGCTTTAAATTTGGGCCTAAAGCAGCTGGAGGGAATATATTTCCACACTGCCTCAGGTGTTACCCACTCCTTGCCAATCCCTTGGTCTTTATAGATAGGGCACCCCTCATCCTGTGCAACGATGCTCTGTAATTAGAGAGACTAGGGTTTCATTCACTAACAAAAGAGCCAGAGAGCTAGGTAACCATAGAAACCAGAGAACATGCTCCCTAGCAACCACCCACTCGCCCCGATTTATCCCTAAGGTTGCCAGGTAACTACAGTGACATCATCACTTCTCTGAGTAAACAATGGGAAGGTGGGGAAAGGGGAGTACAATCTCCCAAACATCAGAAAGAGAGGGGGGGGGGGGGGGGGTATAAGGAAGGACTCAGAGGATGGGGATGGAGAGATACCAGCTGGGGATCCTGGGGTTAAAGACAGAAATGGAGGTGATAGGGGAGTGAAAGAGAGAATGGAAATGTAGGAGCTGGTAATAGGATAAAAGTAAATGGGACAGGGGGGCGGTACTGAGTCAGAGGGGTACTGAGAGGTAGGGGAGTAAGGGAGAGGGGGCATACATTGGAAGGATTGGGGGGAGTAAGAGAGAGGGGGTATACATTGGAAGGATTGGGGGGGAGTAAGGGAGAGGGGGTATACATTGGAAGGATTGGGGGGAGTAAGGGAGAGGTGGTATATATTGGAAGGACTGGGGGGGAGTAAGGGAGAGGGGGTATACATTGGAAGGATTGGGGGGGAGTAAGGGAGAGGGGGTATACATTGGAAGGATTGGGGGGAAGTAAGGGAGAGGGGGTATACATTGGAAGGATTGGGGGGAGTAAGAGAGAGGGGGTATACATTGGAAGGATTGGGGGGGAGTAAGGGAGAGGGGGTATACATTGGAAGGATTGGGGGGAGTAAGAGAGAGGGGGTATACATTGGAAGGATTGGGGGGGAGTAAGGGAGAGGGGGTATACATTGGAAGGATTGGGGGGAGTAAGGGAGAGGTGGTATATATTGGAAGGACTGGGGGGGAGTAAGGGAGAGGGGGTATACATTGGAAGGATTGGGGGGAGTAAGGGAGAGGGGGTATACATTGGAAGGATTGGGGGGAGTAAGAGAGAGGGGGTATACATTGGAAGGATTGGGGGGGAGTAAGGGAGAGGGGGAATATATTGGAAGGATTGGGGGGAGTAAGGGAGAGGGGGTATATATTGGAAGGATTGGGGGGGAGTAAGGGAGAGGGGGTATACATTGGAAGGATTGGGGGGAGTAAGGGAGAGGGGGTATACATTGGAAGGATTGGGGGGAGTAAGGGAGAGGGGGTATACATTGGAAGGATTGGGGGGGAGTAAGGGAGAGGGGGTATATATTGGAAGGATTGGGGGGGAGTAAGGGAGAGGGGGTATATATTGGAAGGATTGGGGGGAGTAAGGGAGAGGGGGTATATATTGGAAGGATTGGGTGCTGAATAAGGGGAGAATGGCAAGAGCAAGAATTGACAAGCTGGTTACATTTAAATATCTCTCACATGCACAATAACTCCCATGACTTCATGCCAGGCAATGTGACTGACCTCCCCTCTCACTGAAAGCTGAAATGCAGCAGTAAATAATATGTTATTTCTAAGATTTCTCCCCACAAACAGCAGTTTTTCCCGTGTAGTAGTTCAGATAAATCCCCCCACACTAATTGAGGAAAAAACATATTTTACAAGTGTTGATCAGAAGACACGTTTCGCTGACACATTTGTGTTTGGGGGGCTCTTGGCGCAGTATGTAGAAGCTCCAAGTGATCCCCCCATTGGTATGATAAGAAGCAATGTTCCCTAAATCCTCCACTCTGCATATTATTTCCAGGATCTGTCCCCAGCTTTCCCCTAGTTCTATTCATTTCCATGGGTATTTCTTACCACTGTCCTCAGAGAGCCAGGTACGGAGGGAACACCCCTGGCTCCTATAATCCATTTGGCTACCTAAACTCAAGGTCTGATAGAGGATCAATACAAATCAGCAGCAACACTTCCTTTACTCATGCCACCAATGATCTGTGTGTGTGGCACAGTATGTAACATACAGGTACTAGCAGGGATTGCTCTTCACACTTGGATAATGCATGTGTATCAATTTGCAACAAAATCTTATCAGTTTACTCTGAAACAAAAGAGCAGTTTATAGCCGGCAGGTGGGATAGTGTTTCACAAACACCTGTGCAGTGTCAGATCATGTGTGCCCCCCCCCCCCCCCCCCAACATTAAAGGTTAATTCATATGGTTACTGGCTGTCCATATAGATTGGATAGCGTGTGCGCTGTGTGTGCAAGTGAAGATCACCCAGGCCCTCACTGGATGGCCGTCACAGCAGGATTACAGCGGTGGGCATGGAAGGAATGTATGGAAGGCAGAGCGTGGCCTCCAGATCAGAAGCCGGCTGTGTACTGATTCTTCCTCTAATCGCATGGACTAAATCCCACGGCCCCCACTAATCCAAGGATTATCCAATCAAATCATAATCTCTATGGCTCCCAGCAGGCTGTGCAGCAACCGGATTAGCCCTTCAAGGCCTGACCCGAGTAGACAGAGAGATGCGCGGATTCCCCTGTAATGATCTCTGTGCCAAGTATAAACCCCTCCATCCACTGGCACAGAGCATACATTACCTGTGCCACATAGATTCAGTGTACATCTCCATATACACTGTGCATCTGGCCGTTGTGTGCACTCAGCCTTGAAATGAGCAGAGTGGGGAGCAGCATGTCAGGCCTCCCCTCACAGGATTAAGGACGGACATAAGCTTTTTATATCAATTAGTTAATGTGCCATAGAGCAGGATCCCTGATTCCTCACCTCAGAGATCCTACCAATCTGACTGCCAACTCACACTTACCCTACTGCCCTGCCCTCCTCTTACACACTCACCCCACTGCCCTGCCCTCCTCTTACACACTCACCCCACTGCCCTGCCCTCCTCTTACACACTCACCCCACTGCCCTGCCCTCCTCTTACACACTCACCCCACTGCCCTGCCCTCCTCTTACACACTCACCCCACTGCCCTGCCCTCCTCTTACACACTCAACCCATTGCTCTGCTCTCCTCTTACACACTCAACCATCTGCCCTGCCCTCCTCTTACACACTCACCCCACTGCCCTGCCCTCCTCTTACACACTCAACCCATTGCCCTGCTCTCCTCTTACACACTCACCCCACTGCCCTGCTCTCCTCTTACACACTCACCCCACTGCCCTGCCCTCCTCTTACACACTCAACCATCTGCCCTGCCCTCCTCTTACACACTCACCCCACTGCCCTGCCCTCCTCTTACACACTTACTCCACTGCCCTGCCCTCCTCTTACACACTCACCTTACTGCCCTGCTCTCCTCTTACACACTCACCCCACTGCCCTGCCCTCCTCTTACACACTTACCCCACTGCTCTGCCCTCCTCTTACACACTCACCCCACTGCCCTGCCCTCCTCTTACACACTCACCCCACTGCCCTGCCCTCCTCTTACACACTCACTCCACTGAACCTTACTGGCAATAAAACTATTGATAGCGTACAATAACTCAAGACTTTGTCACTCACTGTACACACACAATGACC
The DNA here is from genome assembly GCA_036172795.1 of Pelodytes ibericus. Taxonomy (NCBI): domain Eukaryota; kingdom Metazoa; phylum Chordata; class Amphibia; order Anura; family Pelodytidae; genus Pelodytes; species Pelodytes ibericus. The sequence goes on along the minus strand of CM069868.1, from coordinate 51,031,067 downwards.
ACTGCCACTCACCCCACACACACGCAATGACCACTGCCACTCACTGCACACACGCAATGACCACTGTCACTCACTGCACACACGCAATGAGCACTGCCACTCACTGCACACACACAATGAGCACTGCCACTCACTGCACACACGCAATGAGCACTGCCACTCACTGCACACACGCAATGACCACTGCCACTCACTGCACACACGCAATGACCACTGTCAATCACTGCACACACGCAATGAGCACTGCCACTCACTGCACACACACAATGAGCACTGCCACTCGCTGCACACACGCAATGACCACTGCCACTCACTGCACACACGCAATGAGCACTGTCACTCACTGCACACACGCAATGAGCACTGCAACTCACTGCACACACACAATGACCACTGTCACTCACTGCACACACGCAATGAGCACTGCCACTCACTGCACACACGCAATGAGCACTGCCACTCACTGCACACACGCATGTAGGAACCTGTATGAATTGGGGCAGGATGTGGTGCAGCAGCGGAAGCTCTGGGGCAGGGTAATGTGTGAAGGATGAATTCAGGGGAGAGTGGTAATTCCCAGGCTGGATCTATCCATGGAAATGTTACAGATGGAGATTCTCACCTGGGACCCTCTCACAGTGATGATTCTTCCATAACTCACAGGTAATGATAGAGAGCTATTTATACCCTGTGTGATAACATTACAATTCACAGGTCACTTACCCCTGGCAGCGTCTTCTGCTCATGCAGGGCACTCTGGGCTTTCAGAGCAGATTCCCGGGCGCAGTACGTAAGGAAGGCACATCCTGCAAGAGAGGGCACAGAACTGGGGATTACACAGAGCTCTATAAACTTAAATACATCCTAAACCTCACTGCTTCATGTGCACAGAGCTCCCTTAACCTCCCAGATCACTGCTTCATGTGCACAGAGCTCCCCAAACCTCACAGGTCTCTTCATTATGTATACAGAGCTCCCTTAACCTCCCAGATCACTGCTTCATGAGCACAGAGCTCCCCAAACCTCACAGGTCTCTTCTTCATGTGCACAGAGCTCCCCAAACCTCACAGGTCTCTTCTTCATGTGCACAGAGCTCCCCAAACCTCACATGTCTCTTCTTCATGTGCACAGAGCTCCCCAAACCTCACAGGTCTCTTCTTCATGTGCACAGAGCTCCCCAAACCTCACATGTCTCTTCTTCATGTGCACAGAAGTCCCCTAACCTCACAGGTCTCTTCTTCATGTGCACAGAGCTCCCCAAACCTCACATGTCTCTTCTTCATGTGCACAGAGCTCCCCTAACCTCACAGGTTTCTTCTTCATGTGCACAGAGCTCCCCAAACCTCACATGTCTCTTCTTCATGTGCACAGAGCTCCCCTAACCTCACAGGTCTCTTCTTCATGTGCACAGAGCTCCCCTAACCTCACAGGTCTCTCTTCATGTGTACAGAGCTCCCCTAACCTCACAGGTCTCTCTTCATGTGCACAGAGCTCCCCTAACCTCACAGGTCTCTCTTCATGTGTACAGAGCTCCCCTAACCTCACAGGTCTCTTCTTCATGTGTACAGAGCTCCCCTAACCTCACAGGTCTCTTCTTCATGTGTACAGAGCTCCCCTAACCTCACAGGTCTCTTCTTCATGTGTACAGAGCTCCCCTAACCTCACAGGTCTCTTCTTCATGTGTACAGAGCTCAGGGTCCAACAGATCTGCAGAGCTGTATATATGCCAGGGAAACATGATTGAATCCTTTAATGTATATCTTTATTTACACAAATTATCCTAATAGTCTGCTTCTTCATACGCAGCACAGTGTCGCAAGCATTCTGCCCATATTATATATACACAGAAATTGGCCCATACAGCATGTAACCCGAAGAATATATCAATGTGTCCCCTGTAATAATAATAATTTATAAAGCAACAGACACTGCAGACTGAGCCACCAGTAACCAGGTGACAAAGACACAACAAACAAATAATACATAATGTATTTGTGCCCTGCCTGCAAACAATTAACATCCCCAAGGAAGCCGAGAGAACGTCCTAATGGGACACTAAGAGCTCTATTCAGGAAAGAAAGAATTGCCGGGAATTGAGAAGAGAAATGCAAACTTAAGGCCAAAGTAGCCGATTTGGGATAAGGCTCCCATTGAGCGGTGTGAGAGAACTTGGCTACTTTGGCCTTAAGTTTAAAATTCTTTGAAATTCTCTCTTTCCTGAATAATGCCCTGGAAGAAGGTCCTTAGTGCTGGTAATTATAAGCATGAGAGGGAGACACAGGAAGGAGGGGGTCTGAACAGCATTTGCAAGCAGGGGGGGACGGTTCAATAAACAGTCATCTGGAGTAGAGGTGAAATTCTTGGAAAAGGTAACGTGGAAGAGTCTGAGATTAATTAAAGCAGATCACAGTCCCATCCTGCAGGGTAGCCATAGATTTGGGGGTCTCGGAGAGAATGAATAATGATTACTAGAGATTTCGGAAAGGTTTCACAACGGCCAAAAGGAAGAGCTTAAAAGACAGGGGTATATTGTCCATGTGCATTACAGATAATAATAGAAACTCTGCTATTTATTATTAATCTCCCCTGTGTCTACTCCTCACAGTGTGATTTCTACATCTGCCAATTCCCACCTTGGTGTTGAGCGTCCGCACACTAGTGTAGATACACAATTACACACAATCTCCAGCTCAGGTTACAACCTTATACATCGGGCCTGTCAAGCTGTAATTAACTAATACCTCATTAAATATGCTTTATTTTTTATTAATATAATTTCCCAGGTGACTAAAATTGTTAAAGGATAAATCATACTCTGCAATAGCTTCAATGAAATGAAACCTAATCTTTCAACCATCATATCCCCTCTCCCTTCTCTCTTCTCCAAACTGTACGTATTAAGGGCTTTCAGTCTGATATGTTTTATCCCCTCTCCCTTCTCTCTTCTCCAAACTGTACGTATTAAGAGCTTTCAGTCTGATATGTTTTATCCCCTCTCCCTTCTCTCTTCTCCAAACTGTACATATTAAGGGCTTTCAGTCTGATATGTTTTATCCCCTCTCCCTTCTCTCTTCTCCAAACTGTACATATTAAGGGCTTTCAGTTTGATATGTTTTATCCCCTCTCCCTTCTCTCTTCTCCAAACTGTACATATTAAGGGCTTTCAGTCTGATATGTTTTATCCCCTCTCCCTTCTCTCTTCTCCAAACTGTACATATTAAGGGCTTTCAGTCTGATATGTTTTATCCCCTCTCCCTTCTCTCTTCTCCAAACTGTACATATTAAGGGCTTTCAGTCTGATATGTTTTATCCCCTCTCCCTTCTCTCTTCTCCAAACTGTACATATTAAGGGCTTTCAGTCTGATATGTTTTATCCCCTCTCCCTTCTCTCTTCTCCAAACTGTACATATTAAGGGCTTTCAGTCTGATATGTTTTATCCCCTCTCCCTTCTCTCTTCTCCAAACTGTACATATTAAGGGCTTTCAGTCTGATATGTTTTATCCCCTCTCCCTTCTCTCTTCTCCAAACTGTACATATTAAGGGCTTTCAGTCTGATATGTTTTATCCCCTCTCTCTTCTCTCTTCTCCAAACTGTACATATTAAGGGCTTTCAGTCTGATATGTTTTATCCCCTCTCCCTTCTCTCTTCTCCAAACTGTACATATTAAGGGCTTTCAGTCTGATATGTTTTATCCCCTCTCCCTTCTCTCCTCCGAGCTGTACATATTAAGGGCTTTCAGTCTGATATGTTTTATCCCCTCTCCCTTCTCTCCTCCGAGCTGTACATATTAAGGGCTTTCAGTCCGATATGTTTTATCCCCTCTCCCTTCTCTCCTCCGAGCTGTACATATTAAGGGCTTTCAGTCTCATATGTTTTATCCTCTCTCCCTTCTCTCCTCCGAGCTGGACATATTAAGGGCTTTCAGTCTGATATGTTTTATCCCCTCTCCCTTCTCTCCTCCGAGCTGTACATATTAAGGGCTTTCAGTCTGATATGTTTTATCCCCTCTCCCTTCTCTCCTCCGAGCTGTACATATTAAGGGCTTTCAGTCTGATATGTTTTATCCCCTCTCCCTTCTCTCCTCCGAGCTGTACATATTAAGGGCTTTCAGTCTCATATGTTTTATCCTCTCTCCCTTCTCTCCTCCGAGCTGTACATATTAAGGGCTTTCAGTCTCATATGTTTTATCCTCTCTCCCTTCTCTCCTCCGAGCTGGACATATTAAGGGCTTTCAGTCTGATATGTTTTATCCCCTCTCCCTTCTCTCCTCCGAGCTGTACATATTAAGGGCTTTCAGTCTGATATGTTTTATCTCTCTATCCCTTCTCTCCTCCGAGCTGTACATATTAAGGGCTTTCAGTCTGATATGTTTTATCCCCTCTCTCTTCTCTCCTCCGAGCTGTATATATTAAGGTCTTTCAGTCTGATATGTTTTATCCCCCTCTCCCTTCTCTCCTCCGAGCTGTACATATTAAGGGATTTCAGTCTGATATGTTATATCCCCTCTCCCTTCTCTCCTCCGAGGTGTACATATTAAGGGCTTTCAGTCTGATATGTTTTATCCCCTCTCTCCTCTGAGCTGTACATATTAAGGGCTTTCAGTCTAATATGTTTTATCCCCCTCTCTCTTCTCTCCTCCGATCTGTACATATTAAGGGGTTTCAGTCTGATATGTTTTATCACCCTATCCCTTCTCTCCTCTGAGCTGTACATATTAAGGGCTTTCAGTCTGATATGTTTTATCCCCCTCTCCCTTCTCTCCTCCGAGCTGTACATATTAAGGGCTTTCAGTCGGGTATGTTTTATCCCCTCTCCCTTCTCTCCTCCGAGCTGTACATATTAAGGGCTTTCAGTCTGATATGTTTTATCCCCCTCTCCCTTCTCTCCTCTGAGCTGTACATATTAAGGGCTTTCAGTCTGATATGTTTTATCCCCCTCTCCCTTCTCTCCTCCGAGCTGTACATATTAAGGGCTTTCAGTCTGATATGTTTTATCCCCTCTCTCTTCTCTCCTCCGAGCTGTATATATTAAGGTCTTTCAGTCTGATATGTTTTATCCCCCTCTCCCTTCTCTCCTCCGAGCTGTACATATTAAGGGATTTCAGTCTGATATGTTATATCCCCTCTCCCTTCTCTCCTCCGAGGTGTACATATTAAGGGCTTTCAGTCTGATATGTTTTATCCCCTCTCTCCTCTGAGCTGTACATATTAAGGGCTTTCAGTCTAATATGTTTTATCCCCCTCTCTCTTCTCTCCTCCGATCTGTACATATTAAGGGGTTTCAGTCTGATATGTTTTATCACCCTATCCCTTCTCTCCTCTGAGCTGTACATATTAAGGGCTTTCAGTCTGATATGTTTTATCCCCCTCTCCCTTCTTTCCTCCGAGCTGTACATATTAAGGGCTTTCAGTCGGATATGTTTTATCCCCTCTCCCTTCTCTCCTCCGAGCTGTACATATTAAGGGCTTTCAGTCTGATATGTTTTATCCCCCACTCCCTTCTCTCCTCCGAGCTGTACATATTAAGGGATTTCAGTCTGATATGTTTTATACCCTCTCCCTTCTCGCCTCTGAACTGTACATATTAAGGGCTTTCAGTCTGATATGTTTTATCCCCTCTCCTTCTCTCCTCTGAGCTGTACATATTAGGGCTTTCAGTCTGATATGTTTTATCCCCCTCTCCCCCAACCTGTACATATAAAGAGCTTTCAGTCTGATATGTTTTACCCCACTCTCCCTTCTCTCCTCCGAGCTGTACATATTAAGGGATTTCAGTCTGATATGTTTTATACCCTCTCCCTTCTCGCCTCTGAACTGTACATATTAAGGGCTTTCAGTCTGATATGTTTTATCCCCTCTCTCTTCTCTCCTCCGAGCTGTACATATTAGGGCTTTCAGTCTGATATGTTTTATCCCCCTCTCCCCCAACCTGTACATATAAAGAGCTTTCAGTCTGATATGTTTTACCCCACTCTCCCTTCTCTCCTCCGAGCTTTACATATTAAGGGCTTTCAGTCTGATATGTTTTATTCCCCTCTCCCTTCTCTCCTCAGAGCTGTACATATTAAGGGCTTTCAGTCGGATATGTTTTATCCCCCTCTACCTTCTCTCCTCCGAGCTGTACATATTAAGGGCTTTCAGTCTATGTTTTATCCCCTCTCCCTTCTCTCCTGCGAGCTGTACATATTAAGGGCTTTCAGTCTGATATGTTTTATCCCCTCTCTCCTCTGAGCTGTACATATTAAGGGCTTTCAGTCTGATATGTTTTATCCCCCTCTCTCTTCTCTCCTCCGAGCTGTATATATTAAGGGCTTTCAGTCTGATATGTTTTATCACCCTATCCCTTCTCTCCTCTGAGCTGTACATATTAAGGGCTTTCAGTCTGATATGTTTTATCCCCCTCTCCCTTCTCTCCTCCGAGCTGTACATATTAAGGGCTTTCAGTCGGATATGTTTTATCCCCTCTCTCCTCTGAGCTGTACATATTAAGGGCTTTCAGTCTGATATGTTTTATCCCCCTCTCTCTTCTCTCCTCCGAGCTGTACATATTAAGGGCTTTCAGTCTGATATGTTTTATCCCCCTCTCCCTTCTCTCCTCCGAGCTGTACATATTAAGGGCTTTCAGTCGGATATGTTTTATCCCCTCTCCCTTCTCTCCTCCGAGCTGTACATATTAAGGGCTTTCAGTCTGATATGTTTTATCCCCCACTCCCTTCTCTCCTCCGAGCTGTACATATTAAGGGATTTCAGTCTGATATGTTTTATACCCTCTCCCTTCTCGCCTCTGAACTGTACATATTAAGGGCTTTCAGTCTGATATGTTTTATCCCCTCTCCTTCTCTCCTCTGAGCTGTACATATTAAGGGCTTTCAGTCTGATATGTTTTATCCCCCTCTACCTTCTCTCCTCCGAGCTGTACATATTAAGGGCTTTCAGTCTGATATGTTTTATCCCCTCTCTCTTCTCTCCTCCGAGCTGTACATATTAGGGCTTTCAGTCTGATATGTTTTATCCCCCTCTCCCCCAACCTGTACATATAAAGAGCTTTCAGTCTGATATGTTTTACCCCCCTCTCCCTTCTCTCCTCCCAGCTGTACATATTAAGGGCTTTCAGTCTGATATGTTTTATTCCCCTCTCTCCTCAGAGCTGTACATATTAAGGGCTTTCAGTCGGATATGTTTTATCCCCTCTCCCTTCTCTCCTCCGAGATGTACATATTAAGGGCTTTCAGTCTGATATGTTTTATCCCCTCTCCCTTCTCTCCTGCGAGCTGTACATATTAAGGGCTTTCAGTCTGATATGTTTTATCCCCTCTCCCTTCTCTCCTCAGAGCTGTACATATTAAGGGCTTTCAGTCTGATATGTTTTATCCCCTCTCCCTTCTCTCCTCCGAGCTGTAAATATTCAGGGCTTTCAGTCTGATATGTTTTATCCCCTCTCCATTCTGAGCTGTACATATTAAGGGCTTTCAGTCTGATATGTTTTATCCCTTCTCCCTGTTCTCCTCCCAGCTGTACATATTAAGGGCTTTCAGTCTGATATGTTTTATTCCCTCTCCCTTCTCTCCTCCGAGCTGTACATATTAAGGGCTTTCAGTCTGATATGTTTTATTCCCCTCTCCCTTCTCTCCTCCGAGCTGTACATATTAAGGACTTTATTCCTTGGATGTTTATAATTGCTGCCACTACGCATGTGTGAATTCTGCACATTTGCAAAATATCACATTACATACATGTGCAAGGCATGCATTTTGCACCCACTGTGAAAAAACCCACTTGGGAAAGTTTGAAGCTAATTTTGTATGCATGGCAAATATCAATAAGGTAGCAAAGCATTTGTGCAGCCCCCTATGACCACAAAGGCCTTGGTGTCTCCCCTTACTACCAGTCCTGGGGGGTGCAACTTTAAAACCCTCACTACACCGTGGGCGTTAGCACCTTGTTCCCCAAGCAACATGTTAATTCAGATGCAGAGGGGGTAAAGCTAATTGGCCTTGGTATTCCTGTGCTGCCACATCACGGGATGTAGGCTCTGATAGGACAGGTCCTGTATCTGTTGGGCTGTGTGATTGGTGACTCTCCATGCTATACGTATATCAGTGGTGTAACAGTGACTTGGCAAGTAAGGGGCCCTAGCTATTACAGTGCACCCTTCTACCAATGAAAACACTCCCACACGTGCTGCGGTCCAGCAGTTTAGATCTTATAAAATCCCTCCTGCTTACCTGTGCCGCACACAGGTTTGTAACTTGTCACTGCCATTTGCAGGATTAATTAAGGTTTATATCCCCTTCTCTGCTGGAGACCTTGGAAATGTAATAGGGTGCAAGTGGTTAAAGGGTTAACAAGAATGGACTGAGACATTCATTCATGGAGCGGGGGCCTCAGTGCCTAGCAGGTTAACGATAAGCCAATTAACTGATTGTTTCAGCCCATTAATGGAGGGCTTCTATAGCTTTCAGGGTCCTAATAAAAGGGAAATTATTTTGAGGATTAACCAGAATATGGCAGGTGTTTGGTCCAGAGACTCCCACATCCAGCCTCTCCCGGGAGACGATGGAAGCCTGGCCACGTCAAATTATATCCCCAAAACCCAGAGTTACATCAGTCTCCATTATATGATATTATATAATAACACATGCACTGTCCCCAATAACTTACAGTCTAATGGCTAAATGGAAAACCTTGCCCCAGGACCTTACAATCTAATAGACAAATTAAAGAATTGTTACTCGCAGTCATGGGAGATCTTCATTCAAGACTCTTTCCCAAGAGTTTATATTCAAGCCACCAGCTGCTTACAATCTAGTGATATAATTGAAGACACTATCCCATGGAGCTTACAATCTAGTGATATAATTGAAGACACTGTCCCCTGGAGCTTACAATTTACTAATGTAATTGTAGACACTGTCCCAAGAAGCTTACAGGTTAGTGGTATAATGGGAGACTCTGCCCCAAGGAGCTTACAATCTAGTGGTATAATGAGAAACCCTGTCAAGAGGAGCTTACAGTCTAGTGATATAATAGGAGACCCTGTCCCAAGGAGCTTACAGTCTAATGGTATAATGAGAGACCCTGTCCCAGGAGCTTACAGTCTAGTGGTATAATGGGAGAGCCTGTCCCAAGGAGCTTACAGTCTAGTGGTATAATGGGAGACCCTGTCCCAGGAGCTTACACTCTAGTGGTATAATGGGAGACCCTGTCCCAAGGAGCTTACAGTCTAGTGGTATAATGGCAGACCCTGTCCCAAGGAGCTTACAGTCTAGTGATATAATAGGAGACCCTGTCCCACGGAGCTTACAGTCTAATGGTATAATGGGAGACCCTGTCCCAAGGAGCTTACAGTCTAGTGGTATAATGGGAGACCCTGTCCCAGGAGCTTACAGTCTAGTGGTATAATGGCAGACCCTGTCCCAAGGAGCTTACAGTCTAGTGATATAATAGGAGACCCTGTCCCAAGGAGCTTACAGTCTAGTGGTTTAATGGGAGACCCTGTCCCAAGGAGCTTACAGTCTAGTGGTATAATGGCAGACCCTGTCCCAAGGAGCTTACAGTCTAGTGATATAATAGGAGACCCTGTCCTAAGGAGCTTGCAGTCTAGTGGTTTAATTGGAGACCCTGTCCCAGGAGCTTACAGTCTAGTGGTATAATGGCAGACCCTGTCCCAAGGAGATTACAGTCTAGTGATATAATAGGAGACCCTGTCCCAAGGAGCTTACAGTCTAGTGGTTTAATGGGAGACCCTGTCCCAAGGAGCTTACAGTCTAGTGGTATAATGGCAGACCCTGTCCCAAGGAGCTTACAGTCTAGTGATATAATAGGAGACCCTGTCCCAGGAGCTTACAGTCTAGTGGTTTAATGGGAGACCCTGTCCCAAGGAGCTTACAGTCTAGTGGTATAATGGCAGACCCTGTCCCAAGGAGCTTACAGTCTAGTGATATAATAGGAGACCCTGTCCTAAGGAGCTTGCAGTCTAGTGGTTTAATTGGAGACCCTGTCCCAGGAGCTTACAGTCTAGTGGTATAATGGCAGACCCTGTCCCAAGGAGATTACAGTCTAGTGATATAATAGGAGACCCTGTCCCAAGGAGCTTACAGTCTAGTGGTATAATGGGAGACCCTGTCCCAAGGAGATTACAGTCTAGTGATATAATAGGAGACCCTGTCCCAAGGAGCTTACAGTCTAGTGGTTTAATGGGAGACCCTGTCCCAAGGAGCTTACAGTCTAGTGGTATAATGGCAGACCCTGTCCCAAGGAGCTTACAGTCTAGTGATATAATAGGAGACCCTGTCCTAAGGAGCTTACAGTCTAGTGGTTTAATGGGAGACCCTGTCCTAAGGAGCTTGCAGTCTAGTGGTTTAATGGGAGACCCTGTCCCAAGGAGCTTACAGTCTAGTGGTTTAATGGGAGACCCTGTCCCAAGGAGCTTACAGTCTAGTGGGATAATGGAAGCCTCTGCTCCATCCTCTGGTAATTTATAGCACTGACAGAGTCACAGAGATAATGAAAGTTTGGTTTCCAGGTGGAAGAGGAGAGTGATTAAGGGGTGGTCCACTGTTTATCCAGAGATTTAGGCCTATGACGTCCTTGGGAGCTGTTTGACAAGGCTGGGCTGGCTTCTCCCCTCTATTCCCAGCTCCTCCCTCAGTTCAGCGTAACCACTGTTGGTTCATTAAATGTTCCCTGATCTTTTTGTCGTCGTCCCCCCCCCCCATGCCATCTGTCACAGCATCTTCTTCACATATAACACATCACCTCCCCCACCTCTCCTAACATACAGATTTTCCCAGCTCATCACCAGCCTTGCAATAACATCCCATCAATAGTCAATCGCTCCTCCTGCCCTGACCCAGAGTTGGCATTGCTCTGTACATGGACTTTAAATCTATGTCAGAATTAAAACATTTAGAATCCCCCCCCCCTGCCCCCCGAGTTACCACATATCATACTCTTTCCATCTTCCTGACTTCTGTTTCCCAGTTTCCCCATCTCCCTAGCTATAGTGACCCTTCATGACTCTCCACCTCCCCGGCTCCCTGACTCTCCACCTTTCCAGAACTCTATCTCCCTGACTCTCCACTTCCCCATCTCCATGACTCTCCACCTCCCTGGCTCCCCATCTCACTGACTCTCCACTTCCCCATCTCCATGACTCTCCATCTCCATGACTCTCCTCCTCCCTGGTTCCCCATCTTCCTGACCCTCCACCTCCCCATATCCCTGACTCTCCACCTCCCCATCTTCCTGCCCCTTCACCTCCCTGGCTCCCCATAGCTCTCCACCTCCATGGATCTCCATCTTCCTGCCCCTTCACCTCCCTGGCTTCCCATAGCTCTCCACCTCCCCATCTTCCTGTCCCTTCACCTCCCTGGCTCCCCATAGCTCTCCACCTCCATGGATCTCCATCTTCCTGACCCTTCTCCTCCCTGGCTCCCCATCTTCCTGCCCCTCCACCTCCCTGGTTCCCCATCTTCCTGCCCCTCCACCTCCCTGGTTCCCCATCTTCCTGCCCCTCCACCTCCCTGGTTCCCCATCTTGCTGCCCCTCCACCTCTCTGGCTCCCCATAGCTCTCCACCTCCATGGATCTCCATCTTCCTGCCCCTTCTCCTCCCTGGCTCCCCATCTTCCTGCCCCTCCACCTCCCTGGTTCCCCATCTTGCTGCCCCTCCACCTCTCTGGCTCCCCATCTCCTCACCTCCCTGTCTTTTCATATTGTTGACTCCATACCCCCCTGACCCTCTACCTTTTTATAATAAGGTATGTCCTGGCCCAGCTGTTTTCTCTCTGTCCGGCTTACAAATCATAGCTTTCCTCTCCACTACTCCCCCATACCTGCTGTACTAATTCCCCCTAATCGTGTGTTCCTTACTTCAGATCCATTTCTCCAGTGCCATTGATGCACTTTTCAATCCCTCCTGATATTCACTTTAAATCCATATCACTCATGGCTTCTAACCCTCACCCCCAGCTACCCTTACCTTTTCAGTATTGCTTCAAGACCCCTTTTCTCATCTTCACTTCACCCCACATTTCCCCTTGTCATCCCCATTTGGACCTTATGCCCCCTCCATTTCTTCAGCTCTCCCTCCTTTCCTTGCACTCTCTTTATGCATTGTTAATCTCATAGCATTCTTTAATCTTTTTTTCTCCCCCATCCCGCCTTCTTGCCCTCAGGTCTACACCAGGCCCCTCCTTCACCTCTTTACTTTTCCCTGGGTTTGTCCCCTTTTTAACCCCCTATGGTGCCCACCATCTATCCCCTCTTCTCACCACCCCATACCCTTTTCCTGCATCTCATCTCTCCTACGTCCTCTTTCCTTATTTCCAATTACTCTGTGTTGTCTGTCCTGTGCCAGTCCCCATAGTCCCTTTACTGTATCCCATTTGCCCCATAGCACTTTCTAGTGTCCCCTGCCACCCATCCATACTGCCCTCTTTACATCCTATCCCCAGTACAGACCCCTCATTTCTTGGGATCCAGTGTACCCATGAAGCTCATTCCTCAGGGTCCATTCTCCCCATGACCCTTTTGTCATCCTCCATGGTACCCGTCATCCATCCTCCCTTACCCCCTACATGGCTGCCTCTGTCCTTACCTTTGTGCATCCCAGTAAATTTATCCTTGATCACTGTAAGTTCATAGATTTTTCCAAACTGCTCAAAAATTGGCTTTAGGTCTTTCTCCTCCAGGTTCCTGGGAATTTGCCCAATAAAAAGTTTGATGGCATCTGGTTCCTTCATTGGGGCGACGTGGGTACAGGGGAAAGGGGCACAGAAGGCACTTGAGCCAAAATAGGTCGACTGCCACTGCCCAAGTCTAGATGCCCCTGGTTCCCAGAGTCCAAAGGTGCCACCCAAGTCAGCTTGTCCCCTAGTCAGATCCCACCCTGTGTAGTTAATTAGTGCCAGGCAAGTCTGCGAAGATACCCCTGCTCTCCCACTAGAAATGATGCAGCTCGCAGGGCAGTTAATTAGAGTATTGATCCCACAGCCTGTGGATAGGGAGAGCAAGTCTTTTTTTGGGGGGGGTAGTTATTGATCCAGACCTCTTCCCCCCTCCTCTGCACACAGCTGCTTCTCCCTTTAGTGGATCTTGAAGTCTGATACAAAATCTTTTCTTTCTCAACAACTGTCCCCGCCCTCCCCTGCCCAGAGACCGCCCCAGCCTGACAAGGGATGATGTCAGAGTGAGGGGCGGTGGATAAAGTGGCATGCAAGCACAGAAACGCACACCAAGCCAGTGTATAGTGGGGAAGCAAAGTGGGGGAAGGGGTTCAAATGCCTTGTTGAATGCATTATAAGGGAAGTGGGGGGCATCCCGCTGGATCCAGGTGCCAGTACACACAGCCAGGGTTCCCCAAAGCCCTGTGTTTACTCTGTACCCCATCACAGGACAGGAGTACACTAAACTGGGGATTTATCCACCCCACATCACTCATAGCCAAATGGCTGCCTTAGCATTATAGGGACTGTAGTGCAATGCATCACCACTGTATGTAATTCCTGAACCTAATGTAATGTATCACAGTCCTTAAACCCTTGAGATGCCAGAAGAGATCGTTGCCCAGGCCCCTTCTGGTTGTGAAATGGTTAAATACATATCCTATAATAAATGGTCTCCCTGGGGCCGTTACTGGGAGTTATTACAGGGTCTGACACCTGCCGGGACAGATAAAGGGGTATATTCCAGGGCAGGTGCTGTGAGATGTGACAATGTTTCCTGGTGGAGGAGGCTGGAGCTTTGCAGACGCTCCCTGGCATGTCCATTGTTCTGTTGCTCTCCTTGGTGCTGAAACTCACAGACTGGGGGAGGGGGAGAGCTGGGAATGGAGGGGGGGGGGGGGGGCAAGGTGTGTGAAAGGAGGGGGGGGGGGCACATTCATTGCACAAAGGATGGCAGTACACAGCATTCCCAGTTACTGTGCTGGGATTGGGGGATTAACGCTTTGCCCAGTACACACAGCACTGTCCATGGTGCTATTTCTGTTCACAGTCACATTCACAGGAAACCGCTGGATGCTCTGTGCCAAGGGAGAAGCCTTATATACTGGGTCTGCTACAATTATACTTCTCTTCCATCATACCTCCGGGGACAGGCTCTCCCATTATACCACTAGAATGTAAGCTCCTGGGACAGGGTCTCCCATTATACCACTAGAGTGTAAGCTCCTTGGGACAGGGTCTCCCATTATACCACTAGAGTGTAAGCTCCTTGGGACAGGGTCTCCCATTATACCACTAGAGTGTAAGCTCCTGGGACAGGGTCTCCCCTTATACCACTAGAGTGTAAGCTCCTGGGACAGGGTCTCCCATTATACCACTAGAGTGTAAGCTCCTGGGACAGGGTCTCCCATTATACCACTAGAGTGTAAGCTCCTTGGGACAGGGTCTCCCATTATACCACTAGAGTGTAAGCTCCTGGGACAGGCTCTCCCATTATACCACTAGACTGTAAGCTCCTGGGACAGGGTCTCACATTATACCACTAGAGTGTAAGCTCCTGGGACAGGGTCTCCCATTATACCACTAGAGTGTAAGCTCCTGGGACAGGGTCTCCCATTATACCACTAGACTGTAAGCTTCTTGGGACAGAGTCTCTCATTATACCACTAGACTGTAAGCTCCTGGGACAGGGTCTCCCATTATATCACTAGACTGTAAGCTCCTTGGGACAGGCTCTCCTATTATACCACTAGACTGTAAGCTCCTGGGACAGAGTCTCCCATTATACCACTAGACTGTAAGCTCCTGGGACAGAGTCTCTCATTATACCCCTAGAGTGTAAGCTCCTGGGACAGAGTCTCTCATTATACCACTAGAGTGTGAGCTCCTTGGGACAGAGTCTCTCATTATACCACTAGACTGTAAGCTCCTAGGAAAGGCTCTCCCATTATACCACTAGAGTGTAAGCTCCTGGGACAGGCTCTCCCATTATACCACTAGAGTGTAAGCTCCTGGGACAGGCTCTCCCATTATACCACTAGACTGTAAGCTCCCGGGACAGGGTCTCCCATTATACCACTAGAGTGTAAGCTCCTGGGACAGGGTCTCCCATTATACCACTAGAGTGTAAGGTCCTGGGACAGACTCTCTCATTATACCACTAGAGTGTAAGCTCCTGGGACAGAGTCTCTCATTATACCACTAGAGTGTAAGCTCCTGGGACAGAGTCTCTCATTATACCACTAGAGTGTAAGCTCCTGGGACAGATTCTCTTATTATACCACTAGAGAGTAAGTTCCTGGGACAGGGTCTCCCATTATACCACTAGACTGTAAGCTCCTGGGACAGGCTCTCCGATTATACCACTAGAGTGTAAGCTCCTGGGACAGGGTCCTCTTATTATACCACTAGAGAGTAAGTTCCTGGGACAGGGTCTCCCATTATTCCACTAGAATGTAAGCTCCTGGGACAGGGTCTCCCATTATACCACTAGAGTGTAAGCTCCTGGGACAGGCTCTCCCATTATACTACTAGAGTGTAAGGTCCTGGGACAGACTCTCTCATTATACCACTAGAGTGTAAGCTCCTGGGACAGGGTCTCCCATTATACCACTAGACTGTAAGCTCCCTGGGACAGGGTCTCCCATTATACCACTAGAGTGTAAGCTCCTGGGACAGAGTCTCTGATTATACCACTAGAGTGTAAGCTCCTGGGACAGAGTCTCTCATTATACCACTAGAGTGTAAGCTCCTGGGACAGATTCTCTTATTATACCACTAGAGAGTAAGTTCCTGGGACAGGGTCTCCCATTATTCCACTAGACTGTAAGCTCCGGGGACAGGGTCTCCCATTATACCACTAGAGTGTAAGCTCCTGGGACAGGGTCTCCCATTATACCACTAGAGTGTAAGCTCCTGGGACAGAGTCTCTCATTTTACCACTAGACTGTAAGCTCCGGGGACAGGGTCTCCCATTATACCACTAGAGTGTAAGCTCCTGGGACAGGGTCTCCCATTATAGCACTAGAGTGTAAGCTCCTGGGACAGAGTCTCTCATTTTACCACTAGACTGTAAGCTCCGGGGACAGGCTCTCCCATTATACCAGTAGAGTGTAAGCTCCTTGGGACAGGGTCTCCCATTATACCCCTAGACTGTAAGCTCCTTGGGACTACAGTCTAGTGGTATAATGGGAGACCCTGTCCCAAGGATATCACTAGAGAGTAAGATCCATGGGACAGAGTCTCTCCTTTTACCACTAGATTGTAAGCTCTGTGGGACAAGGTCTCTCTCCAACGATATCACTAGAGAGTAAGATCCATGGGACAGAGTCTCTCCTTATACCACTAGATTGTAAGCTCTGTGGGACAGGGTCTCTCTCCAATGATATCACTATAGAGTATATATACCCCCCAGGCTGGTGTCAGGAGTGGGACATAGTGAGGAGCAGGGAATCCTATTATGATAGGCGGTCATATTCCATGAGATCTCGTACAGGATCACGGGGGGGGGGGGGGGGGGGGGGAGGTTAAATGGGGGAGGGGCAGCTCCTAATTCCCCAGTTGTACGCAACATGAGCAGATGTACGTCTCCCAAGCAATGGCAAACGTTCAGAAACATGACATGTGAAAGATGGTCCCTAGGGCCAGAGACGATGAAGCACATCAGGTTGAAAGATTAAGAAGCAATAATCCAGCAAGTAGCAGGGGGGCAGGGATTTGAGTGACAGTGAGGAGGGTAAGTGTGTGAAGGTATGGACTCATGGTGACACCAGTAACTGGGCTAACACACAACCATCTGCAGTATTGCTTCCACACCTCGTGTATCCACACAGAGAGACACACAATATTGCAGCCCAGGCCCAGCCACCTGTGCTGGAAGACTATTCCATGTATCTACCAATACCTTTCTTTCATTCCTTGCATGTTGTCTAGTATCTATGAGAGAATGTATACAAATATATCAGGGCAAATATTGACAAATATTTATAGGAGTGTTACAGGCCAATTAAGTAGCCACTGCAGGGAATTGGTTGAGTAAAACCTGTAGGAGCCATGGCTCCCTGGGATTTGTCAAAGCATGGTCAACGCATCTGCTGGCCGGTACATCCTCTTGTATGTTTCCTGTTCCAGCCAATCTGACACCTACTGTCCTGTGTTATGTGTGTCTGTGCAATCTGGGCATCTGCGAGCTGATTTCTCTCTATGTGAGTGTGCTAAAAGGTTATTCAGGCCGATGTACACAGTATGGAGGGCAGACTTTTTTCTCTCTTGATTTCACTGGATTCTTTTAATTCTCACATAACTCCCTGCCCCCCATTTCCTTTCCCTTATGCTTCATTTGATAAGGCAGAGGGGTCATTAAGTTCATTGATGTTTGCTTTCCATAAAATATTATCCTACAATAAATATAAGCGCAGATCTCCGCCCATGTGCTGCTAGAGGCGACTGTACAATGATTATGACTTTGCTCAGATGATCCCAATGATGAAGCCAGAGGGGAGAAGGAGATATGATGTGACAGTCAGGGGCTGGGGGAGCGCTGATATATTCACGCCAAGACAAGAATATAAGGATCTGGTGCTGAAGCAGTTAATAACTCCGCTGCCATGCCAACGAGATAATCTGCATGATTTATTTTCGAGAGCGATGTAATAGGTTTGCTTTCTGCCACCCACTCGTGTAAATGATAGGTGTGATCTCTGCTAAACAACTAATATCACCATGAGAATATCTATCCCTTTAATACTGTAAACCCATGTTACAAGCTGAGCCTTATTCCTGTCTGCGTCTGTTTAACACCCGAACATTGTATTGACTGGGCATGTAGAGCATAACAAATGGCTGAAAATGATCTATACATTGTGCTAGCAAAACTGCAAGAAAATGCCTGAATTAGAGGGAAAAATGTGCTTTAAATGTGTCAGTCTCCTGCTTATGACATCACCTGTGGCACGGTATGCAAATTTTCCATTTCCCACAGTTGATTTGCATTTCAAGTCACAGGTGATGTCATAAGCAGGAGTCAGACACATTTAAAACCCACTTTTCCCTCTAATTCAGGCATTTTCTTGCAGTTTTGCTAGCACAATGTATAGATCATTTTCAGCCATTTGTTATGCTCTACATGCCCAGTCAATACAATGTTCGGGTGACACCGTCCCTTTAAGATCTTGCTAGTTGTAAGGTTGTTTAAGCAGGGGGATGTATGGATGAGTGGCATGATCCTGAGCATCTCTTACTTGTCTTTACTCCTGAAGACGGATGTTAGAAGTGATTGATTACTTGGATTACCTAGGAACACAGAGGTATTACTTTCCATGTCACTCACTGATTAATACAGGGGTGGGGCTCTCTCACCTAAACATACAGCACATCATAACATTTCTCACTGCATATCAAGACACAGGTGATGTCATCCACATGAGACACCACCAACACGTCAAACACATGCTCTCTAACACAATGTATAGATCACACACTATAATCAATGTTTAGGCGACAAAGTCCTTTAAGGAAGAGACCATTATGGAAAATGCACACAATATTACATTTCTGCATATGCCTTTTTTGATTTTTTTTATAAGTAAAAGTAGCCACCGTATATTAAGATAAATAAATAAAGCAGATAACTCTGTAATGCAGACGGAAATCATAATAATTCATTAAAAACAAAGCTGTACATGACATAACCTGATAAGAGCAGATGTCCTGCCCCGATAAAGCTTTCATTCTCTAGATCATACAGAAGGGAATGCTAACCACACTGGATTATGGAGCGAGTACAATAACTGATAACTGGAAATAATCTGTTTTGGTGTCAGAAACACATATGTGAATTTGATCACAAAGTAATGACTTAATATACAGGGTAAGAAACCTTGGGCATTAATGAAATATACAATAAGATTTTTTTCCTATAATAAAATAAACAGATATAGATTTTTTTTTATATATTTTTTTAGATCCTTCCAGTATATAGATAAGGTATAAAAAAATTAAAAAAAAAGTGAAATTGCACTGTCCCTGAAAAAAAAGCTTTTAATGGGTTTTATTAAGAAATATACTATTACAGGAAGGGAAGGAGAGCAGGAATGAGCAGGGTGATGATATTATAGGAAGGGAAGGAGAGCAGGAATGAGCAGGGTGATGATATTATAGGAAGGGAAGGAGAGCAGGAATGAGCAGGGTGATGATATTATAGGAAGGGAAGGAGAGCAGGAATGAGCAGGGTGAGGATATTATAGGAAAGGAAGGAGAGCAGGAATGAGCAGGGTGATGATATTATAGGAAGGGAAGGAGAGCAGGAATGAGCAGGGTGATGATATTATAGGAAGGGAAGGAGAGCAGGAATGAGCAGGGTGATGAAATTATAGGAAGGGAAGGAGAGCAGGAATGAGCAGGGTGATGATATTATAGGAAGGGAAGGAGAGCAGGAATGAGCAGGGTGGTGATATTATAGGAAGGGAAGGAGAGCAGGAATGAGCAGGGTGAGGATATTATAGGAAGGGAAGGAGAGCAGGAATGAGCAGGGTGAGGATATTATAGGAAGGGAAGGAGAGCATGAATGAGCAGGGTGATGATATTATAGGAAGGGAAGGAGAGCAGGAATGAGCAGGGTGGGTGATATTATAGGAAGGGAAGGAGAGCAGGAATGAGCAGGGTGATGATATTATAGGAAGGGAAGGAGAGCAGGAATGAGCAGGGTGCTGATATTATATGAAGGGAAGGAGAGCAGGAATGAGCAGAGTGATGATATTATAGGAAGGGAAGGAGAGCAGGAATGAGCAGGGTGATGATATTATAGGAAGGGAAGGAGAGCAGGAATGAGCAGGGTGATGATATTATAGGAAGGGAAGGAGAGCAGGAATGAGCAGGGTGATGATATCATAGGAAGGGAAGGAGAGCAGGAATGAGCAGGGTGAGGATATTATAGGAAGGGAAGGAGAGCATGAATGAGCAGGGTAATGATATTATAGGAAGGGAAGGAGAGCAGGAATGAGCAGGGTAATGATATTATAGGAAGGGAAGGAGAGCAGGAATGAGCAGGGTGATGATATTATAGGAAGGGAAGGAGAGCGTGAATGAGCAGGGTGATGATATTATAGGAAGGGAAGGAGAGCAGGAATGAGCAGGGTAATGATATTATAGGAAGGGAAGGAGAGCAGGAATGAGCAGGGTAATGATATTATAGGAAGGGAAGGAGAGCAGGAATGAGCAGGGTAATGATATTATAGGAAGGGAAGGAGAGCGGAATGAGCAGGGTGATGATATTATAGGAAGGGAAGGAGAGCAGGAATGAGCAGGGAGATGATATTATAGGAAGGGAAGGAGAGCAGGAATGAGCAGGGTGATGATATTATAGGAAGGGAAGGAGAGCAGGAATGAGCAGGGTGAGGATATTATAGGAAGGGAAGGAGAGCAGGAATGAGCGGGGTGATGATATTATAGGAAGGGAAGGAGAGCAGGAATGAGCAGAGTGATGATATTATAGGAAGGGAAGGAGAGCAGGAATGAGCAGGGAGATGATATTATAGGAAGGGAAGGAGAGCAGGAATGAGCAGGGTGATGATATTATAGGAAGGGAAGGGGAGCAGGAATGAGCAGGGTGATGATATTATAGGAAGAGAAGGAGAGCAGGAATGAGCAAGGTGATGATATAGGAAGGGAAGGAGAGCAGGAATGAGCAGGGTGATGATATTATAGGAAGGGAAGGAGAGCGGGAATGAGCAGGGTGATGATATTATAGGAAGGGAAGGAGAGCAGGAATGAGCAGGGTGATGATATTATAGGAAGGGAAGGAGAGCAGGAATGAGCAGGGTGATGATATTATAGGAAGGGAAGGGGAGCAGGAATGAGCAGGGTGATGATATTATAGGAAGGGAAGGAGAGCAGGAATGAGCAGGGTGATATAGGAAGGGAAGGAGAGCAGGAATGAGCAGGGTGATGATATTATAGGAAAGGAAGGAGAGCAGGAATGAGCGGGGTGATGATATTATAGGAAAGGAAGGAGAGCAGGAATGAGCAGGGTGATGATATTATAGGAAGGGAAGGAGAGCAGGAATGAGCAGGGTGAGGATATTATAGGAAGGGAAGGAGAGCAGGAATGAGCAGGGTGAGGATATTATAGGAAGGGAAGGAGAGCAGGAATGAGCAAGGTGATGATATTATAGGAAGGGAAGGAGAGCAGCAATGAGCAGGGTGAGGATATTATAGGAAGGGAAGGAGTGCATTTTAAATACAGTTCCCATTGAGGGATTTTCGGTAACTTTGATGTGATTGTCATGTAGAAAGGAATCCCTCAAACTCATTATTAACAGACAACATTTTGGCACCTGGAATCCACAGGGTGATCCCTGCCTTTTTCCTCACAATAGCATCTCCAGCGAGGGAATCCTTAATCACCAGGATTTTGTTCCCATAAGGTCAAAGGCCACAGTGACACTGAAAAGGAGGGGGAGGGGTGTGTGAGTGACAAGGGGGTAGCAATTCACCCAACATGTCTGATTATTACAGATTGGCAGGGATTTGATCAGTTTTACTGCCGGATTTTATTGGAAAGTCCAGCCGGATTGCTTGGTTCCTACCTTGTGCTTTGTGAGAAGGAGGTGCTGATACCACATCGCTATTTAAATCAAGGTCACTTAAAACAAATGGCTTTATTGTGAGAATGTACACTGGATAGCGCACATTGCCAGACCAAACCCTATATACTGGTGTTTGTGCACCCCTGTGACGTGTTTACATTAGATTGCAAGCTCTTGGTCTCGGGGAGATCTATGGAGATATGTATGTTTCTGTGGAAGATGTCTGGTAGCTGAAGGTATAAATGAGCAGTGCCCCAGCAACGCTTCCGAGAGGGGTCTATGTAGTGAGATAGGTATAATCCTAAAATAATGCAGGGCCTGTGGGAGATTATATACTGTGTCAGTTATTTTTGGTGTGCGTGTATATTGATATATGTATGTCACACTTTTATTATTGTTCATGTTAATAAAGTGGATTTGGGAAACTATTCTAATAGACAAATGCCATTTTAATCCTCCTGGAGAGTGCTGTATGTGAATTAATTCACTGCATTGACAACTGCTCCTATTTCTATATATGGAAGAGGAGCGAGCAACAGGAGAGTGCAAGAGACAGAGAGAGAGACTGGAGGACAGAGACAGCAAGTGACAGAGATTGGAGAAAAGAGACAGGAAAAAGCAATTGACAAATTGGAGGAAAGAGACAAGAAAAAGCAAGTGACAGAGATTGGAGAAAAGAGACAGGAAAAAGCAATTGACAAATTGGAGGAAAGAGACAAGAAAAAGCAAGTGACAGAGATCGGAGGAAAGAGACAAGAAAAAGCAAGTGACAGAGATTGGAGGAAAGAGACAGGAAAAAGCAAGTGACAGAGATCGGAGGAAAGAGACAAGAAAAAGCAAGTGACAGAGATTGGAGGAAAGAGACAGGAAAAAGCAAGTGACAGAGATCGGAGGAAAGAGACAAGAAAAAGCAAGTGACAGAGATTGGAGGAAAGAGACAGGAAAAAGCAAGTGACAAATTGGAGGAAAGAGACAAGAAAAAGCAAGTGACAGAGATTGGAGGAAAGAGACAGGAAAAATCAAGTGACAAATTGGAGGAAAGAGACAAGAAAAAGCAAGTGACAGAGATTGGAGGAAAGAGACAAGAAAAAGTAAGTGACAGAGATTAGAGGAAAGAGACAAGAAAAAGCAAGTGACAGAGATTGGAGGAATGAGACAAGAAAATGCAAGTGACAAAGATTGGAGGAAAGAGACAAGAAAAAGCAAGTGACAGAGATTGGAGGAAAGAGACAAGAAAAAGCAAGTGACAGAGATTGGAGGAAAGAGACAAGAAAAAGCAAGTGACATAGATTGGAGGAAAGAGACAAGAAAATGCAAGTGACAAAGATTAGAGGAAAGAGACAGGATACAGCAAGTGACAAAGATTTGAGGAAAGATACACGAGACAGCAAGTGACAGAGATTGGAGGAAAGAGACAGCAAGTGACAGAGATTGGAGGACAAGAGACAGGTTTTGTGAGAGAAAGGCATCGTAGCAAAGACAATAATAGGAATACTGGAGGAAGTAGCAGGGTCATGTTAATGATGAAGGGATGATTCTGGCAAAACAGGGTGATTTCATAGTCTGGTACATTTAGGGGTTACGAAGACATGGGTATCATACAGGGTAGGCAGTGATAGAGTAATGTGGGATTATATTAAAATTCTGGAAGAGACACATTCTCAAACACACTGGAGAAAGTGGAATGAGATGTGATGAAGGCTACCCAAGTGGGGAAATGATAACCCCCACTCCCAATATTGTCCTGCAATAAATATGTATATAAATACCCATCAGTCAAATTCTTCTCCAAGCTAAACATAGCTCCCGTAGGATAGTAAACTGCTGAGAGCCCCCCTACTTCTCTCCCCCTCTACTAATTGGAGGGTATTTGCATGGTGAGGCCACTTCAGAATGGAAAAGGTCTTATATTAATTACGCACATGGTGAGGGTCCAACAGTCCCCAAGGATCACCATCTGCTGGGGGCAGAGTGGGGTGCATCGTAGCTCTGCTCTCCATTCATTCAGGCCTCTAATCTCTCAATGAAGCACCAGGCAGGGCTGAAGAGGAGGGGGAGGTCTGGAGACAAGGTATCGGTCTGGTACTCCCCCCTCTTAATGCTATGCCTGGCAGAGGAGGCATCTGCAGCCCTGTAACAATACTTTGCACAACGCATTTATCCAGAGAAGATTGCAAGCTCAGTGGGGCATACTAGATGTGTTGTTTGAAGGGCACTAATAGCCCCAGTGGTGTCAGCACACTATCTCACCAGTGTATGACTTCCATCATTATTAATTGAGTTTAAATCTATAGCTGTCTCCTGCATTTACCACCTGATGTGGGATTTAGATGTTTCTATATGGACTGATAGTGGAAGCTCTGTGGGATGCCTGGTGGCATAGTTCATTTTCCATAGAGGAGAGGGGGAGATGCGCACATAGAAAGCTGCCCATCTTTCTGTAAAACACTTGAATTGTGCCCCTTGTTTTACTGAAAGTAATGGCTCCGGCATCTTGGTGTTGTTGCACTGGAGTTAAATGAACCTATCTCCCTCCCTCCTCTGCACATTTCCGTCCTCTTCCCTCCCAGTGGGCTCAGAGCCACAGAAGCCAGTTGGAGACTGACGTGGATTCAAGTTCACGGTGAGATTAAATGGTCCTCTTGGGAGTCAGTGATGTCATCAAATACAGATATTGGACTGGTATTATCTTTAGCACTGAGACCATTTCCTGCTGACAGCACAAACCTAGAGTTTGGCTGGTGATAAAACACAGACAGGACAGAGACCCCTAAATAGGATAGTCTTCAAGCTTGGCAAATTAACCCCTGGACAGCTCAGGACTCCCTCATGTGATACCTGCATTGGACCTCTGGTCTGTTTTACCATTCTGATCCTATACTATTGGTCTATTTTACCATTCTGATCCTGTGCTGCTTGCCCTGTACTCTTGCCTGTATTATCATTCTGACCCTTTGCTGCTTGCCTCTGGCCTATGTCCAGTCTTTCCATTCTGATCCTGTGCTGCTTGCCCTGTACTCTTGCCTGTATTATCATTCTGAACCTCTGCTGCTTGCCTCTGGCCTATGTCCAGTCTTTCCATTCTGATCCTGTGCTGCTTGCCCTGTACTCTTGCCTGTATTATCATTCTGATCCTGTGCTGCTTTCCTCTGGCCTATGTCCAGTCTTTTCATTCTGATCCTGTGCTGCTTGCCCTGTACTCTTGCCTGTGTTATCATTCTGACCCTTTGCTGCTTGCCTCTGGCCTATGTCCAGTCTTACCATTCTGATCCTGTGCTGCTTGCCCTGTACTCTTGCCTGTATTATCATTCTGAACCTCTGCTGCTTGCCTCTGGCTTATGTCCAGTCTTACCATTCTGATCCTGTGCTGCTTGCCCTGTACTCTTGCCTGTATTATCATTCTGAACCTCTGCTGCTTGCCTCTGGCTTATGTCCAGTCTTACCATTCTGATCCTGTGCTGCTTGCCCTGTACTCTTGCCTGTATTATCATTCTGATCCTGTGCTGCTTTCCTCTGGCCTATGTCCAGTCTTTTCATTCTGATCCTGTGCTGCTTGCCCTGTACTCTTGCCTGTATTATCATTCTGATCCTGTGCTGCTTGCCTCTGGCCTATTTCCAGTCTTTCCATTCTGATCCTGTGCTGCTTGCCCTGTACTCTTGCCTGTATTATCATTCAGAACCTCTGCTGCTTGCCTCTGGCTTATGTCCAGTCTTACCATTCTGATCCTGTGCTGCTTGCCCTGTACTCTTGCCTGTATTATCATTCAGAACCTCTGCTGCTTGCCTCTGGCTTATGTCCAGTCTTACCATTCTGATCCTGTGCTGCTTGCCCTGTACTCTTGCCTGTATTATCATTCTGAACCTCTGCTGCTTGCCTCTGGCTTATGTCCAGTCTTACCATTCTGATCCTGTGCTGCTTGCCCTGTACTCTTGCCTGTATTATCATTCTGAACCTCTGCTGCTTGCCTCTGGCTTATGTCCAGTCTTACCATTCTGATCCTGTGCTGCTTGCCCTGTACTCTTGCCTGTATTATCATTCTGAACCTCTGCTGCTTGCCTCTGGCCTATGTCCAGTCTTACCATTCTGATCCTGTGCTGCTTGCCCTGTACTCTTGCCTGTATTATCATTCTGAACCTCTGCTGCTTGCCTCTGGCTTATGTCCAGTCTTACCATTCTGATCCTGTGCTGCTTGCCCTGTACTCTTGCCTGTATTATCATTCTGACCCTTTGCTGCTTGACTCTGGCCTATGTCCAGTCTTACCATTCTGATCCTGTGCTGCTTGCCCTGTACTCTTGCCTGTATTATCATTCTGACCCTTTGCTGCTTGACTCTGGCCTATGTCCAGTCTTACCATTCTGATCCTGTGCTGCTTGCCCTGTACTCTTGCCTGTATTATCATTCTGAACCTCTGCTGCTTGCCTCTGGCTTATGTCCAGTCTTACCATTCTGATCCTGTGCTGCTTGCCCTGTACTCTTGCCTGTATTATCATTCTGATCCTGTGCTGCTTGCCTCTGGCCTATGTCCAGTCTTACCATTCTGATCCTGTGCTGCTTGCCCTGTACTCTTGCCTGTATTATCATTCTGAACCTCTGCTGCTTGCCTCTGGCTTATGTCCAGTCTTACCATTCTGATCCTGTGCTGCTTGCCCTGTACTCTTGCCTGTATTATCATTCTGAACCTCTGCTGCTTGCCTCTGGCTTATGTCCAGTCTTACCATTCTGATCCTGTGCTGCTTGCCCTGTACTCTTGCCTGTATTATCATTCTGAACCTCTGCTGCTTGCCTCTGGCTTATGTCCAGTCTTACCATTCTGATCCTGTGCTGCTTGCCCTGTACTCTTGCCTGTATTATCACTCTGAACCTCTGCTGCTTGCCTCTGGCTTATGTCCAGTCTTACCATTCTGATCCTGTGCTGCTTGCCCTGTACTCTTGCCTGTATTATCACTCTGAACCTCTGCTGCTTGCCTCTGGCTTATGTCCAGTCTTACCATTCTGATCCTGTGCTGCTTGCCCTGTACTCTTGCCTGTATTATCATTCAGAACCTCTGCTGCTTGCCTCTGGCCTATGTCCAGTCTTTCCATTCTGATCTTGTGCTGCTTGCCCTGTACTCTTGCCTGTATTATCATTCAGAACCTCTGCTGCTTGCCTCTGGCTTATGTCCAGTCTTACCATTCTGATCCTGTGCTGCTTGCCCTGTACTCTTGCCTGTATTATCATTCAGAACCTCTGCTGCTTGCCTCTGGCTTATGTCCAGTCTTACCATTCTGATCCTGTGCTGCTTGCCCTGTACTCTTGCCTGTATTATCATTCAGAACCTCTGCTGCTTGCCTCTGGCTTATGTCCAGTCTTACCATTCTGATCCTGTGCTGCCTGTCTCTGGCCATCACCTGGGAGCCTGTTCTGACTTGTTGGAATGACTGTTCTTGTACTTTACCACATATTGATAGAAGTACCTCCCCAAACCTTGAGGCTTAGTCCCTGGGGTACATTTACAGGTCACAGACAATGATTCCTGTCATTGGGCTCCCGTAACCGCACTGATCTACAAATGACAGAGCCACTGGGATCCAGTCTCCTCATGGATAGTAAAGCATGAATTCTGCCTCTCTGATAGATGACCTGTGTGATTACAGACCCCCTTGGTACAGCACAGCAGAAATCTTCAATGATTTATTAAAACCTGACAGCCATTTATGGTGGAAATCGTATTAAGCCGATAACCGTTAGATGTCTGGTTACACTGCACAGAACCTACTTACTTTATAATGTATAATTAAAGTGAGCTGTGCAGCTGCCCAACCAAAGTGTACAGGATGCCAGTGCTCCCCCTCTACTCCTCTGAAGACATAGGATTTAGAGACAAACAGATGAGTTTATCTTGCTCCAGTCCTGACTCTATCTCCCACATTAATTAGATTAGCTTTAATTACACCACTGCCAGCGAATAACCAGAGAAAGTACCCAAATAATACAATATTCAGCACTTTACACACGGGCCCTACTACTCCAGGAGGGAACCCATTCATGATTCTTTGGGGAGCACGGACTGTCAGTGAGCCCCCTAAATTAGTAATGCCCACACATAAACATGTAGAGCATTCTGTGTTTGGAAATTGCTCTTGGCTTTAGTACATTGTCCTCTTTGTGCTTAGAGAAAGGTTACAAGGTCATTGCATTGTATTAACACATAGATAATCAAAGGAAAGGTCACACCAAGAGCCATCCAGCTCCTTTCATTCAGTCTCCCTTATATGTAGATGGATTTTACAGGAAAAAACCTTTATTACAGTGTCAAACCCTCTATATGTCTTCTATAAAGCGCTATCACTCCCTCTATACGTCCTCTATAAAGCACTATCACTCCCTCTATATGTCCTCTATAAAGCGCTATCACTCCCTCTATATGTCCTCTATAAAGCGCTATCACTCCCTCTATACGTCCTCTATAAAGCGCTATCACTCCCTCTATACGTCCTCTATAAAGCACTATCACTCCCTCTATATGTCCTCTATAAAGCGCTATCACTCCCTCTATATGTCCTCTATAAAGCGCTATCACTCCCTCTATACGTCCTCTATAAAGCGCTATCACTCCCTCTATACGTCCTCTATAAAGCACTATCACTCCCTCTATATGTCCTCTATAAAGCGCTATCACTCCCTCTATATGTCCTCTATAAAGCACTATCACTCCCTCTATATGTCCTCTATAAAGCGCTATCACTCCCTCTATATGTCCTCTATAAAGCGCTATCACTCCCTCTATATGTCCTCTATAAAGCACTATCACTCCCTCTATATGTCCTCTATAAAGCGCTATAACTCCCTCTATACGTCCTCTATAAAGCGCTATCACTCCCTCTATAAAGCACTATCACTCCCTCTATATGTCCTCTATAAAGAGCTATCACTCCCTCTATATGTCCTCTATAAAGCGCTATCACTCCCTCTATATGTCCTCTATAAAGCACTATCACTCCCTCTATATGTCCTCTATAAAGCGCTATCACTCCCTCTATATGTCCTCTATAAAGCGCTATCACTCCCTCTATATGTCCTCTATAAAGCACTATCACTCCCTCTATATGTCCTCTATAAAGCGCTATCACTCCCTCTATACGTCCTCTATAAAGCGCTATCACTCCCTCTATAAAGCACTATCACTCCCTCTATATGTCCTCTATAAAGCGCTATCACTCCCTCTATAAGTCCTCTATAAAGCGCTATCACTCCCTCTATATGTCCTCTATAAAGCGCTATCACTCCCTCTATACGTCCTCTATAAAGCGCTATCACTCCCTCTATACGTCCTCTATAAAGCGCTATCACTCCCTCTATAAGTCCTCTATAAAGCGCTATCACTCCCTCTATACGTCCTCTATAAAGCGTAATCACTCCCTCTATATGTCCTCTATAAAGCACTATCACTCCCTCTATACGTCCTCTATAAAGCGCTATCACTCCCTCTATATGTCCTCTATAAAGCGCTATCACTCCCTCTATACGTCCTCTATAAAGCGCTATCACTCCCTCTATACGTCCTCTATAAAGCGCTATCACTCCCTCTATACGTCCTCTATAAAGCGCTATCACTCCCTCTATATGTCCTCTATAAAGCGCTATCACTCTACACTATAGAACTGATCACAATACTCTAGGTGAGATCGTACCAGTGATCTATAAAGTGCTAGCACCCCCTCTCTATGTCCTCCTGGGGATCTGCTCTATAGAACTGATCACAATACTCTAGGTGAGATCTTACCAGTGATCTATAAAGTACTATCACTCCCTCTCTAGGTATTCCTGGGGATCTGCTCTATAGAACTGCTCACAATACTCTAGGTGAGATCTTACCAGGGATCTATAAAGTGCTATCACTCCCTCTCTATGTCCTCCTGGGGATCTGATCTATAGAACTGATCACAATACTCTAGGTGAGATCTTACCAGTGATCTATAAAGTGCTATCACTCCCTCTCTATGTCCTCCTGGGGATCTGCTCTATAGAACTGATCACAATACTCTAGGTGAAATCTTACCAGTGATCTATAAAGTACTATCACTCCCTCTCTATGTCCTCCTGGGGATCTGCTCTATAGAACTGATCACAATACTCTAGGTGAGATCTTACCAGGGATCTATAAAGTGCTATCACTCCCTCTCTATGTCCTCCTGGGGATCTGATCTATAGAACTGATCACAATACTCTAGGTGAGATCTTACTAGTGATATATAAAGTGCTATTGCTCCCTCTCTATGTCCTCCTGGGGATCTGCTCTATATAACTAATCACAATACTCTAGGTGAGATCTTACCAGGGATCTATAAAGTGCTATCACTCCCTCTCTATGTCCTCCTGGGGATCTGATCTATAGAACTGATCACAATACTCTAGGTGAGATCTTACCAGTGATCTATAAAGTACTATCACTCCCTCTCTATGTCCTCCTGGGGATCTGATCTATAGAACTGATCACAATACTCTAGGTGAGATCTTACCAGTGATCTATAAAGGGCTATCACTCCCTCTCTATGTCCTCCCGGGGATCTGCTCTATAGAACTGATCACAATACTCTAGGTGAGATCTTACCAGGGATCTATAAAGTGCTATCACTCCCTCTCTATGTCCTCCTGGGGATCTGATCTATAGAACTGATCACAATACTCTAGGTGAGATCTTACCAGTGATCTATAAAGTTCTCTCATTACCACATCATACTGATAATGCCTATTGAATATTAGGGGAATCAGAGAAGCTATCCATAGCTGCCATTTTGTATATTTTATTCTACATATATTAGAAGATATAACCATTTTCACATGAAGAGTAAAGGCAAATACCCTGCACATAAACAGACCCAATGTATTAGCAGTGAGAAGATCCCTGGGAATATTTGTATTCAGGTGGTAGTAATTGGTAAATATCCCAGGCTCTCTCCTGGCCCAAGGATTTACCAATACATCCAAATGTTTACACACATAAAGACAGCGTGAGTACTGAAAGGATGATATGTTATGCAGTTTAATCCATGCTTAATGGCTTCATTTACTGTATATGTGAAGGGCCTGTGCTGTGGCATCCTGTGTGGTACCTACGACAGCAGGACAGGAGCAGACTCTGGTTTGGTTGCTATGAGCTAGAGATTAGAAACCATCTGTCTATCATTCCTCTCCACAATCTCTCTTATTTACAGATCCAGCCACACCTGTCTGTACCCATCCCCCTCAACCCCCTACACACACACACACTGACACAGACACACACTGACACAGACACACACACAGATAATAGAACAGATATTAATGCAAAGCAACAAACACACACTGACACACATACACAAACTGACACACACACAGATAATGGTACAGATATTAATGCAAAGCAACAAACACACACTGACACACATACACACACTGACACACATACACACACCGATAATGTTACACATTTTAACACAAAGCAACACACACACACTGACACACACATACAGACAATGATGCACATATTAGCACAAAACAACAAACACAGATAGCGACATGCATATTAGCACAAAAAACACATGCACACACACACTGATACACACACAAAGACACACATATTAACACAAAGTAACACACACAAAGAAAAACACACAATGGTATACACACACTGACACACGTTAACACTAAGCAACACACACAATGATACATATATTAAC
The DNA here is from genome assembly GCA_036172795.1 of Pelodytes ibericus. NCBI lineage: Eukaryota > Metazoa > Chordata > Amphibia > Anura > Pelodytidae > Pelodytes > Pelodytes ibericus. The sequence continues at coordinate 50,999,834 of CM069868.1, read as the reverse complement.
ACAAAGCAACACACAGGGACATGGACACATGTGCATACAGGGGTATGGACACTGACACATAGCAACACACTAACACACACATTTTGTAACATTATATAGCTTTATTGCATTTTTAAAATTTGCACTTTGCAACAAATTTCAGTGTGCACTGACACACAGGCATACAAATCCTCAGACACACACAAAGGGATGCACATACAAAGTCACACACACACAGGCCAATACACAGCAACACATCGACACACAGGGATACACAAATCAATACACAGCAACACACAAGGATACAACACACAGAGGGATGCACAGACACAGTCACACACACAGGCAAATACACAGCAACACATCGACACACAGGGATACACAAATCAATACACAGCAACACACAAGGATACAACACACAGAGGGATGCACAGACACAGTCGCACACACCCAATAAACAGGAACACACTAAAACATACACACAGACTCCCAGGATACACAGTGACGCATCCATTCTGGAATATACAGACAAAGGTAACAAACACATTACACACAGCAGCACAAATACACACAATCTGTCTGATGAGAGGCACAGAGCACACACAATACATGGTGCCAACTCTTCACAGGTGTATAAAGTCCCACCCCTCGCCAGGCAGTCTGCATTTACTAACATTAATAGAGAGATTGGCTTGTTCTGCAGAGCTCAGTGAGTTAAAGCGTGGTACTGTGATAGGTGCCACCTTTACAATAAGTCACTTTGTGAAGATCCATCCCTGCTGTGGTATTAGTGGAAGCGTTAAGGAAAAGCAGGAACTCCACAAAGACCAGGTAGAGTCACAGAGAGGGGTCACCGAGTTTTGGGGGCCTGGGGGGTAAAAGTCACCAATGCTCTGCTGATTCAAAACTTCCACTGGCATTAATATCAACACAAAAACTGTGGTTTCCATGGCCTAGAGCTGCATGCAAGCCTCACATCACCAAGTACAATGCCAAGCGTCGGATGGAGTGGTGTAAAGCATGCCGCCACTGCACTCTGGAGCAGCTGCATGCAAGCCTCACATCACCAAGTACAATGCCAAGCATCGGATCGAGTGGTGTAAAGCATGCCACCACTGGACTCTGGAGCAGCTGCATGCAAGCCTCACATCACCAAGTACAATGCCAAGCATCAGATCGAGTGGTGTAAAGCATGCCGCCACTGGACTCTGGAGCAGCTGTATGCAAGCCTCACATCACCAAGTACAATGCCAAGCGTTGGATCGAGTGATGTAAAGCATGCTGCCACTGGACTCTGGAGCAGCTGCATGCAAGCCTCACATCACCAAGTACAATACCAAGCGTCGGATCGAGTGGTGTAAAGCATGCCGCCACTGGACTCTGGAGCAGCTGCATGCAAGCCTCACATCCCCAAGTACAATGCCAAGCATCAGATCGAGTGGTGTAAAGCATGCCGCCACTGGACTCTGGAGCAGCTGCATGCAAGCCTCACATCACCAAGTACAATGTCAAGCATCAGATCGAGTGGTGTAAAGCATGCCACCACTGGACTCTGGAGCAGCTGCATGCAAGCCTCACATCACCAAGTACAATACCAAGCGTCGGATCGAGTGGTGTAAAGCATGCCACCACTGGACTCTGGAGCAGCTGCATGCAAGCCTCACATCACCAAGTACAATGCCAAGCATCAGATCGAGTGGTGTAAAGCATGCTGCCACTGGACTCTGGAGCAGCTGCATGCAAGCCTCACATCACCAAGTACAATGCCAAGCATCGGATCGAGTGGTGTAAAGCATGCCACCACTGGACTCTGGAGCAGCTGCATGCAAACCTCACATCACCAAGTACAATGCCAAGCATCGGATCGAGTGGTGTAAAGCATGCCGCCACTGGACTCTGGAGCAGCTGCATGCAAACCTCACATCACCAAGTACAATGTCAAGCATCGGATCGAGTGGTGTAAAGCATGCCACCACTGGACTCTGGAGCAGCTGCATGCAAGCCTCACATCACCAAGTAGAATACCAAGCATCGGATCGAGTGGTGTAAAGCACGCCCCCACTGGACTCTGGAGCAGCTGCATGCAAGCCTCCCATCACCAAGTACAATGCCAAGCATCGCATCGAGTGGTGTAAAGCATGCCACCACTGGACTCTGGAGCAGCTGCATGCAAGCCTCACATCACCAAGTACAATGCCAAGCGTCAGATCGAGTGGTGTAAAGCATGCCGCCACTGGACTCTGGAGCAGCTGCATGCAAGATCCACATCACCAAGTACAATGCCAAGCATCGGATCGAGTGGTGTAAAGCATGCCACCACTGGACTCTGGAGCAGCTGCATGCAAGCCTCACATCACCAAGTACAATGCCAAGCATCGGATCGAGTGGTGTAAAGCATGCCACCACTGGACTCTGGAGCAGCTGCATGCAAGCCTCACATCACCAAGTACAATGCCAAGCATCGGATCGAGTGGTGTAAAGCACGCCCCCACTGGACTCTGGAGCAGCTGCATGCAAGCCTCACATCACCAAGTACAATACCAAGCATCGGATCGAGTGGTGTAAAGCATGCCACCACTGGACTCTGGAGCAGCTGCATGCAAGCCTCACATCACCAAGTACAATGCCAAGCATCGGATCGAGTGGTGTAAAGCATGCCACCACTGGACTCTGGAGCAGCTGCATGCAAGCCTCACATCACCAAGTACAATGCCAAGCATCGGATCGAGTGGTGTAAAGCACGCCCCCACTGGACTCTGGAGCAGCTGCATGCAAGCCTCACATCACCAAGTACAATACCAAGCATCGGATCGAGTGGTGTAAAGCATGCCACCACTGGACTCTGGAGCAGCTGCATGCAAGCCTCACATCACCAAGTACAATGTCAAGCATCGGATCGAGTGGTGTAAAGCATGCCCCCACTGGACTCTGGAGCAACTGTATGCAAGCCTCACATCCCCATGAACAATGCCAAGCATCGGATCGAGTGGTGTAAAGCATGCCACCACTGGACTCTGGAGCAGCTGCATGCAAGCCTCACATCACCAAGTACAATGCCAAGCATCGGATTGAGTGGTGTAAAGCATGCCACCACTGGACTCTGGAGCAGCTGCATGCAAGCCTCACATCACCAAGTACAATGCCAAGCATCGGATCGAGTGGTGTAAAGCATGCCACCACTGGACTCTGAAGCAGCTGCATGCAAACCTCACATCACCAAGTACAATGCCAAGCATCAGATTGAGTGGTGTAAAGCATGCCACCACTGGACTCTGGAGCAGCTGCATGCAAGCCTCACATCACCAAGTACAATGCCAAGCATCGGATCGAGTGGTGTAAAGCACGCCGCCACTGGACTCTGGAGCAGCTGCATGCAAGCCTCACATCACCAAGTACAATGCCAAGCATCAGATTGAGTGGTGTAAAGCACCCCGCCACTGGACTCTGGAGCAGCTGCATGCAAACCTCACATCACCAAGTACAATGCCAAGCATCGGATCGAGTGGTGTAAAGCATGCCACCACTGGACTCTGGAGCAGCTGCATGCAAACCTCACATCACCAAGTACAATACCATGCATCGGATCCAGTGGTATAAAGCATGCCGCCACTGGACTCTGGAGCAGCTGCATGCAAACCTCACATCACCAAGTACAATACCAAGCATCGGATCGAGTGGGGTAAAGCATGCCACCACTGGACTCTGGAGCAGCTGCATGCAAGCCTCACATCACCAAGTACAATACCATGCATCGGATCCAGTGGTATAAAGCATGCCGCCACTGGACTCTGGAGCAGCTGCATGCAAACCTCACATCACCAAGTACAATACCAAGCATCGGATCGAGTGGGGTAAAGCATGCCACCACTGGACTCTGGAGACGCTGCATGCAAGCCTCACATCACCAAGTACAATGCCAAGCATCGGATCGAGTGGGGTAAAGCATGCCGCCACTGAGCTCTGTAGCAGCTGCGTGCAAGCCTCACATCACCAAGTACAATACCAAGCATCGGATCGAGCGGTGTAAAGCATGCCGCCACTGGACTCTGGAGCAGCTGCATGCAAGCCTCACATCACCAAGTACAATGCCAAGCATCGGATCGAGTGGTGTAAAGCATGCCACCACTGGACTCTGGAGCAGCTGCATGCAAGCCTCACATCACCAAGTACAATGCCAAGCATTGGATCGAGTGGTGTAAAGCATGCCACCACTGGACTCTGGAGCAGCTGCATGCAAGCCTCACATCACCAAGTACAATGCCAAGCATTGGATCGAGTGGTGTAAAGCATGCCACCACTGGACTCTGGAGCAGCTGCATGCAAGCCTCACATCACCAAGTACAATGCCAAGCATCAGATCGAGTGGTGTAAAGCATGCCACCACTGGACTCTGGAGCAGCTGCATACAAGCCTCACATCCCCAAGTACACTGCCAAGCATCGGATCGAGTGGTGTAAAGAATGCCACCACTGGACTCTGGAGACGCTGCATGCAAGCCTCACATCACCAAGTACAATGCCAAGCATCGGATCGAGTGGTGTAAAGCATGCCACCACTGGACTCTGGAGACGCTGCATGCAAACCTCACATCACCAAGTACAATGCCAAGCATCGGATCGAGTGGGGTAAAGCATGCCACCACTGGACTCTGGAGCAGCTGCATGCAAGCCTCACATCACCAAGTACAATGCCAAGCATCGGATCGAGTGGTGTAAAGCATGCCGCCACTGGACTCTGGAGACGCTGCATGCAAGCCTCACATCACCAAGTACAATGCCAAGCATCGGATCGAGTGGTGTAAAGCATGCCGCCACTGGACTCTGGAGCAGCTGCATGCAAGCCTCACATCACCAAGTACAATACCAAGCATCGGATCAAGTGGGGTAAAGCATGCCACCACTGGACTCTGGAGCAGCTGCATGCAAACCTCACATCACCAAGTACAATGCCAAGCATCGGATCGAGTGGGGTAAAGCATGCCACCACTGGACTCTGGAGCAGCTGCATGCAAGCCTCACATCACCAAGTACAATGCCAAGCATCGGATCGAGTGGTGTAAAGCATGCCGCCACTGGACTCTGGAGACGCTGCATGCAAGCCTCACATCACCAAGTACAATGCCAAGCATCGGATCGAGTGGTGTAAAGCATGCCGCCACTGGACTCTGGAGCAGCTGCATGCAAGCCTCACATCACCAAGTACAATGCCAAGCATCGGATCGAGTGGTGTAAAGCATGCCGCCACTGGACTCTGGAGCAGCTGCATGCAAGCCTCACATCACCAAGTACAATGCCAAGCATTGGATCGAGTGGTGTAAAGCATGCCACCACTGGACTCTGGAGCAGCTGCATGCAAGCCTCACATCACCAAGTACAATGCCAAGCATCAGATCGAGTGGTGTAAAGCATGCCACCACTGGACTCTGGAGCAGCTGCATACAAGCCTCACATCCCCAAGTACACTGCCAAGCATCGGATCGAGTGGTGTAAAGAATGCCACCACTGGACTCTGGAGACGCTGCATGCAAGCCTCACATCACCAAGTACAATGCCAAGCGTCGGATCGAGTGGTGTAAAGCATGCCGCCACTGGACTCTGGAGCAGCTGCATGCAAGCCTCACATCACCAAGTACAATGCCAAGCATCGGATCGAGTGGTGTAAAGCATGCCGCCACTGGACTCTGGAGCAGCTGCATGCAAGCCTCACATCACCAAGTACAATGCCAAGCATCGGATCGAGTGGGGTAAAGCATGCCACCACTGGACTCTGGAGCAGCTGCATGCAAGCCTCACATCACCAAGTACAATGCCAAGCGTTGGATCGAGTGGTGTAAAGCATGCCGCCACTGGACTCTGGAGCAGCTGCATGCAAGCCTCACATCACCAAGTACAATGCCAAGCATCGGATCGAGTGGGGTAAAGCATGCCACCACTGGACTCTGGAGCAGCTGCATGCAAGCCTCACATCACCAAGTACAATGCCAAGCATCGGATCGAGTGGTGTAAAGCATGCCGCCACTGGACTCTGGAGACGCTGCATGCAAGCCTCACATCACCAAGTACAATGCCAAGCATCGGATCGAGTGGTGTAAAGCATGCCACCACTGGACTCTGGAGCAGCTGCATGCAAGCCTCACATCACCAAGTACAATGCCAAGCATCGGATCGAGTGGTGTAAAGCATGCCACCACTGGACTCTGGAGCAACTGCATGCAAGCCTCACATCACCAAGTACAATACCAAGCATCGGATCAAGTGGGGTAAAGCATGCCACCACTGGACTCTGGAGCAGCTGCATGCAAGCCTCACATCACCAAGTACAATGCCAAGCATCGGATCGAGTGGTGTAAAGCATGCCGCCACTGGACTCTGGAGACGCTGCATGCAAGCCTCACATCACCAAGTACAATGCCAAGCATCGGATCGAGTGGTGTAAAGCATGCCACCACTGGACTCTGGAGCAGCTGCATGAAAGCTTCACATCACCAAGTACAATACCAAGCATCGGATCGAGTGGTGTAAAGCATGCCACCACTGGACTCTGGAGCAGCTGCATGCAAGCCTCACATCACCAAGTACAATACCAAGCATCGGATCGAGTGGTGTAAAGCATGCCGCCACTGGACTCTGGAGCAGCTGCATGCAAGCCTCACATCACCAAGTACAATGCCAAGCATCGGATCGAGTGGTGTAAAGAATGCCACCACTGGACTCTGGAGACGCTGCATGCAAGCCTCACATCACCAAGTACAATACCAAGCATCGGATCGAGTGGGGTAAAGCACGCCACCACTGGACTCTGGAGCAGCTGCATGCAAGCCTCACATCACCAAGTACAATGCCAAGCATCGGATCGAGTGGGGTAAAGCATGCCACCACTGGACTCTGGAGCAGCTGAATGCAAACCTCCCATCACACAATGTATTTGATTGCTCTGTAACGTGTTAGTGAAAAACACTGCTTAAGCTATATCTAGCCTTGATGTATTTGATATTTTATAAATATATTATGAAAACATTACTACAATCATTTCATAATAAAAAACAGATTTATTTATAAAATGAGAACTACAGAATCGGGAGCCCAGGCGGCTTACCTCGGAGGAGGCATGGTAACGCAATGACCTCAAGAGCTTACACTCTATTAATAATGTCCAGGGTAACATGGGAATCCATCATTTCACTGACGTGCAGAGCCCTAATAATAATAATATATTTATTCAAATATTACCGCACTTTAGAGGGTAACCCCTAATGGGTAATCCTGAGGGGGACATCTGGTGGTTTCTGGAAGGGGCACGGTAATTGTAGAAGGGGCACACCCAGATTTGTTTTTTACTTTGACATCTGAATTGCTTCTCTCACTGTGAGTGGGTCACCCTGAGACTGCATTGTAATCCCTTGTTGGCAGATAGACAGGGTTAATGTGTAGGGCAGACGTGGAGCTGCCAACCTGCAGTGTTGGGAGAAGTATGAGCTTAGACAGCAGGCTGGAGCAGCTTTCCCTTTCTTTGTAAATGGGGGATGTTTCCATAGAGTCTGCTATAAAAGGATACCCCAGCTGGTTGCCTACCAGAGAGGGGGGCTGGTCCAGCACACAATGGGTAACCGGATTCTGGGGTCAGCTTAGGACAAGGAAGACCCTCTAGACCAGCTCCAAAGGCTGCACATTGTGCTGATAATTACTCCCTGCACATTGTTATATAAAGCTTAGTCTAAGTATATAATAGACAAATGATCTAATGGTCACGTGTAACATAGGCTCTGTGCGGTGTGAGGGGCTCCACAGGCTATGCCTTTGGTCCCCTATAAATATATAACAAACAGAAAACGTGTCCTGTGAATGGTCACATCCAGGTGGGAATTTGGAGAACCCCATGTTATTTGTGCAAAGCCTTCAGTCATTATTGAACAGAAATATGGATATCAAATCAATATGTAAAGGGAAAAATACAACAGTGTTTATATAATACCTGACCTGGTCATGTGCACAGAGCTCCCGAATCCTCACAGGTCTCTTCTTCATGTGCACAGAGCTCCCGAATCCTCACAAGTCTCTTCTTCATGTGCACAGAGCTCCCGAATCCTCACAGGTCTCTTCTTCATGTGCACAGAGCTCCCCAAACCTCTCAGGTCTCTTCTTCATGTGCACAGAGCTCCCCAAACCTCTCAGGTCTCTTCTTCATGTGCACAGAGCTCCCCAAACCTCACAGGTCTCTTCTTCATGTGCACAGAGCTCCCGAATCCTCACAGGTCTCTTCTTCATGTGCACAGAGCTCCCGAATCCTCACAGGTCTCTTCTTCATGTGCACAGAGCTCCCCAAACCTCTCAGGTCTCTTCTTCATATGCACAGAGCTCCCCTAACCTCACAGGTCTCTTCTTCATGTGCACAGAGCTCCCCAAACCTCACAGGTCTCTTCTTCATGTGCACAGAGCTCCCCGGACCTCACAGGTCTCTTCTTCATGTGCACAGAGCTCCCCAAACCTCACAGGTCTCTTCTTCATGTGCACAGAGCTCCCCTAATCTCACAGGTCTCTTCTTCATGTGCACAGAGCTCCCCGGACCTCACAGGTCTCTTCTTCATGTGCACAGAGCTCCCCAAACCTCACAGGTCTCTTCTTCATGTGCACAGAGCTCCCCTAATCTCACAGGTCTCTTCTTCATGTGCACAGAGCTCCCCAAACCTCTCAGGTCTCTTCATGTGCACAGAGCTCCCCAAACCTCACAGGTCTCTCCTTCATGTGCACAGAGCTCCCCTAACCTCTCAGGTCTCTTCATGTGCACAGAGCTCCCCAAACCTCACAGGTCTCTTGTGTGCACAGAGCTCCCCAAACCTCTCAGGTCTCTTCATGTGCACAGAGCTCCCCTAACCTCACAGGTCTCTCCTTCATGTGCACAGAGCTCCCTTACAGCTTTCATGTGAGAGAATAATACTGACTAAATGGCCTGGGGAGGCTCGGTCTGGACAGGGGAGGTTGGGGGCCATGTTGGTTAAATGATAACTAGTCACAATATTATGGGGGGAGGGGGGGGGGTATGTCTGACGGTATGTCGTCCAGTATTACATTCACACCTCTCTGGCATGGAGATGACGTGTTGTTACGGTGGTGACGTCACTGAAATGTCATGGCAGGAGGTCAGTAACTGTCATTGCGCGGTACGGACTGGGCTCGAGATGGAGAGATCGCTTAGGAAACGGTTGCCATGGGAACTGACTGGTGGGCGGGCATCCATACTGTCATGTGATCAGCGCTTCTAATAACGGCGGTATCATAGCAACCTGTCCTAGCAACCGAGTGAAGACAAGATGGCGGAACCGGACAACGGAGCCCTAGGGTCACACCAGCAAGACCAGCTCCGGGACTGGAAGGTGTGATATACACAGTGTGTGTAATATACACTATATATATATATATATATCACAATGCGTGTAATATACACTATATATATATATATCACAGTGCGTGTAATATACACTATATATATATATCACAGTGCGTGTAATATACACTATATATATATATATATATATCACAATGCGTGTAATATACACTATATATATATATATCACAATGCGTGTAATATACACTATATATATATATATCACAGTGCGTGTAATATACACTATATATATATATATATATATATCACAATGCGTGTAATATACACTATATATATATATATCACAATGCGTGTAATATACACTATATATATATATATCACAGTGCGTGTAATATACACTATATATATATATATATATATATCACAATGCGTGTAATATACAGTCTATATATATATATCACAATGCGTGTAATATACACTATATATATATATATCACAATGCGTGTAATATACACTATATATATATATATCACAGTGCGTGTAATATACACTATATATATATATATATATATATCACAATGCGTGTAATATACAGTCTATATATATATATCACAATGCGTGTAATATACAGTCTATATATATATATCACAGTGCGTGTAATATACACTATATATATATATATATATATCACAATGCGTGTAATATACACTATATATATATATATCACAATGCGTGTAATATACACTATATATATATATATCACAGTGCGTGTAATATACACTATATATATATATATATATATATCACAATGCGTGTAATATACACTATATATATATATATCACAATGCGTGTAATATACACTATATATATATATATCACAGTGCGTGTAATATACACTATATATATATATATATATATATCACAATGCGTGTAATATACACTATATATATATATCACAGTGCGTGTAATATACAGTCTATATATATATATCACAGTGCGTGTAATATACACTATATATATATATATATATATCACAGTGCGTGTAATATACAGTCTATATATATATATCACAGTGCGTGTAATATACAGTCTATATATATATATCACAGTGCGTGTAATATACACTATATATATATATATATATCACAGTGCGTGTAATATACAGTCTATATATATATCACAGTGCGTGTAATATACAGTCTATATATATATATCACAGTGCGTGTAATATACACTATATATATATATATATATCACAGTGCGTGTAATATAAGGTCTATATATATATATCACAGTGCGTGTAATATACACTATATATATATATATATCACAGTGCGTGTAATATACACTATATATATATATATATATATATCACAGTGCGTGTAATATACAGTCTATATATATATATCACAGTGCGTGTAATATACAGTCTATATATATATATCACAATGCGTGTAATATACACTATATATATATATATATCACAGTGCGTGTAATATACACTATATATATATATATCACAATGCGTGTAATATACACTATATATATATATATATCACAATGCGTGTAATATACACTATATATATATATATATCACAGTGCGTGTAATATACAGTCTATATATATATATCACAGTGCGTGTAATATACAGTCTATATATATATATCACAGTGCGTGTAATATACACTATATATATATATATCACAATGCGTGTAATATACACTATATATATATATATATATATATATATATATCACAGTGCGTGTAATATACACTATATATATATATATATCACAATGCGTGTAATATACACTATATATATATATATATCACAATGCGTGTAATATACACTATATATATATATATATCACAGTGCGTGTAATATACAGTCTATATATATATATATATCACAGTGTGTGTAATATACAGTCTATATATATATATCACAGTGCGTGTAATATACACTATATATATATATATATCACAGTGCGTGTAATATACACTATATATATATATATCACAGTGTGTGTAATATACACTATATATATATCACAGTGCGTGTAATATACACTATATATATATATATCACAGTGCGTGTAATATACAGTCTATATATATATATATATATCACAGTGCGTGTAATATACACTATATATATATATATATATCACAGTGCGTGTAATATACAGTCTATATATATATATCACAGTGCGTGTAATATACAGTCTATATATATATATATATATATCACAGTGTGTGTAATATACAGTCTATATATATATATATCACAGTGCGTGTAATATACAGTCTATATATATATCACAGTGCGTGTAATATACACTATATATATATATATCACAGTGTGTGTAATATACACTATATATATATATATATATATATATATATCACAGTGCGTGTAATATACAGTCTATATATATATATCACAGTGCGTGTAATATACAGTCTATATATATATATCACAGTGCGTGTAATATACACTATATATATATATATCACAATGCGTGTAATATACACTATATATATATATATATATATATCACAGTGCGTGTAATATACACTATATATATATATATATCACAATGCGTGTAATATACACTATATATATATATATATCACAATGCGTGTAATATACACTATATATATATATATATCACAGTGCGTGTAATATACAGTCTATATATATATATATATCACAGTGTGTGTAATATACAGTCTATATATATATATCACAGTGCGTGTAATATACACTATATATATATATATATCACAGTGCGTGTAATATACACTATATATATATATATCACAGTGTGTGTAATATACACTATATATATATCACAGTGCGTGTAATATACACTATATATATATATATCACAGTGCGTGTAATATACAGTCTATATATATATATATATATATCACAGTGCGTGTAATATACACTATATATATATATATCACAGTGCGTGTAATATACAGTCTATATATATATATCACAGTGCGTGTAATATACAGTCTATATATATATATATATATATATATCACAGTGTGTGTAATATACAGTCTATATATATATATATCACAGTGCGTGTAATATACAGTCTATATATATATCACAGTGCGTGTAATATACACTATATATATATATATCACAGTGTGTGTAATATACACTATATATATATATATATATATCACAGTGCGTGTAATATACAGTCTATATATATATATCACAGTGCGTGTAATATACACTATATATATATATATCACAGTGCGTGTAATATACAGTCTATATATATATATCACAGTGCGTGTAATATACACTATATATATATATATATATCACAGTGCGTGTAATATACAGTCTATATATATATATATATCACAGTGCGTGTAATATACACTATATATATATATATCACAGTGCGTGTAATATACAGTCTATATATATATATATCACAGTGCGTGTAATATACAGTCTATATATATATATCACAGTGCGTGTAATATACACTATATATATATATATATCACAGTGTGTGTAATATACACTATATATATATCACAGTGCGTGTAATATACACTATATATATATATATATCACAGTGCGTGTAATATACACTATATATATATATATATATATATATATCACAGTGCGTGTAATATACAGTCTATATATATATATCACAGTGCGTGTAATATACACTATATATATATATCACAGTGCGTGTAATATACAGTCTATATATATATATCACAGTGCGTGTAATATACAGTCTATATATATATATATATATATATATATCACAGTGTGTGTAATATACAGTCTATATATATATATATCACAGTGCGTGTAATATACAGTCTATATATATATCACAGTGCGTGTAATATACACTATATATATATATATCACAGTGTGTGTAATATACACTATATATATATATATATATATATATATATATATATCACAGTGCGTGTAATATACAGTCTATATATATATATCACAGTGCGTGTAATATACACTATATATATATATCACAGTGCGTGTAATATACAGTCTATATATATATATATCACAGTGCGTGTAATATACACTATATATATATATATATATATATATATATATATATATATATATCACAGTGCGTGTAATATACACTATATATATATATATATCACAGTGCGTGTAATATACACTATATATATATATATAATCACAGTGCGTGTAATATACACTATATATATATATATATCACAGTGCGTGTAATATACAGTCTATATATATATATATCACAGTGCGTGTAATATACACTATATATATATATCACAGTGCGTGTAATATACAGTCTATATATATATATCACAGTGCGTGTAATATACACTATATATATATATATATATATATATATATATCACAGTGCGTGTAATATACACTATATATATATATATATCACAGTGCGTGTAATATACACTATATATATATATATAATCACAGTGCGTGTAATATACACTATATATATATATATATCACAGTGCGTGTAATATACAGTCTATATATATATATATATCACAGTGCGTGTAATATACACTATATATATATATATATATCACAGTGCGTGTAATATACACTATATATATATATATATCACAGTGCGTGTAATATACACTATATATATATATATATCACAGTGCGTGTAATATACAGTCTATATATATATATATATCACAGTGCGTGTAATATACACTATATATATATATATCACAGTGCGTGTAATATACACTATATATATATATATATATATCACAGTGCGTGTAATATACAGTCTATATATATATATATCACAGTGCGTGTAATATACACTATATATATATATATCACAGTGCGTGTAATATACAGTCTATATATATATATCACAGTGCGTGTAATATACACTATATATATATATATATATCACAGTGCGTGTAATATACACTATATATATATATATATATATATATATATATATATATATATATCACAGTGTGTGTAATATACACTAAATATATATATATATATATCACAGTGCGTGTAATATACAGTCTATATATATATATCACAGTGCGTGTAATATACACTATATATATATATATATATATATATATCACAGTGCGTGTAATATACACTATATATATATATATATCACAGTGCGTGTAATATACACTATATATATATATATATATATATATATATCACAGTGCGTGTAATATACACTATATATATATATATATCACAGTGCGTGTAATATACAGTCTATATATATATATCACAGTGCGTGTAATATACACTATATATATATATCACAGTGCGTGTAATATACAGTCTATATATATATATCACAGTGCGTGTAATATACAGTCTATATATATATATATATATATATCACAGTGCGTGTAATATACACTATATATATATATATAATCACAGTGCGTGTAATATACACTATATATATATATATATCACAGTGCGTGTAATATACAGTCTATATATATATATATCACAGTGCGTGTAATATACACTATATATATATATCACAGTGCGTGTAATATACAGTCTATATATATATATCACAGTGCGTGTAATATACACTATATATATATATATATATATATATATATATATCACAGTGCGTGTAATATACACTATATATATATATATATCACAGTGCGTGTAATATACACTATATATATATATATAATCACAGTGCGTGTAATATACACTATATATATATATATATCACAGTGCGTGTAATATACAGTCTATATATATATATATATCACAGTGCGTGTAATATACACTATATATATATATATATATCACAGTGCGTGTAATATACACTATATATATATATATATCACAGTGCGTGTAATATACACTATATATATATATCACAGTGCGTGTAATATACAGTCTATATATATATATATATCACAGTGCGTGTAATATACACTATATATATATATATCACAGTGCGTGTAATATACACTATATATATATATATATATATATCACAGTGCGTGTAATATACAGTCTATATATATATATATCACAGTGCGTGTAATATACACTATATATATATATATATATATATATCACAGTGCGTGTAATATACAGTCTATATATATATATATCACAGTGCGTGTAATATACACTATATATATATATATCACAGTGCGTGTAATATACAGTCTATATATATATATATCACAGTGCGTGTAATATACACTATATATATATATATATATCACAGTGCGTGTAATATACACTATATATATATATATATATATATATATATCACAGTGTGTGTAATATACAGTCTAAATATATATATATATATATATCACAGTGCGTGTAATATACAGTCTATATATATATATCACAGTGCGTGTAATATACACTATATATATATATATATATATATATCACAGTGCGTGTAATATACACTATATATATATATATATCACAGTGCGTGTAATATACACTATATATATATATATATATATATATATCACAGTGCGTGTAATATACACTATATATATATATATATCACAGTGCGTGTAATATACAGTCTATATATATATATATCACAGTGCGTGTAATATACAGTCTATATATATATATATCACAGTGCGTGTAATATACACTATATATATATATATATATATATATATATATATATATCACAGTGCGTGTAATATACACTATATATATATATATATATATATATATATATATATCACAGTGCGTGTAATATACACTATATATATATATATCACAGTGCGTGTAATATACAGTCTATATATATATATCACAGTGCGTGTAATATACACTATATATATATATATATATATATCACAGTGCGTGTAATATACACTATATATATATATATCTATATCACAGTGCGTGTAATATACACTATATATATATATCACAGTGCGTGTAATATACACTATATATATATATATATATATCACAGTGCGTGTAATATACACTATATATATATATATATATATATATATATCACAGTGCGTGTAATATACACTATATATATATATATCACAGTGTGTGTAATATACACTATATATATATATATATATATATCACAGTGTGTGTAATATACACTATATATATATATATATCACAGTGTGTGTAATATACACTATATATATATATATATCACAGTGCGTGTAATATACACTATATATATATATATATATATATATATATATATATATATATCACAGTGCGTGTAATATACACTATATATATATATATATATCACAGTGTGTGTAATATACACTATATATATATATATATATATATATATATATATATATATATCACAGTGCGTGTAATATACACTATATATATATATATATATATATATATATATATATATCACAGTGCGTGTAATATACACTATATATATATATATATATATATATATATATCACAGTGCGTGTAATATACACTATATATATATATATCACAGTGTGTGTAATATACACTATATATATATATATATATCACAGTGTGTGTAATATACACTATATATATATATATATATATATCACAGTGCGTGTAATATACACTATATATATATATATATATATATATATCACAGTGCGTGTAATATACACTATATATATATTTCCTGGCCATATCCATGGCAGCACTACAATGGGTTAGCTCCTCCCTATCCCTAATTAGACAGGAAACAGAATTAATTCAGGGGTATAAGTACCCCCTCCCACCAATGGTCCCTTAGTCTTTTTTTCCTGTCCTATCCCTATAGGACTCCAGTCGTTCTGGACTGTGAACACTTTTTTTTTTTCTGGCTTACCTGAGGGTTTTTACCTTCGGCCTCAAGGGAGTTCTGCCTCTCTTCCTTGGGAAGTCTCCAGTACGTGGCCCTGCGCAAAGGATTTCCCCCTGGAGATGCTCCTTTAGTGACCGGGAGCCACTTGCAGTGACCCTAGGGGTAGCAAGGAAAAGTATTGCCAGCAAGGAACGTTCCCTGCAGTAACCAAGCGGTAGCAGGAAGTGGCAGAAGAACCTCATCTTCAGAAGATTCTTCTTTCCTATACCTGGCAGGCACAGTAAGTTTAAATGCAATTTGGTATTTATTTTGCTGATGGCTGTCAGGTTCCCCCCTTCCACCTCTTGTTGTGCCATATTTACCGTTTTTTGTTGGGGCGGCCGCCATCTTGCCGGCGTCCTCCTGGCGCTCTGCGCCTGCGCGGACTGCGGGCGCGTCATTCCTGGTCCCCGCGCATGCGCAGTCCGGTAGCTGCGTCTCGGGACGTTTTCCGCGCATGCGCGGATCGGGACGCGTCATGCGCGCTTCCGCGCATGCGCGGAGTAATTGCACGCATGCGCGGGACGTTCTTCCGGGTTCGCGGTGACGTCATCGATGACGTCATTCGCCGCCTTTTAAAAGGCGCCGAATTCGATTTTTTCTTACCTGTTGCAGGTTGCTTGGACTCCAGGGAGCTCTTACAGCATCTTTTGTTCCAGTTTTTCAGCGTTTTTCTCAACATCCAGTTTTCTGTTACTCAGGTATGGTTTTCTTTCTTAAAGGCACATCCCTTTTTATTTATTTATTTTTTTTTTTTTCTCACAAATTGAATTTTATGCTTTTTTGGGTATAAATTATTCAATTCCTTCCTATATCATGAACAGGGAAGATGGACAAGTCTTTTTCATCGGACTCTGAGGCATCCGTCCATAAACAAAGGTCACAATCCAAAGGTTATAGGTAAAGCCATCATTATTTTTTATTTTTTACATATACCAAACAAAAGAGTGCCTGGTCTAATTGTATTTCCCTATTATGACAGCTCTACGGGAATTAAAGCATCCGGAACTTCCAAAGGCAAGTCGCCTATGAAGAAAAGATGCGAAGCCTGCAGCAATAAACCACTAGAAGGCAAACGTCTCTGCGCGGAATGCCTGTCTGCAGCCGCTGGCACTCCTACTACTGCCCCTACTCCGGATATGATGGAGTTTATCAAGCAGGCGGTCTCCCAGGGCATCGCAGAGGCTGGGAAATCCCACAAGAGGCCCAGATTCGCGGAACCCTTGGGGTTCTCTCGGGAAGAATCCTCAGACGAGTCCATGGACTCCTACAAGGACGGGCTGTCCTCTTCAGAAGAAGAATCTTATGCCCCAGAATTCATGGAGCCTGCCCAGGTTGACCATTTGATTTCCAGAGTGCGCAAATCCTTGAGTCTCAAGGAAATAGCCTCGGAGCAACCCTCTACTTCCAGTAGATATTTTGCTGATCTGAAGAAAAGGAGAGCCACATTTCCAGCTCATGAAACAATCAAGGAGCTGATTGGAGACGAATGGTCTAATACTCGTAAGAAACTGACATCCCAGGGCAGAGTTGCTCGTCTTTATCCCTTTGAAAGGAAAGACTCCTTCTGTTGGGATTCAGCTCCCAAGGTGGATGCGGCCGTAGTAAGACTGGCCAAACACACTACCCTTCCGGTTGACGACGCAGGTTCGTTTAGAGATCCTATGGATAAGAAAATGGATCTGAACCTCGCCAAGGCCTACGTGGCGGCAGGCACAGGCCTCCATCCAGCAGTCGCTCTTACTTCGGTTTCCAGAGCTTTAAAGATCTGGATGGAAAGTCTGGAGGCAGACATCCAAAGAGGCAGGAGCAGATCCAGTCTTCTGGAAAGTCTGAAAGATATCAAGCTTGCAGTAGACTTTACTTCTGATGCTTCGGTGGATCTGGTTAAAGCCTTTGCCAGAAATATGGCCCTTTCTGTCTCAGCCAGAAGGGCTTTATGGTTGAGGTCCTGGACAGCAGATACCTCTTCTAAATCTAGCTTATGTGCCTTACCTTTCCACGGCGACATGTTGTTTGGAAAAAACTTGGATGAATGTATTAAGAGAGCAGCCGAGGGCAAAAGAGCTTTTCTTCCGCAGGATCGCAAACCCAGAGGTTCCTTTCGATCCAGACGATATCCGGACTATTTTTCCTTTCGTGATGCCAGATCCTACAAGCCTGGAAGAGAGCATGGAAGATCCCAGCCTTGGAGAGGTGGACAGTCATCTTCCAGAGGCGGTAAAGCTAGAGGCGCCTCGTTCCACAAGAACCCCAGATCTTTATGACTGGTCCCCTCCCCAGTCCATTGGTGTGGGGGCACGTCTGTTACTCTTCCGAGACGTATGGGAACTATCCACCACAGACGTTTGGGTGTTGGATATCATAAAAAGAGGATATCGATTAGAATTCTTCAGACCCCCTCCAGCTTGCTCCTTTCAAACGACCAAATGGCCAGGAGAAGCAGAAAAAAGACTGGCCTTAAAGGATTTTATCTCGACACTCCAGGAAGGAAATGTCATCGTTCCAGTTCCCCTGCAACAGCAAGGTCAGGGGTTTTACTCTCACCTGTTTCTCACCAGAAAAGCTTCAGGTGGTTGGAGACCTATCTTAGACCTGAGCAGACTAAATCGTCATCTCCTCGTCCGGAAGTTCAAGATGGAGTCTATTCAATCCATCATAAAGGTAGTTTTTCCACACCAATGGATGATTTCTATCGACTTGGCAGACGCTTATTTCCACATCCCCATTGCTCCGGAACATCAGCAATTCCTTCGGTTTGCGGTGGAACAAGGGCATTTTCAATTCCGAGCCCTACCGTTCGGTCTCAGCACTGCTCCAAGAACATTCTCCAAAGTCTTGGTTGTTTTGATTGCAGAGCTCAGGAAAATGGGCATAGCCATTTACCATTACCTAGACGACATCCTCATCTTGGCAGAAGACACAGATACCCTTCAGACCCATGGGCAGGTTTGTCTACGTTTTCTACACCGTCATGGTTGGATGATAAACAAGAACAAGAGCCAATTACAGCCGGCTCAGGAGATGAAATATTTGGGGGCCATATTCAACACCTTAGCAGGCACAGTGAGTCTGTCTCCAGAAAGAGGTACGAAGTTGAGGAACAGAGTCAGAGACATGTTGGTATCCAATGTGACCTCAGCAGAAAGATGCATGAGCCTGTTAGGATCAATGTCCTCCACCATCGGACTGACAAGATGGGCCCAATGGAGGATGAGGATTTTCCAGAAGAATTTCATCCTGCAATTCAGAACGGGAAATCCGTTTCAGCCTATCAAGCTTCCCCCTCTGGTCCATCAATCTCTGATTTGGTGGTTACAGACGAAATACCTGTTCAGGGGGTTTCCATTAGGGAACATCACATGGACAGTCATTACCACAGACGCAAGCCAGTGGGGATGGGGGGCTCACCTACGCAATCAGTTTGTCCAAGGGAAATGGTCTTTTCCGGCAACAGAGACTCCCTCCAACCAATTGGAGCTTCTGGCAGTTCTAAAAGCTCTGGAAATCCTCCTTCCCCTCATACGCTTCAAGTGGGTCAAGATCAGATCGGACAATTCCACTGTGGTTGCCTACATAAACCACCAAGGGGGAACACGGAGTCGGAGTTTGATGTCCATTATGAAGCCCCTGATGTCCTTCTCCCAGAAGCATCTTGCAGGCCTATCAGCAATTCATCTTCCGGGAATCCAGAATTCCATTGCGGATTACCTGAGCAGAGTGGAATTGGATCCGGGGGAATGGAGTCTGTCACACGAGGTGTTCGACGACATCTCTCGAGTATGGGGCATGCCACAAGTCGACCTTATGGCTACACACAAGAACAAGAAGGTGAAGCGCTTCTTCTCAAAGAGCATCGATCCCCAAGCATCAGGAAGGGATGCTCTTTCAATCGATTGGGAATTTCACCTGGGCTACGCATTTCCTCCTACACCCCTCATCTTTCCTCTTCTGAGACGATTGAGGCAGGAGAAGGTATCCATAATCCTCATAGCCCCCTGTTGGCCTCGCAGGCCTTGGTTTCCTCTATTGTTGAGCCTTTGCAGTGCAGAACCCTGGCGGCTTCCGAATGTTCCTTCCCTTCTACATCAGGGTCCTGTCCTCCACCCAGACCCTGCCTCCCTCAAGCTGATGGCATGGAGTTTGAAAGGGAAAGGTTGAACGGCAAGGGATTTTCTCACGCGGTCATTGACACTCTACTGCAAGCAAGAAAACGCTCTACATCTTCCACATACTACAGAATCTGGGACGCCTTTTCCTCCTGGGCTGCTTCCAACCGCAGGAATATTCAGTCTATCTCCACCAAGGAGATCCTTGAATTTCTACAATCCGGTCTTGATAAGGGTCTGAGCTACAATACCCTGAAAGTACATATCTCCGCGCTTTCGGCCCTTACGGATCACAGATGGGCCTTGAACGCAGACGTGATCAGATTTATGGCTGCTGTGTTGAAAATCAAGCCTCCTATCAAGCCCTTCACCCCACCATGGGATCTTCCCTTGGTATTGAAAGCCCTGAGCGTTTCTCCTTTTGAACCTCTTGAAACCATCTCTCCTCAGTTACTCACCATTAAGACGGTTCTATTGGTGGCCTTAGCCTCAGGTAGACGAGTATCTGAACTCCATGCCTTGTCTGCTAAAGAGCCCTTTACAGTTTTTCATAGGGACAGAGTTGTTTTACGGACTGTTCCCGAATTTCGTCCTAAAGTGGTGTCAGCTTTTCACATCAACGCAGAAATAGTCCTCCCGGCTCTTCATTCCGAGTCTTCTACTGAGGATCCTGAACCTCTGCCTTCTCCGTTGGATCTTGTTCGAGGTCTGTCTATCTATCTAAAGAGATCTTCAGCTTGGCGGACCTCTCAAAGTCTATTCGTCATCCCCAACGGCCCCAGAAGAGGGCTTCAAGCTTCTAAGATGACCATCAGTAGATGGATTGTTGCCGCCATCATTCAAGCTTACCAGGCTTCAGGGACGAGAGTTCCTGATGGTCTCAGGGCTCACTCCACGAGATCCCTGTCCTCATCTTGGGCAGCAGCTGCTCAATTGTCTCCTGATCTGATTTGCAAAGCAGCCACTTGGTCTTCTCCAAACACGTTTATAAGGCATTACCAGATTGACGTTAAAGCCGGCCATTCAGACTCTTTTGGCAAATCTGTCTTATCCGCAGTTAACTCTTCTTGATTGTTTCTATTGCACGTGTGATTTCTAATACACCAGCATTTAAAAGGATTCTTGAGTCTGTGGTTTTTCTTTTTCCCTCCCTGGGTTATTGCTTGGGTATTACCCATTGTAGTGCTGCCATGGATATGGCCAGGAAAGATGAAAATTTATCCATACTTACCGTAATTTTCCTTTCCTGGTCATAGGCCATGGCAGCACTTAGATCCCGCCCTGGGATATTGCTGTTAACAAGACTAAGGGACCATTGGTGGGAGGGGGTACTTATACCCCTGAATTAATTCTGTTTCCTGTCTAATTAGGGATAGGGAGGAGCTAACCCATTGTAGTGCTGCCATGGCCTATGACCAGGAAAGGAAAATTACGGTAAGTATGGATAAATTTTCATCTATATATCACAGTGTGTGTAATATACACTATATATATATATATATATATTTATATATATATCACAGTGCGTGTAATATACACTATATATATATATATATATATATATATATATATATCACAGTGTGTGTAATATACACTATATATATATATATCACAGTGTGTGTAATATACACTATATATATATCACAGTGTGTGTAATATACACTATATATATATATCACAGTGTGTGTAATATACACTATATATATATATATATATATATCACAGTGTGTGTAATATACACTATATATATATATATATATATATATATATATATATATATATATATCACAGTGCGTGTAATATACACTATATATATATATATATATCACAGTGCGTGTAATATACACTATATATATATATATATATATATATATATCACAGTGCGTGTAATATACAGTCTATATATATATATATATATCACAGTGCGTGTAATATACAGTCTATATATATATATATATATCACAGTGCGTGTAATATACAGTCTATATATATATATATATATATCACAGTGCGTGTAATATACAGTCTATATATATATATATATATATATATATATATATCACAGTGTGTGTAATATACACTATATATATATATATCACAGTGTGTGTAATATACACTATATATATATATATATATATATCACAGTGCGTGTAATATACACTATATATATATATATATATCACAGTGTGTGTAATATACACTATATATATATATATATATATATATATATATATATATATCACAGTGTGTGTAATATACACTATATATATATCACAGTGTGTGTAATATACACTATATATATATATATATCACAGTGCGTGTAATATACACTATATATATATATATATATATATATATCACAGTGCGTGTAATATACACTATATATATATATATATCACAGTGCGTGTAATATACACTATATATATATATATATATATCACAATGCGTGTAATATACACTATATATATATATATATATATATATATATCACAGTGCGTGTAATATACACTATATATATATATATATATCACAGTGTGTGTAATATACACTATATATATATATATATATATATCACAGTGCGTGTAATATACACTATATATATATATCACAGTGTGTGTAATATACACTATATATATATATATATATATATATATATATCACAGTGCGTGTAATATACACTATATATATATATATATCACAGTGCGTGTAATATACAGTCTATATATATATATCACAGTGCGTGTAATATACACTATATATATATATATATATATATCACAGTGCGTGTAATATACACTATATATATATATATCTATATCACAGTGCGTGTAATATACACTATATATATATATCACAGTGCGTGTAATATACACTATATATATATATATATATATATCACAGTGCGTGTAATATACACTATATATATATATATATATATATCACAGTGCGTGTAATATACACTATATATATATATATCACAGTGTGTGTAATATACACTATATATATATATATATATATATATCACAGTGTGTGTAATATACACTATATATATATATATCACAGTGTGTGTAATATACACTATATATATATATATATATCACAGTGCGTGTAATATACACTATATATATATATATATATATATATATATATATATATCACAGTGCGTGTAATATACACTATATATATATATATATATCACAGTGTGTGTAATATACACTATATATATATATATATATATATATATATATATATATATATATATATCACAGTGCGTGTAATATACACTATATATATATATATATATATATATATATATCACAGTGCGTGTAATATACACTATATATATATATATATATATATATATATATCACAGTGCGTGTAATATACACTATATATATATATATCACAGTGTGTGTAATATACACTATATATATATATATATATCACAGTGTGTGTAATATACACTATATATATATATATATATATATATATATATCACAGTGCGTGTAATATACACTATATATATATATATATATATATATATCACAGTGCGTGTAATATACACTATATATATATATATATCACAGTGTGTGTAATATACACTATATATATATATATATATATTTATATATATATCACAGTGCGTGTAATATACACTATATATATATATATATATATATATATATATATCACAGTGTGTGTAATATACACTATATATATATATATATATATATATATATATATATCACAGTGCGTGTAATATACACTATATATATATATATCACAGTGTGTGTAATATACACTATATATATATCACAGTGTGTGTAATATACACTATATATATATATCACAGTGTGTGTAATATACACTATATATATATATATATATATCACAGTGTGTGTAATATACACTATATATATATATATATATATATCACAGTGCGTGTAATATACACTATATATATATATATATATCACAGTGCGTGTAATATACACTATATATATATATATATATATATATATATCACAGTGCGTGTAATATACAGTCTATATATATATATATATATCACAGTGCGTGTAATATACAGTCTATATATATATATATATATCACAGTGTGTGTAATATACACTATATATATATATATATATATCACAGTGTGTGTAATATACACTATATATATATATATATATCACAGTGCGTGTAATATACACTATATATATATATATATATCACAGTGTGTGTAATATACACTATATATATATATATATATATATATATATCACAGTGTGTGTAATATACACTATATATATATCACAGTGTGTGTAATATACACTATATATATATATATATCACAGTGCGTGTAATATACACTATATATATATATATATATATATATATCACAGTGCGTGTAATATACACTATATATATATATATCACAGTGTGTGTAATATACACTATATATATATCACAGTGTGTGTAATATACACTATATATATATATCACAGTGTGTGTAATATACACTATATATATATATATCACAGTGTGTGTAATATACACTATATATATATATATATATATATATATATATCACAGTGCGTGTAATATACACTATATATATATATATCACAGTGCGTGTAATATACACTATATATATATATATATATATATATATATATCACAGTGCGTGTAATATACAGTCTATATATATATATATATATCACAGTGCGTGTAATATACAGTCTATATATATATATATATATCACAGTGCGTGTAATATACAGTCTATATATATATATATATATCACAGTGCGTGTAATATACAGTCTATATATATATATATATATATATATCACAGTGTGTGTAATATACACTATATATATATATATATATCACAGTGTGTGTAATATACACTATATATATATATATATATCACAGTGCGTGTAATATACACTATATATATATATATATCACAGTGTGTGTAATATACACTATATATATATATATATATATATATATATATCACAGTGTGTGTAATATACACTATATATATATCACAGTGTGTGTAATATACACTATATATATATATATATCACAGTGCGTGTAATATACACTATATATATATATATATATATATATATATATCACAGTGCGTGTAATATACACTATATATATATATATATATATATATATCACAGTGCGTGTAATATACACTATATATATATATATATATATCACAATGCGTGTAATATACACTATATATATATATATATATATATATATCACAGTGCGTGTAATATACACTATATATATATATATATATATATATATATATATATATATCACAGTGTGTGTAATATACACTATATATATATATATATATATATCACAGTGCGTGTAATATACACTATATATATATATCACAGTGTGTGTAATATACACTATATATATATCACAGTGTGTGTAATATACACTATATATATATATATATATATCACAGTGCGTGTAATATACACTATATATATATATATATCACAGTGTGTGTAATATACACTATATATATATATATATATATATATATATATATATCACAGTGTGTGTAATATACACTATATATATATATCACAGTGTGTGTAATATACACTATATATATATATATATCACAGTGCGTGTAATATACACTATATATATATATATATATATATATCACAGTGCGTGTAATATACACTATATATATATATATATATATATCACAGTGCGTGTAATATACACTATATATATATATATATATATCACAATGCGTGTAATATACACTATATATATATATATATATATATATATATATATATATCACAGTGCGTGTAATATACACTATATATATATATATATATATATATATATATATATCACAGTGTGTGTAATATACACTATATATATATATATATATATATCACAGTGCGTGTAATATACACTATATATATATATCACAGTGTGTGTAATATACACTATATATATATCACAGTGTGTGTAATATACACTATATATATATATATATATATATCACAGTGTGTGTAATATACACTATATATATATATATATATATATATATATATATATCACAGTGCGTGTAATATACACTATATATATATATATATATATATATATATCACAGTGCGTGTAATATACAGTCTATATATATATATATATCACAGTGCGTGTAATATACAGTCTATATATATATATATATATATCACAGTGCGTGTAATATACAGTCTATATATATATATATATATATCACAGTGTGTGTAATATACACTATATATATATATATATCACAGTGCGTGTAATATACACTATATATATATATATATATATATATCACAGTGCGTGTAATATACACTATATATATATATATATATATATATATATATATATCACAGTGCGTGTAATATACACTATATATATATATATATATATATATATATATATATATATCACAGTGCGTGTAATATACACTATATATATATATATATATATCACAGTGTGTGTAATATACACTATATATATATATCACAGTGTGTGTAATATACACTATATATATATCACAGTGTGTGTAATATACACTATATATATATATATATATATATATATCACAGTGCGTGTAGTATACACTATATATATATATATATATATATATATATCACAGTGCGTGTAATATACAGTCTATATATATATATATATCACAGTGCGTGTAATATACAGTCTATATATATATATATATATCACAGTGCGTGTAATATACAGTCTATATATATATATATATATCACAGTGCGTGTAATATACAGTCTATATATATATATATATATCACAGTGTGTGTAATATACACTATATATATATCTATATCACAGTGTGTGTAATATACACTATATATATATATATATATATATATCACAGTGCGTGTAATATACACTATATATATATATATATATATATATATATATATCACAGTGCGTGTAATATACACTATATATATATATATATATATATATATATAGTGTATATTACACGCACTGTGATATATATATATATATATATATAGTGTATATTACACACACTGTGATATAGATATATATATATATATATATATATATATATATATCACAGTGCGTGTAATATACACTATATATATATATCACAGTGTGTGTAATATACACTATATATATATATATATATATATATATATATATATATATATATATATCACAGTGTGTGTAATATACACTATATATATATATATATATATATATATATATATATATATATCACAGTGCGTGTAATATACACTATATATATATATATATATATATATATATCACAGTGCGTGTAATATACACTATATATATATATATATATATCACAGTGTGTGTAATATACACTATATATATATATATATATATATATATATATATATATATATATATATCACAGTGCGTGTAATATACAGTCTATATATATATATCACAGTGTGTGTAATATACACTATATATATATCTATATCACAGTGTGTGTAATATACACTATATATATATATATATATATATCACAGTGTGTGTAATATACACTATATATATATATATATATATATATATCACAGTGTGTGTAATATACACTATATATATATATATATATATATATATCACAGTGCGTGTAATATACACTATATATATATATCACAGTGTGTGTAATATACACTATATATATATCACAGTGTGTGTAATATACACTATATATATATATATATATATCACAGTGCGTGTAATATACACTATATATATATCACAGTGCGTGTAATATACAGTCTATATATATATATATATATATCACAGTGCGTGTAATATACAGTCTATATATATATATATATCACAGTGCGTGTAATATACAGTCTATATATATATATATATATATATATATATATATCACAGTGTGTGTAATATACACTATATATATATATATATATATATCAGTGTGTGTAATATACACTATATATATATATATATATATCACAGTGCGTGTAATATACACTATATATATATATATATATATATATATATATAT